>RJVU01058442.1:33680-59846 GCA_003731715.1 Anabarilius grahami | reverse complement strand
ATAAAAAGATATAAATAATAGATAAATATTTTTATTACTACTAAAATAATACTAACAACAAAAAATATTATTATTATTTGTAGAATATGAGCCCTTCAGGAGGATCAAGACAGATTTAAAGCTTGCGACTCTTTGGCGAAACTCATGCTGTAGTGTAAAGCTCAATACTGAGGTTTCGATTTCTGTCTAACAGTCATTATTTCTGTCTGTCACAAGCTCTTCATATATCACACACTCACTTCCTCTGACCCTGGAGAAAATAAAGAACCGGGATGTTATTTCATACAACAACACAGTGTCCATTATAAGAACACAAATCAAACACAGGCCTATAAATGAATTCAGCAAATCATCAAAACCAGACAGCAATTCTACAGTATGCATTTTAACTGGCATCAACCCAAACTATAAGTTAAATAAGCAGGGAGGCCTAAAGTGTGTGCAAAAAGACATAACATTATCTCTATAAATATTTATTAACAAAAGCAAGGTTTCTCCAGCAGAGGGGGTCAGTAAGTCACAGAGGAATGATGGATGTGCTTCAAATCAGTCTCTCCGGCTGTGTTACCTGAACATGGACTGTGTTCAGAATAGCATGAAACCATACTACTGCTGTAGTATATAGTATGTAAAGCATGCACAGCATTCAGATTGTCTGTATGCATGATGATAAAATGTGCTTGACTTCACCTTCCGCTTCCGGTGTAATGAATGAACTGGAAGTGATATCTTTTTCTAGACTAGAATATTTGATTAAAAATGCAAAACACCATTTAAATTGGCCATATAACATGTTTAAAATATGTAAAAGTATACTTGAAGATATACACTCCTGCATAACTGTCTGTTCATTCACAATCGCTAATTGAGTTTCTCTACTCGACTCCAGCAGCTGTTTTTCCAGCCTGTGATTTCTGTGCGTCAGCCAGAGCTGTTAAAGTGAAGGAGCAATTACATCTTGATGCAATGGCAGCGGTGAATCAGCGCAGCGCAGCGGGGAATAACAAGCACAGATTAAACCCACGTTTAAAGGAAAGTGGCTACTGACGGAGAGGACCAAATTACAAAGAACACAACATGTTCCCTAAAAAGTGATTTAGTGAGTCGAGATCTTGCTCAGTGTCTAGATGTGACGGTCAGTTAACTTTACATGCATCACAGATACTCCTATCAACAAAAACACTTTCTGCACGAATGGTTACTACAGATTAGATTACAGCAGACGTGACACAGCAGGACTAAGCGGCGTTTTGCATGAAGGTCTGTGTTCCAAAACAAACGTTAGAGAAACCTGTTATGATTAGGGTTGGGAATCATTCAGGAATCAGATGCTTGTTATAAAATAAAAATTTTGATTCCTCTTATCGATTCCTTTGTGTGCATTTTGATATGACTTTAAACCACTCAAGCACAAGAAGACAAAACATGTGCACAGAAAGCCGCCTCTCATATTTAAAGGGTAAGTTCACCCAAAAATGAAAATAATGTCATTTATTACTCACCCTCAAATAAATAAAGACTTTTCAACGATATCTATATGGGCCGATTTCAAAACACTGCTTCGTGAAGCTTTATGAATCTTTTGTTTCGAATCAGTGATTCGGATCTCCTATCAAACGGCTAAACTGTTGAACGCTCCGATTCACTGATTCGATTCGTAAAGCTCCGAAGCAGTGTTTTGAAATAAGCCCATATAGATATCGTTGAAAAGTCATTATTTTATTTTGTTTTTTGCCGCATAAAAAGTATTCTTGTCGCTTTATAATATTAAGATAGAACCACTGAACTCACATGAACTGTTTTAAATATGTTTTTAGTAGCTTGATGGATCTTGAAAGTTTGAATGGCTTTGCTCTTAATGGAGGCCTCACTGAGCCATCGGATTTCATCAACAATATCTTAACTTGTGTTCGGAAGATGAATGAAGGTCTTACGGCTGTAGAACGACATGAGGGTGAGTAATTAATGACATTATTTTCATTTTTGGGTGAACTAACCCTTTAATGTGTGATACTGAACTGATACTGAGTTCTCTTCCATGTCTTTTTGAACTTGAATGGACAAATACACACAAAAATTTGTCAAAATATCCCCGTAAACACAGTCAGTTATGTCTTAAGTGAATGCAAACAGTTGACAAAAACGCATGTGTGTCAGTAGCCTATATTGGATCCGTGCAGCTCTTAAAGTGACAGCAGCCTAATATTCCTGCTGCCGTCTCACATTAATCAAACAAAAGACAAAAAGGAAATTCCCTCGCTGTTCTTGACTGAATAACGTTGGTAAGTATATTTGTAATATATATTTTATTTATAATGTGCTGTGTTATTTTACATTTGATTACAGTTTCTGTTCCTGAATACTATCATATTTTAGTTCAGCTGAATTTATTCATGCGATTGCTAATTTGTTTATTTGTTTTTTTTAATTAATGAGCATTTACTTGTCTTTAATAATGCTTGAAATTTATATTAGTTAGGCTAGTTGGTATTTTTAAACCATATAGGCAAAAGTTCATTGTGTAAGTGTTTTTAGCCTGTTGATTTTTGTTCATGGTATTCAGCTACAATGCATTAAGACTTAATGTGTGTCCCAATTCGTGTACTTATGCACTATTTCATGACATTTTTAAGTATAAATAGTGCAAGTAGTGTGTTCACACTGAAAATACCAAAAAGTAAAAGTACACTTTAAATACCTGGATGATGCACTAAATTAACGGAAAAAAGTGTGGAATGTTGTACACTTCATGCACTCAAGTGTCGCATAATTACGCCTTAATTAATTACGCATAATCACATCGCCTTAATTATGTAGTGGAGAGGGAGGGAGGATCAGACTCCTTTGTTAAATGACAAAATAACCTCATACAATTCACGCACTACACGGATGAGTACATAGTTTATAAGTACATAGTGTGTCATTTGGGATGCAACTTAAGAATAAATGTGAATGATATCTAAGTTTTTGTTTGTTTTTTAAATATGAACCGAACTAGTTGTTAATGACGTTTAAATGCGCATCAGAGATGTGTCGCTCTTCTGTATGTGTGCGGTGCAAGAAATCACAGGGAAAGAGATATGAGCTTCGATTCATCCAAATTGCCAGATCTTGCTAGAAAAAAAAAAAAGTGAACAAGATCAAGGCTGTAATAAACTGAGATAAATCCAAAGCCTTATATTGAAAACAAGACTAAAAATATCACGTCCCACACCTGCCTGCTTTATTAACTGCATAAACTGGATCTTTTTATGAGCCGAGCTCAAACAACAAAGCCCAAAAATGCTTGTAATATGAGCTCGGCTCATAAAGTGATCCAGTTTATGGAGTTAATACATTGTGCAGGTGTGTGTCGCAATATTTTGGTCTTATTTTCAATATAAAGCATTATAATAAGTGGACATGGCAACATGTCAAGAGCGAGCCTTACAAAACAAAACAAAGAAACGAAACTCAACGCCTCTGTAGATGGTGGCCTATATTTAACTAAAACTACAACCATAAAAAAAAATTTCATCACTTGAAATAAACGTTAACTGAAATTAAATATTAAAAAAACCTTAAACTTATTTTTTTATCCAGCTGCCAAAGCAAGTTAAAGCAGTTAAAAGTAGTTGAGCCATTATCAGTCATTATCTACACAACAAGCTATGTCAAACGGGTCAATGTTTGTCTAAACATAAAGCATTTTGAATGAACCTGCATGCAACATGATGTGTTGATGTGCATGACATTCAGTGTTTCTTGAGTTTATAAGGCTGATTGTGCACTGTTATCTGGTTAACTTTAAGGTTACTTCAGGCCATTTGCTTTTTAGGAAGCTGCCAGTGCTCAATGTTTGGCCATTGCTTTCTCAGACTTTTAGGCTGTAAAAATGAATGATCGCATAGAAAGCTCTTCAGAGGAACTAAAGCTGGGAAAGGGAAAGTGGCCGGTAAAGGATGTGTAGCCGGCAGGTCAGCGCTCAATGTGTGACACACAGGGAAACACACGCAGGGTCTTATCGGCCACAGCACATGGTGATCAGACATCGGCCTGCCAGGAAACAGGAAGTGCAAGGTTCTGAATGACAACAAACCAGCGAGAAACGTGCGCAACAATCCTGTCAGAAACTACCCATGCATTTTACTCAGGATGCTCTAGTTAGCACCTTGATATTACAGAAATGACTCACACAAAAATGAAATCTCTCATTATTTCATGTCATTCCAAACCCATATGTTGTTATTGTTTCCTGTGAAACACAATCTTTATGCGGATCTGTTCCATTACAATGTTCTTCCTCAGCATTTTTGTTCTGTTTACAAATATCCATTCTTAAATCAAGATCCATTTACTAGAGAAGCCAAACGATGGTCGTATTTTCNAGGCCTCACTGAGCCATCGGATTTCATCAACAATATCTTAATTTGTGTTCGGAAGATGAATGAAGGTCTTACGGCTGTAGAACGACATGAGGGTGAGTAATTAATGACATTATTTTCATTTTTGGGTGAACTAACCCTTTAATGTGTGATACTGAACTGATACTGAGTTCTCTTCCATGTCTTTTTGAACTTGAATGGACAAATACACACAAAAATTTGTCAAAATATCCCCGTAAACACAGTCAGTTATGTCTTAAGTGAATGCAAACAGTTGACAAAAACGCATGTGTGTCAGTAGCCTATATTGGATCCGTGCAGCTCTTAAAGTGACAGCAGCCTAATATTCCTGCTGCCGTCTCACATTAATCAAACAAAAGACAAAAAGGAAATTCCCTCGCTGTTCTTGACTGAATAACGTTGGTAAGTATATTTGTAATATATATTTTATTTATAATGTGCTGTGTTATTTTACATTTGATTACAGTTTCTGTTCCTGAATACTATCATATTTTAGTTCAGCTGAATTTATTCATGCGATTGCTAATTTGTTTATTTGTTTTTTTTAATTAATGAGCATTTACTTGTCTTTAATAATGCTTGAAATTTATATTAGTTAGGCTAGTTGGTATTTTTAAACCATATAGGCAAAAGTTCATTGTGTAAGTGTTTTTAGCCTGTTGATTTTTGTTCATGGTATTCAGCTACAATGCATTAAGACTTAATGTGTGTCCCAATTCGTGTACTTATGCACTATTTCATGACATTTTTAAGTATAAATAGTGCAAGTAGTGTGTTCACACTGAAAATACCAAAAAGTAAAAGTACACTTTAAATACCTGGATGATGCACTAAATTAACGGAAAAAAGTGTGGAATGTTGTACACTTCATGCACTCAAGTGTCGCATAATTACGCCTTAATTAATTACGCATAATCACATCGCCTTAATTATGTAGTGGAGAGGGAGGGAGGATCAGACTCCTTTGTTAAATGACAAAATAACCTCATACAATTCACGCACTACACGGATGAGTACATAGTTTATAAGTACATAGTGTGTCATTTGGGATGCAACTTAAGAATAAATGTGAATGATATCTAAGTTTTTGTTTGTTTTTTAAATATGAACCGAACTAGTTGTTAATGACGTTTAAATGCGCATCAGAGATGTGTCGCTCTTCTGTATGTGTNCCTAAATTTTGGTCTGTTCTTCATATAAACCTGCCGTACGGCTTCAAAAGACAAAAAAAAAAAAAAACTCTTCTTTTGTGATCCACAAACAATAACAGCATCCAGGATTGAAATGACATGTGTGTGATTAAATAATATGAGAATTTTCACTTTTGTGTGAACTATCCCTTTAAATAAAGCAGGCAGATATGTAAGGAACAATGGGGAATTATTATGAAATCCAAAACCTACAGTACAGCGAGTGCTGCTTTATCTGATGTACGAAATGTACGGCAGTGAAGAGGAATGCACAGCGTCTGAGTACGTTTGGCAGTGATGTTGTGTAAAGAGGGTGTGGTGTGAACACTGACACAAACACACAGGAGGATTTCCACATCTGGTTGACGTTACAGTCGCCAGTGGTCGAGGGGGAGAAAAATGACATGGAACATGACGTCATGAGAAGCCATGCTAGAAAACAAAAAATTACAAAACACATCCTAGAAAGTCCTTGCTGAATTAAGAGAAAGGCCTCGTACAACAAACAGACACTGAAAGAAATGAACCGCAGTGAATGTGCAGGAATATCCATGAACTTATTAATCAAATAAAGCTGAAAACAAGGCCTTCACTTGATTAATAACATTGCCTCTGCCACATTACAGTTCAAGTTCAAGTCACGCTGGTGCAATGGTATAAATGTGTCATGATATCTTGTAACTTTTAAACAGTGGTAGATAAATTTGCATGGAAATCAGTGGTAAGGACTGTTTTACATTTTTTACATGTGAAATTGACAGAAGAACATGGAGTATTATGAAAATATAGAGCGTGACATGTCACAAACCAGTCAAGATGAAGAAAAAAATGTTTTTAAGTGTGTTAGGCACAACGTGGAATTTTATTGTTAACCATTTCCCATGCAACACAGCTCGTCCAATCAGAATTTAGAGTCTGAACAACAGGTTTTAGCATACAGCATCCTCTGAGCTTGTTGTTCCTCAGTTTTCTTCTATTATCAGTCTCAATCTGACACAAACGATCATTTTTTTTCAGAAAGCAGAAATTCAGAGCACACTCCGTGGTTTCGTAACAGATCGTTGACACAGACAGACGAAGCCTCCCTCATTGCACACATGCTGTGCATTAGAACTGACCTTTAAAGATGAGTTCACACAACCATCAACCACTTCACATCCGTATTATTTGACATTAAACACTTCTAAAATCCTCCCTGTGCATCAAGCAAACACTGCTGTCTGTACTTCTGCATTTCTAAAGCACCTAAAATGTGAGTTGTGCAAAAGAGTCCATGCAATAAAGAGGTTTCACAGGGTGGAATCATGAATCACAGCCTGAAATCATCATAAATTATATTTTGGGATCCACTAACAATGGTTATCATGAGCACAAGCTGCTGTGCTGTTTAAATACGCAATAGGATGTGGATGACTTTAATAATCGTCTTGCTTGGCACTGTTGAATCAGCAAAAAACTACATTGAAAATGTGAATCGAAAATCCCCTAAACCTGCTGATATCAGTTTCATAAAACATCACACATGAGTGCTTGCATTGTTTTCTTGCATTTAACGTTTAATAAAACAACTGGTCACCTCCTTAAGTTCATAAAACTGCATTTATTCTCGCTGAGCTGAATGCTTTGAGTAGATAAAGTACATGCTGAGAGGGTTTACAGTTGTTATTCAATTTCAGGTTGCCTTTTTCATGGGTGGAGATCTGGAATAATTGGATACAGATGTCAGCCGCAGTGCTGTATCCTAGTAATATGTAATCAGGCAGAAACACAGGGAGTGAGAGCGTCCTTATCTCTAAGGAGGCACTTGTGGTTACGACGAGGACTGGCGACTCTATATGGCCCGTGACCTTCATCTGTAAAGTCCAAAAAGAAATACAGACAAAGAACAGCTCCAGATACTACAGTGAATGTGAAGGGTGGAGTCTTAAACTCCCACCGGCGGGAACCAACAGGAAGCAAGCAACATGACAAATCAATAGCACTGACTGGAATCTGAGTCCGTGTTCATCTCACAGGAGAGACGGGGAAGAAAAACAGCCGTTGCACAACACAGAAAACTGCCCGCTTACATAACCCTTAATATGCATTCAGTTCCTCTACTGAGCCAGTAAAATTTGGGCCGTAATTGTAAGCCAGGGTAGCAATTAGCAGGAGAAAAGCCATCGGCTGGTGCACGACATGTAACAACAGTTTGTTTCTGTAGGGATTCATTAGAGATGAACTCGATGACCTGTGCTCGTTACAAGATGCAGTTTATAACTGAGAGGTAAAAAACAAAAGAAATATGCTTGTTTTCCAGCCAATATTCAATATGCATCTCAATATTTATGTTTTTGCTCAAAAATGACTTTTTTTCTAAACAGAGGAATAACTTTTTCAACCTGCATATAGGCAAATATATTCAAAAATGTTTAATGCATTAAAAAAAATATTGCCTGTTTTCAATGTTTTTTTCACTAAATGAACACAAGAATTATATTTAATCATTTCATTCGCAGCAATTTAATAATGCATATAAATAAATAAGCAATTTTAACTAGGTTATTATTGTTCAAACATTTTAAAAGAAGTAAACTGTCACAGCAAACATTTCTGAATGATGATACAAACAAATCACTGAATCAGAGACTCTATTCACTGAAATTGATTCACATTAATGAATCAAACTTTCTAACTCAAACACCATTTTTGCTACTTTAAATACAAAACTCTATCATAAACATTTCTATCTTAATGCCATCACAAGACAAAACATTAAAGCATTTCAGAAAATGTAATGGCCAATACAAAAGTGCATTAAAATATTCCAATATTCATGTTGATGCTTCATGTTTTATTGCCAGCAAAAACACAGTGAATTTATCATGAATGTTCGATATAAAATCCTATTACTAACATTTCTATACTAATGCCCTTAAAAGACAAGAATTGCAAAATTAGTCTAATGATAAAGCCACCTTAATTCACAGTGAATTTTTCATGCATATTCAATATATCCCCCTGCTTTAGTCGGCACAGGAAACATGTTGTAAAACTATGCCAAAGAAAGTAGAAATAAGTATGCAATAAATGCATAATATTGACTAGATTCAGTACTTCTAGTGATAATGTGCACTAATAGAAGCATTAAATGAAACCATAAAAGATGCAAGAAACAACGTCACATGAGCTTGTCTTCAGCACATGCTTTTCTCACCCATGTGAAAAGAGGAAAAAGAGAAGGCGTGTTCACTCAGCGAGCAGAGAGAAAGAGAGAGAGAGAAAGACAAACAAACTACGGACAGTGACCCGTTCAGTTAACCTGAAGCGGCACTTTACACTAGCTCCAGCTGGGCTGTTTGGATTCACACACCATAGTTTGGAAAATTCCCAGGCTCACCTACGGCTTCTTCATCCTCCTCTTTCAGGACATTGTTGTCATCTGTGTCTTCCTGAGCTGACTTTCTGCCATCATCCACGGGGACCACAGTGAAGTTGGTGGGCATTTTCTCACCATGTGTCTGTCTGCGAGACGTCTGACTTTCTCCTTATCTATCTGTCTCACCCTCTGCCTCTCCTCCTCTGCGCTGGCTTGTTTGAGCTGTGGTTCGAAGTTCTCAGTTGTGCTCCTATCTCTTTGACACCGGCTTGACCATGTGACCTGCTTGCCTCCCTATAAGGAGTTAGGAAAGCTCCACCCTGTGGGTCGTCCTTAATGCACACAAGAGCTGAATCTCCTCCTTTCTCCCCTGCGGCAGTATGAACCTCCGCAGACACAACAAGACACCAGATAAAAGGAAGCTATTGATTAAGAACCTCTTCAAGGAACTTCCTCCTGGTCAGCAGGGTTATTATCATTAACTGAAACTACACTAAACCCAACTAAAACTTGTAATTTAAAATAAATGGTAACTGAAATAAAATAAAATAAAATAAAATATGAACAATAGAATTAATTTCTTGTTGTATTTCTTTGGAATTTGAATAAATGTAAATGTAAAATATAAAAAAGCTTAAACTTATTTTATTTCAAAAACCGTCATACATATCTCAGGATTCTATGATGAATATAAAGTTCAATGAAAAGCATTTATTTGAGGTAGAAATCACATTATAAATGTCTTTACTGTCACTTTTGGTCAATTTAATGCATCATCGCTGAATAAAAGTATTAATTTCTTACTTACTGACCCCAAACTTTTGAACAGCACTGTACATCACATTACAGATGTAAAATATAGCTGCGAGCAGCAATTATCGGGGATCAAGCACTTTAAGTCCTTTAAGCAAGTATGTAAAATGGTATTAGGTTTTATTTAGCAAGCCTGTAACCATCTCGATCATAGATGGAAAAGACTATAACAGGCAATTTACCACATTAAATAAATGGTTTTTAACAGTTATAGCGGTTGAGCCAAAAACCAATTAGTTCGCCAAAGTTGTTTTTTGTCATAATCTCCAAAATTAATGAACAATTCGATGGACAGCAGCAGTCCTAGAGGCAAAGTTACTCTGTATGATGAGTTCTACCATGTGGTATGAATATTGTGGACATGTGTGAAAAATCGCACGATACACAATCCTTTATGTTCGTGAAAAATGCCAAGGCGGCCCCCAGTGGCTGATTTCTTTAAAATTTCTCACAGGCCTCTAGGTTTCTTTCTGATCGCCCTCTGTCAACATTGTCTGATAACTGCTCAAACTACATTTGCCGATGGCGGACATGTTTTTTGAGATACGTCAATGTCCTCATAGATACTCATGGCACCTCAGACAAAGATGCTGCATGCATGCCATTTTCAGGTCAATCGGACTAACAGTGAAGAAGTTATAGACAATTACATGTATTTTTTTCCTGTTATAGCACCACCAAGTGGCCAGTTGCTGCATCCTTTTTCACGCGGCCACAGAATGAACTCTTACATAGGTGTGCTGAGTTTTAGTGGCTCCGCCCACTTCAGACGTTTTAGCCCTTAGGGGCCGTGAATCTGAACTTTTTTTGATAATTACTGACAATCAGACTCCAGAGAATCTTGCTATTTTGGTTGCCAAAAACCTAGGACTAGTTTGCAAAAGTAGGTTTTTCAAAAAATCCAAAATACACTAAAATTTTGCTGAACGACAAGCGAATCCTGATTGGCCTGACGGGGGAAAGTACGAAATGGCTCATAACTCCCAAACAAAAACTTCCAAAGTGTCTTATATTGTTGTAATCCTTGGCTCAAGATGGACAAAATGCATGGTGACAGATGGTGTGAGTACTACCAGCCCTCAAAGTTTCAAGTCCGAATTCATGGATGTAATATAGGGTACTGACAAATATCCTGTTTTCACCCACCTGTTTACGTCCACTCAAGCCATACCAACTGTATTTATGTGAAATACTCCACACGATGGACATTTTGACAACAATTTGTGCATTTGACCATTCAGGCGCAAGGAGAACTGATTGCGCGCTGTCTGAGAAAACTGGAATCGCGCAAGCGCTCTTTTTTTTTTTTCATCAGTTCTCCTTGCGCCTAAATGGTCAAATGCTCAAATTGTTGTCAAAATGTCCATCATGTGGAGTATTTCACATAAATACAGTCGGAGAACGCTTCTGGTCTGTGTCATTCAGTGCGTTTTGCATGCATTTTGCAATGTTTGGGTTGTCATCATTGATTTTGAAGTATTTCCACATTTTTGCAGACATTTTTTCTGCTGCTGCCGTCGGTGTCTCTGTGCACGGAAAATTTTGTCAGTTACGTCACGTGAAGTTTCGGCCATTGGTATCGGGGGTATTTTTATGAGTAAGAGTACAAGTACATGAGCTTGGTATCGGGCCGATACTGGCATCGGTATCGGTGCATCCCTAGAATAAAGTATTTTAACATCAAAGCAACGATTCAAGCCATGTTACTGTTAACACATTTGTGACACCTGACCTGACTGAATAATGCATGAGTAAACACACTCGCCCATAGGCACAATGCAAACACAAGGCCAAAGTTACAGCAACCTGTCATTAAAGCAGCCAAACAGCATAGCTCTGTGGTTCGAAAGGGTAATTTGTTTTAAGGAGCGCTTATTCCACACAAACAATATGAGACTTGACATACTGTACGGAGGGATCTTTTGGCTGTAATAGTTGTTGTGCTTCACAAGTCATGAGCTGTTTTGTCTTTATGACCCTTGACATGCAGTTCAGTGCAGGATAAAGACAAGCCTGCACTGGTTGTGTGGAAAATTCTAGATTTACATCTAACAGAGCTAAAAGAAAATGAAATGTTTGCAGCATAGAAGAAAATTCAGTTAAATCTACCAAATCTGAATCAAGAATAATGGTTTGCTATAAACAGCTCATCTCATCGTTTTCATGCTTGCTTTTGTTGCTGTTGTTGATGTGAAATTCTTCAGTTGTGTTACACAACAGAAATGCTGTTTTTGGCAAGATGATTTGTGGAATCAGGAAAACCTGCAGCCTTCTTAAATGTGATTCATGCTGATCAGACATCAGTGTAAAAAGAAGGACATACTTTTAAAATGAGTAATTATTGTGGAAAAATATACTTTATTAAAAGAATATACTTAAGTGTGAACTGAGTCTAATGTTTTCAGACACTTAATTGCAATTAAATTAAAATATATCAAAACGGGGTAGAAACAAAATGATCCTCCGATTCCTTGGCTCAAGATGAATTGATTGATCCCTATGAGTCATTTTCCATAATGAACATTTTCAGAAAAGCTTACTTTTTCCAACTCTTCCTAGGACGTTGCTCCGATTATCACGAAAATTGAACCAGATCATCTTCAGACCATGTCAACAAAATATTGTGGAATTCAAGTTGATTAGTCAAACCATTTTCGAATAACTCACGAACAAATTTTACGTAGCGCTTGCGAAATTAGATGTAAGGCTGTATCTCCACAACGCTTTATCATATTCAGACCAAACTTGGTCCATGTCATAACAAGCATGACCTGAGGTTACATGCTACGTTTTGCAGCAGCGCCACCTACTAGTCCGAAGATATGAAAAATCATAAAAGTCACGTTAGATTCGGGGCATCATGCCAAGTCGAATGATATGCAATTTTCTCATATCGCCCATTTTGAAGTAAAATGCAGTATTTTATGAACGTATGAACGGAACATTGTGAAACTCGGTATGGGTCATCGGCACGCAGAACCTGATTTTGCTGAGTTCAACATGTTCCTGGGTCAACATTTTTGTTGATCCTGGAACAACATTCAAATCAACTAATCAGACTTGAGGGACAAGTTTACAGATTATGTCAAGTTTAGACTTAAAATCATGAATTGCTAATCTACATCAGTGTTATTCATCTATCATTTCCCACTGATTTTTGGGATAACTTATGGGTAGGGTTAGGTTTAAGGGTAGGAATAGGGTTAAGACTAAATTTTCAGACTGGAATGTTGTTCCAGGAGCAACAAAATATGTTGACCCAGGAACGCATCTAACTCAGCAAAATCAGGACGTGCTCATCGGCACAATGCCCTGAAGGAGTCTGAGAAGTTTCGAACCAGAATAAAAATATTTACATGATTATAACTTTGGATGTGGTTGACTTATTTTCATGGGAGCCATCTCTTTGGATTCCTGAATCCTTGCCAAGTCCAACGATACCAAACATGCAAGGTTTCACCTTCCAACGATGTGATGTAGCATTTAAACAACATTCACGAATATCTTAGAAACCATTAGTCCGATCGAGACGAAACCACTGTATGAAAATCAAAAACAGGTCGTTGACTATACGCTAACGGCCAAATGTCAAAATGTTGATAGTAAGTGGCAAAAAAATGCAATCAAAGTCAGGTGTGGGTAATTTTTGATGTGTTCATACTAGGCTTGCAACGGAGGTCGGCGTTACCGGTGTTCAGTTGCAACACCGTTTTCATCACTTGCCCACCGCAGCACCGAAGCAAATTGTTACAGTTTAACGCATTCAAAATATTTAAAGCAATTAACGCAGTATCCGTTTTTCTGCGTTATATTATCAAGCTCTTATTCATGCAAATGCTTTTAAACCATTCAAGTGCCACAAAAGAACACGCTGTCTGTGAATGTCCTGCCTATGTGACACAACACGCACCAGTATTGAGTTCTCTTCCACACTTGAATGAACCATAACACACACAAATTATGCCAAAATGTTCGATTTGTCGAGTATCCTCATAAGAGCAGTCTTAAATGAGTTAAATATGTCTTAAATAAATGTAAAGATTTGTGAGAAAATGGAATGCGTGTCAGATCCGTGTCGTGTGTAGCAGCGGCAGATCTTAAAGTGTCATTATGTTAATCAAAGAACAAAGGTAAGAGAGAGAATTACTCACTGTTCTTGACTAAACAACTAAAACATTATGTTCCTTATTTATTTGGTTCCACGGTTTGATTTTCAGTTTTTTTTTTTATAAACGTTGTGTAAGTTAGCGTATTTGTTATTATTAGGCCTAGCATGGTGTATTCTTATTCGTTTTGTTAATAAACGTTCTCTGTTTAATATAAGTGATTTTGTCGTACTGTTTTGTTGTTGTGTTATTCAGTAAGAATAATAACCCACCATCCAAGCAATTGCCGCAAATTTGAAAGTGAAAGTAAAATGTACACAGCCACACCGGCATTCATAAGCGATAAAAAAAAAAAATATATAAAAAAAGAGGTGGAGGCCCCGGCCCCCAGTGACATGGTATTACTGGTGCTGTCGCATGTCGATTGAAAATGTTCTCACCGTCACATCCCTAGTTGATACATTTAAAAGTCTATAACTCCTAAACGAAATGAGATATTTTCACCAAATTTGACACGCTTATATATGGGGGCACTGTGAGGACACACACACTTGGTGGCAATTTCATAATTGAACAAATCATGAAATTGGCTTTAACTACTGTTGGTCTGATTGACTTCAAAATTACATGCAGTGTCTTTGTCTCAGTTGCTATCATCGTTCATTATGAAATAGTTGGTCTGCTGCTAGCTTTGTTTGCTTCAGTTGTGCTTGACCCCTTAATTGCAGCTTGCAGCTATATTTTCATAATTACTTCTATAGTCTTTAAAGGTGCCCTAGAAATAAATATTGAATTTACCTTGGCATAGTTGAATAACAAGGAAAAAAACATACACTGAGTTTCAAACTCCATTGTTTCCTCCTTCTTATATAAATCTCATTTGTTTAAAAGACCTCCGAAGAACAGGCGAATCTCAACATAACACCGACTGTTACGTAACAGTCGGGGTGTACGCCCCCAATATTTGCATATGCCAGCCCATGTTCCCAACATTATGAAAGGCATTACACAAGGGCAGCCAGTAACGTCTGGATCTGTGCACAGCTGAATCATCAGACTAGGTAAGCAAGCAATAACAACAGCGAAAAATGGTAGATGGAGCAATAATAACTGACATGATCCATGATATCATGATATTTTTAGTGATATTTGTAAATTGTCTTTCTAAATGTTTCGTTAGCATGTTGCTAATGTACTGTTAAACGTGGTTAAAGTTACCATCGTTTCTTACTGTATTCACGGAGACAAGAGCCGACGCTATTTTCATTTTTAAACACTTGCATTCTGTATAATGTATAAACACAACTTCATTCTTCATAAATCTCTCCAACAGTGTAGCATTAGCCCGTTAGCCACGGAGCATAGCCTCAAACTCATTCAGAATCAATCGAAACATCCAAATAAATACTCTACTCACATGATCCGAAGCATGCATGCAGCATGCATGACGAACATCTTGTAAAGATACATTTTGAGGGTTATATTAGCTGTGTGAACTTTGTTTATGCACTGTTTAAGGCAAGCGCGAGCTCCGTGGGCGGAGAGCACGAGCATTTAAAGGGGCCGCAGCGTAAATCGGCTCATATTTAATAGGCATTTTAATAGGCAGTTAAAAAAATGAATAAAAAAAAATATATGGGGTATTTTGAGCTGAAACTTCACAGACACATTCAGGGGACACCTTAGACTTATATTACATCTTTTAAAAAGAAGTTCTAGGGCACCTTTAAAATATGGTTACTGTCGGATGAACTGACTAAAATATACTTTCATTTTTTTTCATTTCAATTGTGGATCTGCTCACTTTATAAAGTACATCTTTCCTCAACATGACACATGATTTAAGGAATCATTGATGTCTGAAGCACAGACGCTGCGGGACTCAAACACTTAAGCCATAAAAGATTAGCAAAGAGGAAGTCGGCGCAGATATCAGTAATGTGATTTATTCCACATTCCTCATGATCAACATGACATGAGCAGCATTAAGTCCTCATGGAAAGACCAAAAGGCTTCAGTTTAATATGCTAGAGCACTTGTGAGGTAACACACAAAGGATGCAGTGATGATGTGCAGGGTGTTCTTGGAGTCGAGCACTTCAGATTGAATTACACTGCAGTGCTCAGAACAGGCAGACTCAAGAACACAAACGGCCCGCTGGAGGATTCAACGGTCAAACTGACCAGGTCATAGTGATAAAAATAACATGCGCTGACTAATGGACCAAAAGCACCGGGATTCTGGGACATACTGATGCTGTTTATTTTTGCATTATTGCTCAACACTCTCCATTTAACCTTCAGTTAGTAAAAGCCCCTAAAAATGCATTACTGCATAAATTCTTGTTTTTTTGGGGGGTTTTTTTATGGAATATTGCAGTATGTATTTTAAATTATTTATCCGTGCACATCATTATTGTTTTAAATTCATGAGGGCGGGGCAACCTGTCACTCACATGAAATCCACCAATAGCAAACCACAACCATCCAACCAATTCCCCACAGATAAAATCAAGCCCCGCCCTACATTTGTTCTTGCTCCAGAAGGTGTTTCACTCGATTATACGTCACAATCGAGAAGGAAAGGTCACAGCAGTTGCATCCGATGTGAACACTGTGAACTGCAAGTTGTTTATTGTACCATTTGACTATTGGAAAATGTGCAGATATGAATATTGACAGTTGTTCACTTTCAGCAAATGGAGCTGAATGCATAACAGCTGAAAGGTGAAAGAGTTTTGCTCAGTTATCTCCATAAGGAATTTCCAATTATGATGGACTTTGGTTTGTGTTCCTATTTATGTCCATCTGTCACAGCTATCTGAGGCTTAAAACCAAAAATGTTATCTTGTCCTAAAGTTAAAGTTTCATAACATAGTATGACAGAGTATGGAAAAATTTCTTACAGAATAAATGACAGAAATGCTATTATCTGTCATTATCTAGGCAAATGACACACACACACACACACAAAAAAATTGCATGACTATTATATATACCACGCAAATAAAAATATGCCATCCATGGTGAGGACAGACCTAATCTTCTCATCTGTTCTTGATAGGCTTCCCCAGGAATGACTAAAGAGCAACAGGAAAATATAAAAGCCGCCAGGAATTTCTTCTAATGAATTGGTTCCACCTGTGCAGCGACCTTTAAATGGCAAAAAGTCCAAAGTGTTTGGATTTACTGAGCAGTGCAAACTACAGGACGCACATTTTTAAAAGGAAACTAACTTCCTCCAACTGGCTAATCCAAGATGCAGTCGTTCTGGCAGGTAAGATCAACCATAGTCTCGCGAAATCAAATCCGGTTAGAAACAGTGTGATTTAGACATCCAGCTGAGCTCATTTATGAAGCTGGATTTGTTTAGGCCGGTCTCATTTCCTCCACTTTGAAAGCTGGACTGCATCTAAAAGCTTAGTGACGCATAAAGCAATTAATAAATAAACTATAAAAACTTGCAAGTCTAACACAATCACAAATGTACAATACAAACACCGACAATTGTGAGAGATTCTGGTTTGAGCGGTCAAACGGGTGAATTTTGGGTCACAGTGGTGGTCAGGACAGGTATATAATGTGGAATAAACTAGCCAGAAACAGTCATATTGCAAGTGCAGTCCCAATGTGAGACCTTATAGCATTATGTAAACAGTATTGAGTCTGTGAGCAAAGCACAAAGTAGCAAAGAGTGTTACTAGTGTCCTATAAGAAGCTTCAGTTGGTTAAAGTTGAAGTAACAAGTGTGCTGAGTATTTAAAGCATCAGGAAGAAATGTGCTGCCACCTGCTGATTATCTTTGGTTAAGCAAGCAAGACAAATCTAAGCAACTTTCAAAGCATTTCTGTATGAAATTCTGTGATTGTTTGAAATGACAGTTCAGTCCGATTGATGATTTTACACCGATCATGCTAACGAAACAACATTGTGGGGTGAGACCGCAAAATGCACTAGAGAAACCTTTTCCTGGCATCATGACATCTACAAACCCAACTTTCCACTTGTTGACAAGTTTTTACACAAAGATTCTTTAGACCTGCAGTAATATTTCCATGCTACATTTATAGAGCAAACAAGCAGACTCATTTGTCCCAGTTTAGACCCTGAAGGAGAACTAAACCAATTTAGTTATGCATCATCTTTTGGTTGACCAATATGGGGCTTTTTACAAATGTTGGTTATATATGAATGACAAAACCGGAAGAGTAGGTGACAATGTTATTATTATTAACTAAAACTTAAACCATAAAAAACTATTTTGTTACTTGATCCATGAATATGCAAATTAGTCTCCGCCTCGAGTCAATCACACCAGCTCTGACTACATGATTCACTCGCCCAACTGTAGGAAGCACGACACATTGGCAAGTGGAAAAATTGGTTTAATTCAGCCATTAATGTTTGAAACAGAAAAGAAGAGGAAGAGAGATTATACAGGCTCGTCTAAAAGTCGATGAATCACAATGGTAAAATGTTTTATCATGTAGTGTTGGACACATAACAGTAATTAATATGATTAGCCTTTGGCTTGACTGTTTTATCAAACAGCTAATAATGTGTTGCTAATATTACACAAACCATGTTTCCGTTCGCCATCTCAGAGTCAGACAGCTGCCTTCTAACAATCAAGATCCTTATAAACGCTTTGAACATCGAAGAAGGTCAACGGAAAAAAGCCCAGCCCCGATTGTTGATGGGATTGATTACTTGTTTGTGATGGAATGAAACGGGTGTTTTAGAGTACTTCTTTGGTACACTGCAGTTTTAAGGAGAAAATACTTAGAAATGGTGTTGATTGATGAATCTGCACATGGCTTATCTTAAAGTGGACCTATAATTCCCCTTTTACAAGATGTAATATAAGTCTCTGGTGTCTCCAGAATGTGTCAGTGAAGTTTAGGCTCAAAAAACCCCACAGATCATTTATTATATCTTGTCAAATTTGCCCCTATTTGGGTGTGAGCAAAAACACGCTGTTTTTGTGTGTGTCCCTTTAAATGCAAATGAGCTGCTGCTCCCGGCCCCCTTTCCAGAAGAGGGCGGAGCTTTAACAACAACAAAGCTAGAAAATCTCACGCAGCCAAAATGAGGATTGTCAGTAACGGTGTTCAGCTTTACATTGTTCAAACCGGAGTCGACACTGATGGAGAGACTCAGGAAGAAGTTACAACTTTTAGACATTTCTGAATGGTAAGTGGATAAATTTATATAGCTTGCATGTGTCGTCATGTTAATCTTTTTTCGTTGAATTGACCCTCGTTTGTGAAGCAGTCGGGTGTAAAATGACGGCATGACAACAACACTCTACTACAACAACTCTTCCTCTTCTCTAAAGCAGCCCAACATGGCCTCACCCCCTTTGTTGCATGTTCTCGGGGCGGGGTTTATGTAAATTTTAGGGTTAGTGATGTCACTAACCCGGGAAGAAGCTTGTTGTAGTCCCTACCAGCCGTTTGTTGTAGTCCTTAAAAAGCGATTTCTGTAAAGAAAATATTTCCCTTTACATTGAACTTTGAGCGTCGTAACTTTGCAGATGTTGTTTATGCTCAAACATCAACTTTACACACTAACTAAAGTTAAAAAAGTGAATCATAATCAACCACCCCTTTAAAGCATATTAAAAACACAACATAGACATATAAGCGACATAAAAAAACTTATTTTCACCACAGAGGGTCTTTAAACTGGTCTATATCTCACATTTTAATCTGATCCAGACTAACTGTAACTAACAGCACAAGTTCACACACACAGATTGCATGTCTGTTACAGTAGAATTTCACCCCCATCCAGTGCATGTCAAGGTTTCTAAAACGGACTTGACTGTACGAGAGTGGAAATGTTACAGGGAACCTAAAAACAGATACCAGAGTGATTGCAAAATGTCACGCCGTAGCGTCGAGACACGTGAGGAATCTGCACTAATCCATTTGGCACATATAAAATAATTACTGTAAATGACTTTCAACACGTTACAGTAAACAGCTGGAGATGGACCGAGGTTCTTTGGTTCTAAAACGAAGCTGCTGTAAGCAGGTGATGACAGATGCTCAGGCGTTCTGGCAGAGACACCCATCTCAAATGTCAGAGCAGATGCCCTGTTCTCCTTCAGCTGTCCGTCACACACGACAATATCAGGTGACACCTTTTTTTACTCCTCTGCAGCACAAGACAAATATCCAGAGAATTCTAGATGAACTAATAGCGCCGTTTGATCCTGGTGAGCGTGAGAAGGTCCTGAAATGGGAGCTTGAGCCAAACGCAAGGCCAACAAAACCCCCATGGTGCCAGCAGCTCAGTTTATCTAAATGATTGTGAGGGTTTATCACCTTAGATTTTATAAGACAGACATGACAGCGGCCACCAGATACCAGAAATCTGTACCTGGTATGAATGCCCCAGACAGTCCTGTATTTGAGAAAAGGACACATTTAAAGAAAAAGTTCTACCAAATATGTAAATTCTGTCATTATTATTCACCCTAATGTCATTTCAAACCAGTATGTCTTCATTTTTTTCTAGTCTAGAACATTAAAGAGTTTTGCAAAATGTTCACGCTACACATTTTCTATTCTATTAATCTTCAAAACTGCAAAAAAAACAATAGAACAGATTCCCATTGGGAAAAAAAGTGTTCTAAGAAAGTTAAACCTACATTTCCCACATATGAAAACGTTATTTCAGAATGTTCTCTGAACTTTCAAAACATCCAGCTGTTAAATCTTTCTTGGTTGCACAGAAAATATTAAGAGAAAGTTTTATTTGATCATTTTGCAAACATAATGGGAACGTTACTTTTAAATGTTCTCTGAATGCTCTGAAACAAGTAACGTTTAAAAAATGTTCTACAAACATCCATCTAAAGCATTTCAGAAAAAAAAGTTCAACAAACGATGTGTAAATGAAGTTTCTGTGCTAACGTTAATGTATTAAATCTTCGAATGAACATTCTATTAACGTTGCTGGAGCGTATGCTCATAACTTCAACAGAACCTTGCTAGAACTTCAGCCAAAGTTCTGGGAACATTCCCTGTTGGCTGGGTTAAATGTAGCCCATATACACTTTATGCATTATATTTTTGTTCTTAAAGGGTTAGTTCATCCAAAAATGAAAGACATTTTGAACAACTTAAGTAACCAAACAGCTGATGGACCCCACTGACTTCCATAGTATGGAAAAAATTACTATGGATGTCAATGGGGACCATCACAAGTTTGGTTACTGACACTGTTCAAAATATCTTATTTTGTGTTCTTGAGAAGAAAGAAACTCATACAGGTTTGAAAGAATTTGAGGGTGAGCAAATGTGTTTTGGGTGAACTATCCCTTTAAGTCATATGATAGTTTTGTGTGATAAGATAAATATTCGAACCTCATTAGTATATGTGCATATTTAAACTTGGTGCATCGTGATTGGATTATGCATTCTACATTCTACCTAACAGCACCTTTTGGGTCCTAATGAAATTAAGTCATACAGGTTTAGAATGACATTTGGGGGATTATATGACAACTCTTTGAGTGAATTATTCCTTTAAACGTTGACCTGCCCTCGGTTCCTCATGCATGTCTCCCAAACACAAACACAGATATAACACCAAACTGATTCTGACCGCCAAAGTTTATTTAGCATTAAGAGACCACCTGTTACTTTCAACGCCTGAGCAATGTTTGAGAGACGGAGAGCGATGACATGAAAAACAAGAGTTGTCAGCCAAGAGCACACTGTTCTTTAGCACGGGGCTGATGGGAATGGAAACTCCACACAGAGGATAACGGACAGGAAGAGGAACCCTGTTTGAGTCCAGGGTAATTTCTCACTCATAATCAACACAGATCGGGTGAGATGAATCATGCAGCGATTGGCATTAATGCATCACTGTGTCTGAAATAGCATACTGTTCTGAAACTCACTTTGTGACCATTAAAAAGAAGTATGAATGTGTAAAGTATGAATGGAATTCAGACATGCTATTTGCCATGTTGTCATGTGACCATCGGTGTCAGTTGTCATTCACAAATCCTCTGCCATGGCATAATAGGATAATAAAGTGTCCAACGTACGCACACTTCAGAATCTTGACACAAGTAGTTGGTCATCCAGGTACTTTTCGCCTACTGTTTTATGAATACTATGAATTCGGACATACTACTCGGCTCACATACTGATTTTTGCCTACTATATATATATATATATATATATATATGCATATTCGAATGCAGCAAGTCACATGACCTCCAAATCCCCCCTTACCCTCAGCTGAGGGTATTCATGGACAAAATGTGTAAATAGTAGTTGTAGCGTCCAAGCCGACGATCTCTGATAGCGTGTAGCAAGCCACAGTTGTTTGTTTTGCATATTCATGATGGACTACAATTATTCATAATCGTTTGCTGTGGTTTCTGTCACCAAAGATAACCCAATAAAGCAAAAACAGCAGTGGAGGTGAACCCAAAAACTCCCATGATTCCACGCTCCACCACGCCATCAAGCTACATCTTTGTTATTGATTTGAATAAGCGACCTCTAGTGGTGAAACTTACATTCTGTGCCTTTATATTCTACTCAAGTTTGCTACAATACACATTTTTCAGTGAAATATGTTTAACCATTTTACTGATATTTTGCAGTATTGTATAAAATACAAGTATATAATTTATAATTAGCATTCATTGAAGTGCATTCTGGGATAGCTGTGTCTGCAAAAGTGCTTGGTGATGTTAAGAATTTGGCACAAGGTAAAAACTGGTTTATTATAGTAAACGAAAAAACTAAAACCATTAAAAAAAAACATTTTTCGTAACTTAAAATAAATAAAATATAAAAAACCTCTTAAATGTATTGAATTTCACCTAGTTGCCAAGGCGAAGTTTCTCATTTTTGTTTAGTTCATATATAATAAAAATTTATAAAAACTATATAAATATATTTAAAAACAAAAACTTGTAAAAATGGCAAAGACACAACAAAATTACTAAAACTTTAACTAAAAATCAAATGGAAATGGAATATATATAAAAAAACATTCAAAATATTAATAAAAAAAAATATAAATCATACTAAAATAGCAGTATAACTTTGCTTCCTATGTTTGAAACATGTTTTTTCATCAGATGTATCGCATGAAGCTTTCAAATGCAGTCTAGGTAAGCAATTCACTAGCATAAACAAACCATCCATCTGAACAAGAGCACAGTCACATGACTGTCATCTTATGATGCCAATTAGAGCGATAAAATTACAAATGACTCATGAACTCTAAAGCTAATTACTGCTGCCCAGACACACAGAAACAATGTATCAAATTTATATGCTTATTTATAAGAAGAGAAAGAAAAAGTGTTTTGATAACTGGAAACACAGAAACACACACCACTGTTGTTATGATTGTGCGAACAAACAGCCAACACAAATAGGACGGTGTTGCTGGAGTCAGCTGTTCACAGTGTCCTGAGGGAGAAATGCGCTAAATAAAAATTCCCTCTTCTCTTTTTCATCCGCCCTGACCCTGACTGAAGACCACCCTCCAACACACGACCTCTAGCCTCTGGGATCCGACCGTAGAAACACACCGGACACGATGCTTTAACTTCCATTAAAGAGCAGAAAGTGAACATGTATGCATCCAAGCCCTATTGAGTTCAATTCTAATATCATCATGAAGTGACCTTTCAGTAACAATATACAGCATGAGCCCACACAGACAGATAAAAGTTAAGCAATCGTCTCAGATGAAAAGTACACTTGAAAAGTGCACTTCATATCTGTTGACTCAGCACAGTGTCTCTGCAAAAATGTCATGTGATCTTTACTAATACTAAGTGTACAGTATCATATGGCATATGAGACCACTTAAGCAGCAACTATTCCAGGTTAAATACTTTCAATTTGCTTGTTTTGTTGTTGTTTGGACCAGAAGTCATCTTTTTTTTTTTTTGCGAACCAAATATACTATGCATACAAAAGTACATTTAATCAAACATGTTAGGGTTAGGGTTAGGGTTAAACAATTAAAACTTAATTGTACAGATAAACAGTTGTATAGTATGTGTAGCTTTTCAAGCTTCAAGTTTTAGATATTTCCAAACATGTTTTAAGGTCAAATTTAAATTGTTCACTTTTTTTCATTCCATTTGACTTTATGAATATAATACAGAGCAATTAAAATAATTAAATATAAATATTCGATTTTTGTTTTCAGTTCCTACAAAATGAATAACAAAACTAGCTTTTATTTGTAAACAATTTTTAGTTCTCTCCAAGAAAATACTTTCGATTTGTACCTCTGTTTGGACATTGTGAGTGCAAACACTTTTACATTAAGTCCATACAGTAAGTGTCAACGCTTTTTGTTTTCACAAACTGTGGTCTAAATTATTATCTGTGGTAATCAAAAATATGCCAATTTGTATTTAATAGGGGTGTAACAGTAGCCTATATCGTGTCACAATATATCACAATTAAAAAAAGCAACAATATGTATCGTGGATAGTGAAAAAATATATAGTGTATAGTTCACCCAAAATGAAAAGTACTGTGTGAGAAAAATTCAAGTTTACAGAGCTTCGGTGACATTACATTAAACTACTATATATAATATTGAATATAATGTATAATAATTCAATAGGGGAATATTTGATAATGTCAAATGTCTTATGTTACCAGTAAAAAGTGGCCTGCATTATTTTAAATATATCTAGTCAGTGACAGACTGCAAGCATATTCATCTAAAATAATTATGTAATTTCAGCTTCAGAATCATGAATATTTTTATTCTGATGTCATCATTGTCCTGTGCATTGGGTTACAAGCACCAAGTCCAAGACTATTCATTTCCACACCCAGTATAATAACAAATTTAGCATTATAATCAATAGTGCATTTCTTGTTATGGTGTATTGCAATAATATTGTGAGTTCAGTATCATGATATTGTTACACCCCTAGTATTTAACCTGGAATATTTCTTTAATTTCCCAGAAAAATGCGATGTATATTTGGTTGAATTTTGGTTTTCAATTGGGAAATAAACTGCAATACGCTTCCAAAATGAAAACCCACCCATCATGACTTTGCACTAGACTGCATAGTTGGGAACAAAGCATTTGCGTTGGGTTGGGTTTGGAATGGCCTTATTTAGTAATATTCTGGGTCTGTAAGACCTCAAAATTGCTTAATGCCCGGGAGCAACTTTGTGCTCAGCATTGTTCTAGGTCTGGGAGTGAAGGCTATAAGATCATCACCGCATTTATGAATAGAGATGTTCTTCACTCCCATAATGAGTGTAACCCAATCCACCGCTCCCCCAGCTCATCCATCTGGAAGACGACTCCCATTTACACTTTTCCAAAGGCAAGACGCTTCACACGCCAGCAAACGAAACTAATGAATCTGTAGGTCCAGTCGTGCTCTCAGGATCATCTCAATGACAGACGCATCACAAAGCTTTCCCTTTGCTCTTTATATGATTAACACCAAGCCAAACTCTTGAGCTACATATTCAATTCTCCAGATCACCTGGACTTCAGCAGAAGATCATCTCTCACAATTACACTACTCTAGACTTCTTTATAGACTATGTGACTGGTGCTGAAGTATAATCAAAGACACTTTGACTTTAAGAGGCCTTTGATTAAATTGCAAGCTAAATATAATTAAGGGCCAATTGTAAGCTTTCATATCCATCAAAGATAAAGACCGACACCAGATGTGGTTGGTTGGTTCCAATATCCACATGGACACTAAATAAATGTGATTTACTGATTCAAACAGAGACTGTAACAGGCTGGAAAACAGAAGTAGATTCAGATGTAGGTTGCTAGATCTCTAACCCGGGAAACAAACAGATGTGTCATGGTAATTAATGAAGACAGCTGAGCGTGAAAAGTGTCCCAAGACACGTCTAGACAAGCCCCTGAAATCAGGCAGTCATGTAAAACCAAAAGGGCATCATGCTGCATAAAACACTTTCACCTGGTTAGGTCAATACAAAAGAAAAACGGGTAAAAATAAATGATAAAACAAAATTAATGCATTCCCCCTGTGGTGAAAATCAAGTTTTTAATGTTGTTTATACGTCTATGTGGTGTTTTCAGTATGCTTTAAGACAAACCATGTGCAAATTCATCAGTCAACACCATTGCTGAGTGTTTTCTCCTTAAAACTGCAGTGAAAAAGAGACGGTCCCAAAACCCGTTTGAAAACGCTGGTGTTTTTGACGACACAAACTAACTTGAAACCAAACATGCCGCTCTAGCAGGAGAGTCTCAAGAGAATATATCCCGGTATATTTTTCTGTTGATATAAAAAAA
>RJVU01058442.1:4352-27275 GCA_003731715.1 Anabarilius grahami | reverse complement strand
TTGTAATCTTTATTTATTAAATTAATTATTGTGACTATGAAGTTGAAACAACTTATTTTTTTTGTATTACTGGAAGCAAGCATCATGGAAGCTGCAGGTGTTTTCAGAAAACTTTTCTGCGTTGATAAAGCAGGTCCACATATCTGTTTTAATAACAGACAAGCAACTGCTTTTTCTGTAATTGTTGACTTAATGAATTGAAGCGTTATTAAGAAGTATAAACTAAACCAATGTGAAAAATATAATTTGTAACACCATTGTTTTGTTTCTGATGCTGAATGTTGATGTCTGTGAGTATATAAATAACATTGCCATTGTTAACTTAGTTTAAAACGTCTCAGGATACGACTGTAACCCTTGTTCCCTGAGAAAGGGAATGAGACACTTCATCGGTAACGACACTTTGGGGAATAACTGAACTATATGTTATTGCAAATGTCAAGGATTTGACAGGATAAACAGCAGAGCAGAAATATGACAAAAATAGAATAGAAAAAAAGAATATTATTATTTATCACATATACTGGAAACAATGTACTAATAAATACTGGTGGCTGAGCAAGATGGCGCCGGTGTACATGGCATGCCGTCTCTCTGTCCTATCCATTTTGTTTTTTATAGCTGTTTTACTAACAACATTCTTTATACGTAATGCTACCTCCGCACTCATTTATGATCGTCATACACATTTAAATATTAGGAGCTCATACGAAAAACTTTTTAAAGAAGGAAGAGGCGAGCTGCAGCTCCCTTTTACTAAGCCGCCGCTGATTATTCCCACCTGGTTGAAACGTGAGCCCTGGCCTCCGTTGGAAAAGGAACGGTGCCTTCGTGGAAAGTGGGGAGGAAAGTTGGTGAAATTAAAAGCTCTCTTCCGAGAACGCCTTGTCCAGTGGACGCGCTGTTATGGGGATTGTGTGGCGGCCGGGTGTTATATCGGCGCTCAGAGAGCACGCTGCCACGGTGGTTTCACCCAGTTGAACCGGTGGGGCCTTGTCTTCAGCGTACCTTGCATCTCCATTGGAATGGAGTTCATCTGCAGAATCTTCGCCCTGTACCATCTGGCCCGCAGCAGTCTGACGGCGCCTCGGTGGACGATACGGGACCAGCGATCAGGTTGCCAATGATAAACGTCCGTTCGTTGAGAAACAAGACTTTTATTTTAAATGACTTCATTAGAGCCCGAAACCTAGATTTTTTATTCATCACTGAAACCTGGTTGAACATCGGGGATATGTCTTCTTTTGGAGAAGCGGTGCCTAGCAACTTTACAGTTTTTAACACCCCCCGAGAAACGGGAAGGGGAGGTGGTTTGGCTTCTATTTTTAGGGATATTTTTTATTTCACTAGACTCAAAGTTGAGCCTTTTTCAAGCTTTGAACTCCAAGTCTTTGAAATGCATCTATTATCTCCTGTGCTATGTGCTGTTGTCTATCGACCGCCTGGATTTAATAAGAACTTTTTGTCAGAACTGTCTGTTTTTAGCAGACTGTTGCGAAATATGACAAAATACTAATATTGGGGGACTTAAATATTCACATATGGTGCCCGACAAACTCTTTTACAAAGGATTTTTAAAATCTCATTGACTCTGTTGGCCTTCAGCAAATGGTAAAGGGTCCCACACATATTCATGGTCACACGCTGGATTTGATTCTTTCACTTTGTTTGTCAGTCAGTGATATTATCATAGATGATCTTCTGGTAGCTGATCGTAACCCTGTTTTATTTACTGTTTTTTGTCCATGTCAACCGAAGAAAATTTGTGCAACAAAGAGACTGGTTCGTTCGATAAAGCCAATATGTGGACTTTAATGAATCTTTTATGGACTCTGCAGAATGTAAAAATGGACATCTTATCACCTCAGCTTAGTGTGGAGGAGACGGTTAATATTTTTAATTCTGTTTGCTTGAATACATTAGATCAGGTGGCACCTCTAAGGCAGGTGCATAAAAAGCACAAATCAGCCCCATGGTTGAATGAACATATCAGGTCCCTGAGAAGGGAATGTAGAAGATGTGAACGGAAATGGAAGAAAGATAAGTTACAAATCTCTTATGAAATGTTGAAAGAAACGCTATCTAAATTCCAACGAGCTGTGAAATCTGCTAGGACAAGCTATTTCGCAAATGTTATTGAGAAAAATCGCCAAAATCCGAGAGTTCTCTTTTCAACAATTGATTCTCTTCTGAACCCTAAATTAGAGGTGCCTGCTGATACGTCTGTTGAATTATGTGAAAGCTTTTTACAAGTCTTTGTTGGTCGTATATCAGAGATTCAAAATAATATACAGCAGTGTACATAATATGTGCCTTTGACTGTACCAGAAGCCCCTGCTATGCTATCGGAATTTGAGCCTATTTCCATGTCCACCTTGAAAGATATTGTTTCTAACCTGAAGCCTACTTTTGCTCCTCAAGACATTATTCCGACAACTCTGTTAAGGCAAATAATTGAAACGGTCGGTCCATATATAGTTTCTATTATAAATAAAAGTTTTATTTCAGGGTTTGTCCCAGATTACTGTAAACACGCTGTAGTTCAGCCCTTACTTAAAAAAGAAAATCTGGATAAGAGCGTTCTCTGCAACTATAGACCAATTTCTAAACTTCCATTTCTGGCCAAGATTTTAGAGAAAAGTGTTCTTATTCAACTCGAGTTTTTCCTTGATGAAAATGAAATTTGTGAAGTATTTCAGTCAGGTTTTAAGAAACACCATAGCACAGAAACAGCATTATTAAAGGTTTTTAATGATATTTTTTTGACAACCGATCAAGGAAATATGACTGCACTCTTGCTTTTAGATCTTACCGCAGCATTTGATACAATTGACCATAATATTCTCATCTCATGACTTGAAACGTGCTGGCATCTCTGGAAATGCCTTAAAGTGGTTTACATCATATTTGTTAAATAGAAGTTTCTCTGTTGGTATGGGTGAGTGTATATCATCCTCATCACCTTTATCATGTGGTATTCCTCAAGGGTCTGTGTTAGCACCGCTTCTATTTTCTCTTTATATGCTCCCATTAGGTTCAATTCTGCACAAATACAGCGTGTCTTTTCACTGCTACGCAGATGATACACAATTGTATGTACCATTCAAGTCAAACGATTCCACTGCCATGGAAAGATTGTTGGCTTGTCTGAATGATGTTAAGGCATGGATGTCTATACATTTTTTGAGCCTAAATGAATCGAAAACAGAATTGATTATCTTTGGTCCTTCTGAACTTGATAACTCAGTTAAAATTAAGCTGGGTTCCCTGAGCCCTTTTAGGAAACACCATGTAAAAAATCTAGGGATGATTTGTGATAGCGCACTAAAATTTGACAAGCAGATAAACAAAATTGTCAGAACGAGTTTTTTCAAACTGAGGATGATCTCTAAGATTAAGCCTTTTTTATCCCAGAAAAATTTTGGAAAAAGTTATTCATGCATTTATCGTTTCAAGATTAGATTACTGCAATTCGCTATATTATGGTGCTCAAAATAATGTCTTAGACAGACTGCAGATGGTTCAAAATGTTGCTGCAAGAATGCTCACAGGCACTGGTAAATTAGATCATATTACCCTGGTGTTAAAATCATTGCACTGGTTGCCTGTTTCTTTTAGGATTACTTTTAAAATTTTATTATTTGTATTTAAATCTGTACATGGCATTGCACCATCTTATATTTCTGATTTAATTCAGGAACAAAAGCCAATAAGATCCTTACGATCTGAGTCACAGAAACTTCTTGTTGTTCCCCGGACTAAGATGAAATCTAGAGGGGATCGCGCGTTTGCGGTCGCTGCCCCTAAATTATGGAACAGCCTGCCGTTATACATATGGAACGTACCGACGCTCGGCCAGTTTAAAAGCCATTTTAAAACGTATTTCTTTGCGATAGCGTTCGACCATTGAAGTTGCGGAGGTTGCAAGGTTACTAGTATCATGCCTTTTCTGATCCTAGTTTAAGATTTATTTGGATTGTCTTAAAGTTAATTTACATTTTTACTTAGGCTATATAACTATATGGATGTGACCCTTTTTTAAAAGTTGTCTTCTTACTGTGTCATTGTTTGTACAGCACTATGGTCAACGTCGCTGCCCAGTCAGCAGAGCCATGTGGGGCCCAAATGGGTTTGACCTGGGCTATCTAACTGGGACCCAGCCAGTTTTGCACCCAGTTTCCATGTAGGCCCCACATGGATTTGCCCAGATGAAATGAACACTGCTTAGTGTGCACACTACAGGCTGTTTAATGTAACACTTAATCAGTGTTGGAGGTAATGAGATAATTAAGTGATTGAATAATGATTTTGTATTAGTGAAGAACACCTGCTGTTAACAAGCATAATCACTGAAGGAAAGAGAAACACAAGAACTACTTCCAGCCACAGCCTTGGATGAAATCAACTGAAGATAAAATACATTACATCTCTCAAGATCTGATTAAACAACTCCACAAACAACATTAGCTTCACTTATTACTAACCAGACTGACTTTATTTCTGTCAGACATCTACAGAAGTTCCTATTAAGAATTAAGAAGAGGCTTAGATGTTGATTACTTATTTGAAAGTAATAGTTTGATTTGATGTTACCATTGTGGCGATCAGTGTGTGCTTTAGTCAGGCTCTTGACTTTTTAACATTAGTTTTTCTCTTGACAGCTGTGTCTGTTTGTTATGGCGAGAACAGCAAGAGAAAATAGAATCAGATGCTGTAAGCTGATTGATGATAAGAATATAATCATCATATATTGGCTTAACTCATTTATATTATGTGGGAGGTTTATATGGGTAGTATGTTATTAATTAATTTGATTTATAACACACCATTTACATATTTTGGGCTCCTGTGAGTTTTACTCGCACACAGACATCAAAAAAAAAAAGCTAACTATCATCACTCAATCATACAAGTTTTCTTTGCTACTGCTAATGTGTCTGACAGAAACACTACCATAACAGCAAGAAAAAAACAAAATAGACAAAAAAGTTAAGAGACCAACTAATGGAAAGACAAATCACCATCTTGGTAACCTCAAATGAAACAAACGAGAGTTAAACTTGTTTAGCAAATTAGCTCAAAATATATATGGTAATTAATCATAACTAGTTATAATTAATTATAAATGTTTGGATCAGTTAATAGAATTAACTTAATGTAATAAAAGTAATATTACAATCAATTAATCTGTTTGGCCAATGAACATTCAGTGTTAATTGTTTATTAATTCTAAGAAATGTTCATTTCCAGAGGTTATGGGAAATAACAATCTTATTGTACAGTACTACTCAGAGCCTGTAGTCAGGATCTGCATGAATAGGGACTCCAGTATTGAGCGCAAAACACAGACAACTTTACGTGTGACATGAACAAGACTTTATTAACTAGACTAAACACTTAAACTACTCTAACATTCACACACATACATGCTTGGGTTCAGAGGATCTTTGGTGAATGGAAGGTCTAGGCCGAACCCTTGCACAAGCTTGGGGTTCCTTAGAAGCTTCTAGCTTCTTACAGTGTCATCTTGACATCAGCATTTCTTAGTAAAAGAGAAGAGGAGAGGAAAGAGACTGTGGTATTGTGATCAGTGATTTTGAAAGGTGAAGATGTCACACCCTCCTGAGGTGATTGAGCCAATAAGGAGTTTTCCCCTTGGAGGGAAACGTTTACTGTGGTAAAATCATTGACTCAAATTGTGTCAGAATTAACACAACAAGTGATGTCCCTAAACTCACACACTAATGTGTAAGAATTTAACACAGTTATAGTCAGTTTTAACACATCCTTTCTAAGAGTGAACTTACAAATGGAAAATACAGGCAAGTGTGAAGATAGAAAAATGTTAGATTCATATAAAATTGCAGTTACGGTCAATGACAATATAGCTTTACATCACATGAAGGACGTCCTTTGGCACAAACATTATCAGGATTCTATTTTCAGATTTTCATTGTTTCAGATTTTGAGCCAAGGCATGATTGGTGTTTATCATTCTAAATAATCTTGTAATGTATCCCACTGCTCCTTGTTTTTCTTCTCCTGCTCTCTTCTTGATGTTTTTCAGTGTTTCAGCCTTTTCAGGCTCATTTATTTCCTTCAGCTTCTCAATCAGAAAATCAATGTGCCGAAGAGTGAAGAGTGAATCAGCATTGAGTGCGATCTTCTCCAGAGTTTCCACACAGTGAAAAGCTTCCATCACCAGCTTCATTTTCTCTTTCTCTAATTCTTGTAGTTCTTTTTCCAGCTTCTTGACCAAAGACACGTTTCCAGTTTTGTCATCATATTTCTTCTGTAAATCTTCATATGTCTTCTTCTCTTTCTTTGTGTTTGGAACATATATTTTTGCTGCTTTGACATGTTTGCTGTAGTGGCATTTACCTGTGCAGACTGTACACTTATTACTTTTCATCACGCTGCACCATGAGAGATTACTAACCCACCAGCATCCTGGATAATGACAGTTCTCCTTACAGACGCTGCAGGTCAACGCCATGCTGGCTACAGAAGAATCAATATCGACCCAGTCTTTGCTGGGAACATCAACTTCAAACTCTTTCTTGTCCTTCTCCAGAGCTTCTTGAGTTTGTTTCAGCTCATTTTGCTTTAGTTCCATCATGTGAACACGTAGTTGTAGATTATTGATATTTGCCTCCAACTGCTTCCGTTTCTGCAACACATCTCGAGTCATCCTCAGGGATTTTGGTTGTATTGTGTCCAGAAACTTAAACAGCTGTGCCATTCCTTTAAAACTGCGATCCCATGATTGATTCAGCCTCTGTTCGCGGTCTTCCTCATCTTCATCATCATCTTCTTCAGCAGCTTCTGACTGACAGTTGTCAAACAGGAAAAACACTGGCTGATTCTTCTCATTCTCTGCACACTTGATTTTAGCCTCCTTAACAGCCTCCAGGACAACTTTAGGTCGAGCTCCAGTTGAGTGTGTGAAGAGCAGGACAATGTTTTCAGCAATATCTCTTCCAAATAAAGACTGAACAGCATCAAATATGTATATGAGTCTGTCAGAGAGTCGATTCTGTGATGCTTTAATCACCAGACACACTGTGTGTACTTCATGGATCTCTTCTTCAGATTTACTTAAAATAAGCAAACTCTTGGCAATCTGTTTATCAAGATCAACTCCACGAGTGTCTCCATATCCTGGAGTGTCGATGATTGTTAGATCAGTTTTACTCTCTTGTGGATAAAACCCATAAACAGTGATGATGGAGGTCTGACTGTGAACTGGTCTTCGGTCACTCTGATCATCTGTGATCTCAAACCAAACCTTGTCTTCTCTCTGAACACCCAACATGTAGTTGATCATCGTATTGATCAGGGTTGTTTTTCCTGTTCCTGTTTCTCCCACCATCAGAATGATTTTATGGGGTTTGTTTTTGTTTCTCTCTCCAAATGTGAATTTCCAATATGGTTCAGATGGATCCTTATTGTCTGTCTTTGCTTGCAGACGGTATCGAGCAGGATTTGCGGTTCCTTCGATTAATTTGCTGTTCTTGATGATTACAGCAATTTTGCCTTCTTGACATAAACTCGTCATATCTCCCCTATGTCATTTTAAAACAGAAAAAACATTATTTTACACAGTTTAAGTTGTTAAAGCTTTACATATTTAATGTTTCAGAAGTCTTGTATATTCAGAGAAAATAGCTTAAACATTAAAGTGAAAACATGCGGGGGGGATTTAGTCTTCTTTTAACTTCAGTTGATTTCAGGCTGTGTGGCTTTAAGTCAGTTGTAGTTGTGTAGTTGAAGTTTTGATTTAGTATTAACATTAATGTGCTCCTTATTTCAATCCAATATTGTCACACTATAGCAATGCTCTCCCGCATATTTTGCAAATATAACTGCGCTTATGTCCGTCGTTGGTATAAGTTTGGGCAGGGATTGTCGGTGAGGGGAGTGAATGTCCAGCGCTCTCCCCACCGTACCCCCAACTGCTCCCCGGGCGCCGCAGCAATGGCTGCCCACTGCTCCGGGTGTGTGTTCACGGTGTGTGTGTACACTGCTGTGTGTGTGCACTTGGATGGGTCAAATGCAGAGCACAAATTCCGAGTATGGGCCACCATACTTGGCCACATGTCACTTCACTTCACTTCACTTCAAATACAGCATTAGGCTTGAGTAATTGGGTAATTTGCATTATTATTATATTAAGTTGCAGTGGGTGGTGATAGACAAGAAATGTAGTTTTCTAACATCTTACTGATATAGTTTACAGTCTAAACCGCTGTAGGAGTTCCACCCTTACAATCTCAGCAGAAGTTCTTTTTGAAAACTAACAGAGGTTTAGATGTTGATGTTTTATTGAAAATGTTTGGTCACCATTTTGGTGAGCAGTTTGACTCTTAGCTTTTTGTGTGAGTTTGTGGTGTTTGAAACTGTTTATTAAAGCATATCATTTGGTGACAAAAAAAAAGGTAAACAAAACCAATGATGTTTGGGTGATATAGTTTTCAGCCTCATAAAACAAAATTATTTATTAATAATTTTTCTGACCAAAATTGTATATTTGTTTTTAACAGCGATGGGAATAATGGTGTTATAAACAGAGGTGTATACTCCAGGGGTCAGAAAGTAGACATCCTACCATATTTTTCATTCCACCCACTGAAGCGGTGTTAAAGTTAATGAGATAATTAGGTAATAAATTGAGTGATGATTGACCATTATTGAAGACACCTGATGATAACAAGCAGAATCACCAAAGGAGAAAATCACAATTTTTAAGTTACCATCATTGAGGTCAGGGTTTGATTTAGTTGAGCTCTTGACCATTGACTCTTAAAATTAGATTTGTTTGAGCTGTTAACTGAGTTGTGACAGCCAGACAAACAAAGAAAAAAGGTGATCAGGTGTTGGTTATATTTTCACATAGTTGTAAATTGACCTGCATTACATTATTTGACATTATTGATTGCAGCAGCACCGTGATTCTACAGCAGAAGATCAGCTTTATCAATATAATCTGAGGGATTTTGCAAAAGGTGTTCTGATAAACAAGACAAGATCTAATATTAAAAAGTCAAAGGTCAAGAGCTCAACTAAAGCAAACACTCATCTCCACAATGGTGGCTTAAAAATTGTGATTTTCTCCTTTGGTGATTCTGCTTGTTATCATCAGATGTCTTCAATAATGCTCAATCATCACTCAATAAATCACTTAATTATCTCATTAACTTTAACACTGCTTCAGGGGGTGGAATGAAAAATATGGCAGGACTTCTACTTTCTGACCCCTGGACTATACACCTCTGGTTATAAATAAACAGCATTACTAATGTTGTTACTTTTTTCAGTAATGAGTAATCAAACAAATGATTTTTTCTCCTGTTACAATGCTGTTACCGTTACTGACAAAAGAAATGTTAATATATATGTTACTGCGTTACTATAATTGAACTTACTAAAGCGGTTTTCATCTGAGTAGGCTCTCTCTCAGCCATAGGACCTGCAAAGTTTGTTCTCTGGTGTGTGTTGGGGTAAGTCATACACAAATATAATTTTAAACTGATAATAATGTACGATACTCTGTGTGTGTGTCTGTGAGCATGCAAGCAACGCGTGAGCTCAAACCAGAATACCCTTTGTGACGTGTGACATATGTGAAATAAGTTTTTCTAATCGACTAGTAGTTGTTCATTTAAGTCATTAGTTGACTCACATTTATATTAATTTGATTTCTTAAAGGTGCTAAAGAGGATGTTTTGTTTTATACATTTTTGCAATATTACTTGAAATTGTCTTTACTAACTGATAAAAGACTATTTATTAGGTGCACTGAAAGGAATATTATTAATATACATCATCTGTGCACGAGGTAGGGCCTTAAAAACATCAGCCAATCGCGTAAACGATTGGCCCTCTGGTTTGTCAATCACTGCCATGACGTTCCTTGTGAGAGACGCGCGGCTGCGCACTCCAGTAACTTTCCACACTCCACAGGCGCCGCATGCAATGTTTTTGTCAGGAGACAGGAGTAACAACTGCAGATTATGAGTTCCCTGCGGTGAGTCCGACATTATGAATCACTTAACGATTGTAAGGCCGATTATGAATGTAAATTGATACTTATGACTTATGAAAAAATGTTTGAGGAACATTATACCTTATAAAATGTTCCTGACACGTCAAGAAAACTGGACGTTTTTAATGTTCCCAGAACCAACACTGGATATTTAGAGAACGTTCTTATAACAAAATTCTGTTAGCTGGGACACTACTTTAAGTCTGAACAAATATACACTTTCTGAGTCATTTTTATATTAATAAATTAGCGCGTACTGAAATAAAATGTATTATTTACATGTGAATTGACTACGATCACAACAATCAACCGTTCTACCCTGTAATTACTTTCACATTTAACACAAACAAGTTATTAGTTTTAAACACATAGGAAATGTGAACTGACATGTCTTATAATGGCAATGGCACATATTTTAATTTTTTTAATGAATATATACCTGAATTATCAGGAGAAGTAAACACAAGAGAAGATCAATGGCTTTCCTCAAACATCCTCTGAAGTAAACACAATGCGCATCATGATAGATAGTAACCCACAATGGACTCCCTCTAGTGGCAACAGATGTATTCTTTTAAAACTTTAGTCTTAAGTAGTGATAGTTAAAGGTGCTAAAGAGGATGTTTTGTTTTATACATTTTTGCAATATTACTTGAAACTGTCTTTATTAACTGATAAAAGACTATTTTTTAGGTGCACTGAAAGGAATATTATTAATATACATCATCTGTGCACAAGGTAGGGCCTTAAAAACATCAGCCAATCGCGTAAACGATTGGCCCTCTGGCTTGTCAATCACTGCCATGACGTTCCTTGTGAGAGACGCGCGGCTGCGCACTCCAGTAACTTTCCACACTCCACAGGCGCCGCATGCAATGTTTTTGTCAGGAGACAGGAGTAACAACTGCAGATTATGAGTTACCTGCGGTGAGTCCGACATAATGAATCACTTAACGATTGTAAGCCCGATTATGAATGTAAATTGAAACTTATGACTGATCGCGCTCAAACGCGTCCAGTCAGAGCCAGTTGCGTTCAGTCTGCGATTACAGTCGGTGTTCAAATTCCATGTGAAAGTATATAAATCTGCTTCAGGAGCAGAAAACAATCGCTGTATGTTGAGCTCAGTCTTAGAATGTTTGAGCTAGTCGTTAAATGTGTGCCGGCTTAATAACACAGCGAATGCCGGGGAAAAACACTCGTGTTCCAATACTCCTGCACGAGTTTTGGGAGGCGTTCCCTTGAAAAGAGCTGTGAAGGAGGGGGGTTGTTCTTATCCATGCGCTCATTTCAAAAACTCAGTCGACGAAAATAACCTCTGTACCACCTTTAAATACTGGAGAGAACAAACTTATAATGAGCTTTTACATAATATAGGCTATAGTACTCATAAAGCACACACATAAAGCTTGCCATAAAGAACTGGCAAAACTAACGAACATGACAAAAACAGCAAGAAGACATTTTAATTGTTAATTAACAAAGAAATGTTTTCTGAATAAGTGTCAACTGCCATAGGTGCCTATTTATGAGACGCAGAGGTAAATTTATGTGATACAGTGCTAAAACTGCCCAATCTAAGTCTAACATTAAAAAATCAAGGGTCAAGAGCTCAACTAAAACAAACCCTGACTTCGATGATGGTAACTTAAAAATTTTGATTTTCTCCTTTGGAGATTCTGCTTGTTATCATCAGGTGTCTTCAATAATGCTCAATCATCACTCAATTAATCACTTATTTATCTCATTAATGCTTCAGTGGGTGGAATAAAAATATGGCAGGACTTTTACTTTCTGACCCCTGGACTACCCACCTCTGGGCCTAACAGATGCAGTGTTTATTTAAATCAAAGGTCGTCTACTCATTTTGATCGCGGCTACCTCAGCATCTGTATAAAGTTTACTTTCACAGATTTTTTATATATATAAATCTGTGAAAGTAAACTTATATATATATATATACACAGGGTGCGATTTGTAGGGGGGATGGTTCCCCTCTTCTGGTCTATGTATCCCTGCCTCTGCTGAATTATTTTTATCCTTGGTGGGGATAAAAAAAATATCCCTCCCGGGTGATGCTACTCCACAAACCACCAACAGAGCATACAAAACCAAAAATCTTTTTTTTTTTAAAACATCGCCAAGTAAAACGATGCGTTTATATAGAACTGTCTCTTTACGACACAACAAACTTTTCAGACGCGACTTCACCTCAGTGCCAGGTGCAAGTCAAACGAGCGCGGAAGACGACGAGGGAGCTTCAGTTGAACAACAGTGAACTGCGGTCAGATGAGATGATGTCAGGCTATGTTGGTAAAACTCAGAAAAATTAACACGACTGTCCAATCAGTCATTACTGTGCTCGTGGCGCGCACTCAAGAATTGCATGCGCAAATGCGCCGGCGCATGCTGCATAATTAGTTTATTATAACTTAAATAAAGCGCAATAGAAACTACAAGCAATGACCGTTGTTTGAAAATGAAATTGCCAAACATGCGATTAAAGCTGCCTCAAAACTGTGCATGCATGCATGTACTTGTTGACATGGTTTTAAGGTCCGAGTACGTTTTGATAGTTTGTTTTCCAAATTGAAATTAAATACGCAGAAATGAGAAAACGGTCGTTTCCCTTTTTTTCGTTTGTTAAAAATAACAGAAAAACGAAACGTTTTTTTGTGTCACGGACAGAAAATGGAAACACGACTTCAAAACTCGTTTTCCACATGTAGGCGGTCATTACACACCCCTTTCCACCGATTGGTCAGTCAATTCTGAGCCAGTGACGTCACCATCAGTTCGTTCAACAAAATAACAGTCCTCTGCTGCTATATCAGTATATGTCATATATCGTCTTTCTTCTGTGCAATCAGCACGCAGACTGTTGTAATGCTGTTTAGTTTAATATGGTGAAACTGCGCTACCCATACAGGAGCGGATGAGAAGCACAGATTTTAAAAAACTACAGTTTTTATTTTGTTCTATTTTGAAGTCGCAATAAATAAGTAGTGTAAGCAATTTTAAAAAACGAACAATAGCTCATCTCTCTTTATTTTTTTATATAGCCTAACATTGCCTGGACTGAATAATGTTAATAAAATTTGGTTACACTCTAAAAAGAAATGTGTAAAATAATAACACATATTATGTGTAACACTCTAGTTTACACATTTTGTGTCAATATTGCATAAAAATGTGTTGGAAGAATTCAATTGTTTTACACATATTATGTGTAGTTTTAAAATGAACACAACCTGTGTATTTGTTCACAGCATCAACACAATCTGTGCAGCAAAAAACACCTGTGATGTGTTAATATTACACATTTACACAACTTGTGTTAATTTCAGAGGTGAAGATCAGACCTCCAAAACCAAGACCATTCAAGACTAGAGGTGTGGACGAGACCAGACCTTCCAAGACCAAAAAAAGACCATTCAATCAAGATAATTAATTAATCGTGTGACTATTGAACATTAACGATGAGCACCTGATGTTAACAAGCAGAATCACCAAAGGAGAAAATCACAATATTAAAGGGGACCTATTATGCAAAATTCACTTTTGCATGGTGTTTGGACATAAATGTGTGTTGGCAGTGTGTGAACACAACCACCCTATAGTGATTAAAATCCACCCACTCCTTTTTTTTTAATCCCCATAAATCATAAGCAGTGTCTCAGAACAAGCCGTTTCCAGATGCCTGGCAGTGTGACATCACAAAAGCCACAGGCCCCGCCCACGAATGTTGACAGACACTGGCGTTTGAACATAGAACCGCCCTGAGCGCGTCGTTTACAGCGAGTCGCCAATGCTGCACTGACGAGAACGTCTCCCAAGCGTTTTAGGTGTTCTGTAGCTGGATGGATTAATCCACATAGCTCTCTCCATTTACTCCCTAAATCTGAGCTGCTGAAAACGAAGTGGATTAACTTGGTTTTCCAGGAAAATGCTCCCTCAGTTCTGCCGAAATTTGTTTATGTCTGCGTGAATCATTTCACACCGGACTGCTTAGTGAACGAATATCAATACAAAGAGACAATACAAAACAGAGACTGTGCTAAAAATATGCTACTCAAGGATAAACAAGTAAAAACTGTTCGTGATCCAGCTTACAGACTCCAGAGTGATACTATATGGCAGTAAAAAAAGGTAAGAGCACTTTATTACAGTTCATCTGAGTTTATTTAACGTTACGGGTAAAGTTTATTAAGCACCACCCGAAAGGCATAAAGTCTTTATATATTAGTTTACTGTTAATTGTAAAAAGTGTTTCTGTGTTATTTGCTATGTTGGTGATGGTAATACAAGGGAAAGAGAGAGAGTTTATGGATAATATTTTAATGCACACTTGCAGTGTTTTAATAAGCTCTTACAGTGATTTTCTAGAGTGAAAACGGACGCTTCATCTTTTGTGTGAAGTAGAATAAACGTCATAAAACTCATCTGTATAGTTTTGGCCATCATTCAGACAGTTCAACAGGCCTGTACTAACATAGTGGATAAAAACAAGAAGACAATATAAGTTATAACCGTAATTTAACTAAACTATACCTGTTCTATCTCCATGCAGCATAAATTCGCAGTTTCTGACATTATAGTGCGTCGTGACTGAATCCTGACAGGGGAGAACGAGCTCTTGAAGCTCCGCCCTCTTAGGCCGATCGCAGCAGCTCATTTGCATTTAAAGGGACCACACTGAAACGGCGCGTTTTTGCTCAACCACTAAAAGTGACAATTTTAACATGCCAAAAAAAATGATCTGTGAGGTATTTCGAGCTAAAACTTCACATACACACTCTGGGGACATCAGAGACTTATTTTACATCTTGTAAAATGGGGCATAATAGGTCCCCTTTAAGTTACCATCATCAAGATTAGGGTTTGCTTAGTATTAAATATAGTTTGGCTGTTGTAACTGAGTCAGAACAGCTAGATAAGCAAAGATAAAATATGATCAAGTGGGGTTCGTTATGATTTCGCATAATCATTATATGTTATGAATTCATGTAGAGCCCAATCTCTGAGTTAGATTAACATTATTGATTACAGCAGCACTGTGATTCTACAGCAGAAGATCAACTTAATCAATATGATCTGAAGGATTTCTCAAAATTTGTTCTGAGCTGAAATTAAAAAAAGAAAAATCCTTCTTTTAGGGACACACAGACATCAATAATCTGCCTGTAAATCTCAACAACAGTGACAAGCAACATATTCTGATCAACAGATCAACTCTGAACATTAAAAAAACAAGCCAATAAAAAGTCACAGAAACAGAACAAAATAAAATATGAGAATAAAGAAAATTACTAAAACAATTCAGCTCATAATTTATTCATGCAGCAATGCATGATGGGAGCCATGGATGAATTTTGATTGGTGGCACCCAGAATGCACTGCAACATGGTTTATTATTCTCACCACTGTTGAGATTCACAGACTGATTCTTAATGTCTGTGTGTGCCTGAAAGAAATTTTCTCTTTATATATTAATCAGAGCTATCAAAAGAATAAATCAGAAGAATTTGAGAAATATTCCAGGTTATATTGATAAAGTTGATCTTCTGCTGTAGAATCACAGTGCTGCTGTACTCAATAATGTCAATCTAACTCAGAGATTCAGCTCTAAATGAGGTAAGTGATTAAGATCAAATAATTATTATGTGAAAACATAACCAACACCACCTAATCATCTTTTCTCTAAAATTAAATTTAATATTAAAAAGTCAAGGGTGAAGAGCTCAACTAAAACAAACACTGATCTCCGTGATGGTGACTTCAAATTGTGATTTTCTTTGGTGATTCTGCTTGTTGACATCAGATCACCTTCCTGACACATTTACTGTGTTAAAATCATCACGCAATGAATGTGTCAAAATGAACACAAGTGTTGTCCCAAAACACAAGCTCTGATGTGTAAGAATTGAGCCAATTTGAGTCAGTTTTTAACAAATGCTTTTTGACACATTCTGAATGTCTGTGTTTGACTCAGTGAATGTGTCAAAATGAACACAAGTGTTGTCCTAAAATACAGCTCTGATGTGTAAGACATTTTTTGACTGGACCTGACAAAGAGACCATTGCAAATGTGGTCTTCATGTTCAGAAGTAGCACAGGTGTTTTATTTGTTGTTGTTTTCCTCTTTCCTTCAATGATTCTGTCTGTTAACAGCAGGTGTTCATCACTAGTGCTTGATTAATGACTTAATTATCTCATTAACTTCCCTCTTGAATGGTCTTGGTGTTGGTCTTGGTCTCGGTCTTGACTACACCTCTGGTTAATCTTCCTGACACATTCACTGTGTTAAAATCATTGACTCAATGAATGTGTCAGAATTAACACAACAAGTGTTGTCCTTAAACTCACCCATTGATGTGTAAGAATTTAACACAGTTTGAGTCAGTTTTAACACATCCTTTCTAAGAGTGTAATCGTGTAAAAAAAATCCCTTATTTTGGGGATGGATTCCGGGAAATCTCCCTTATATTCAGTGTTCAATGTTGACAGCTATGCCATTAAGCACACATAAAAGCCTGACGACGCTAAATGTGTTTATTTCAATAATATAATTTGTATCTTAAAGGGATAGTTCACCCAAAAATGAAAATTTGATGTTTATCTGCTTACCCCCAGGGCATCCAAGATGTAGGTGACTTTGTTTCTTCAGTAGAACACAAATTATGATTTTTAACTGCAACCGTTGCGGTCTGTCAGTCGTTTAATGCGAGTCAATGGTCACACAATTTATAAGAGTCAATAAACATGCACAGACGAATCCAAATTAAACCCTGTGGCTCGTGACGACACATTGATGTCTTAAGACACGAAACGATCGGTTTGTGCAAGAAACCGAACAGTATTTATATAATTTTTTACCTCTAAAACACCACTATGTCCAACTGCCCTCCATATCCGGTTAGTGAGGTCTGAACGCGCTCTGACAGCGGAAGTGATGTCTAGCACTCATTGAAGCAAAGCGCGAGAGATCACTTCCGTCAGCAGAACGTGTTTTTTGACCTCACTAACCGGATGCTGAACGGAGTTGGACATAGTAGTGTTTTAGAGGTAAAAAATGATATAAATACTGTTCGGTTTCTCGCTCAAACTGATCGTTTCGTGTCTTAGGACATCAATGTGTCGTCACGAGCCGCAGGGTTTAATTTGGATTTGTCTGTCGTGTTTCTTTGACTCTTATAGATGGTGTTACCGTTTACACCCATTATTCGGCTGACAGACCGTGACGGTTGGAGTTAAAAATCATAATTTGTGTTCTACTGAAGAAACAAAGACACCTACATCTTGGACGCCCTGGGGGTAAGCAGATAAACATCAAATTTTCATTTTTGGGTGAACTATCCCTTTAAAGTTTCTGTGCCTGAGTTAAAATGCCTGTTTTCATTAAAATATCATTAGTTTTAACTGAGGTTTATATTACAGTGAAAGAGTAGTAAAGTCGTTTATTGGTTGGAGTCAGCCAATGAAATGGGACGTTTTTGTGTGTGATGACGTCACTACATAGAGCAGATCGTGCCGTTTTGGTGGTCCATGTAGCAGCCACCCAATTAAATGACTTTACTACTTTTTTACTGTAATATAAAAAACCGTTAAAACTAACGATATTTTAATAAATAATATTGCAAATATTTATTACCTCATACCAAGTCGCACTGGATGGCATTGTTCATTGGTCAGGCATCGACCAATAAAACGGCTTCTTAAATTAATGCACTTAAATTATTATTTTATTTCTTCCTTTTTTGCATGTGGGATACCATGAAAATGAACATTAGTTCAATAACTTACCATTCTACCAGTTTTCATCTTTGATATTAAAACAGTGATAAGAATTAAACTTGCATTGACTCAGAAGTATGCGGACGTCCTTTTGTCACGTGCTGTTGCCATGGTGAATCGTAATATCGGAGCTCCATTGATGACGGCTTTTCATAATCATGGTGCACGCGCTTAACTCTGAGTCAACCTACTCAGAGTCGACTGAACTAACTAAATTCAGCTGTTCTGAAACAGAAAACTCAGAGAATATTGAATTTTAGATCAAAATTAAGTTGAAAGAACGTTTGAGAAACATTATTACATATAAAAACATTCCTGTAACATCAAGAAAACTGGATGTTTTACATGTTCCCAGAACCAACACTGAATATTTAGAGAATGTTCTTATAACAAAATTCTGTTAGGGGGGAAATTAGCGTAGCTAGTAAGTTACAGAACAGTTAATTGAGCAAAAATGAACCGCGTTTAATTATTATACTTTTTAAATTACTCTATTGTTACATAATTGTGTATGTTATATGTTCATATTTAACAGCTAACCCCAGCTAAAGCAACCACCAACCTCCATGATGGTGACCTCAAACCAAACATCTAAACTTCTGTTAATTCTCAATAAGAGCTTCTGTAGACGTGTGACAGAAATAAAGTCAGTCTGGTTAGTAATAAGTGAAGCTGGTAATGCTGTTTGTGGAGATGTTTAATCAGATCTTCAGAGATTTAATGTCTTTTATCTTCAGTTCATCTAAGGCTGTGGCTGAAGTATAATGAGGAACATTATACCTTATAAAAAGTCTTAAAAAGCAGAGTTCATTTAACAATGGAGCTTTTGCTGTGTACCTACTTGCTATTTAACTGGAGATATTTCTTTTATATTTGGTACATCCATGCCACGAGATGTTTAAAAAGTGGTGGGATGGACAAAATCGACACAAAATTTGGTGGAGATGTGATAGACCTGTGTATAGTCACAAGGTAATGGTATTAATATTTATTTATTTATACAATTATTAAATTATTTATGTTTTTATTTATTTATGTGACAAAANTGACAAAAAGTTTATTTTACACTGAATCATTAAAGGTGGTACAGAGGTTCTTTTCGTCGACTGAGTTTTTGAAATGACAGTGTTGGTTCTGGGAACATTAAAAACGTCCAGTTTTCTTGACGTGTCAGGAACATTTTATAAGTTATACTGTTCCTCAAACATTCTTTCAACTTAATTTTGATCTAAAATTCATCATTCTAGGAACGTTGATTTGTAACATTCGAAGAACATGAACATTTTCATTTCCCTTAATGTTAGTAGAACGTTATTTAAAGGTTATGATGTTCCAGAATCATTCTTTCAATCATTCAAACACCTGCTGTGAACAAACACTGAAAGAAAGAGAAATAAAACCACAAATTAACTTTCTTCAGCCACAGCCTTAGATGAACTGAAGATAAAAGACATTAAATCTCTGAAGATCTGATTAAACATCTCCACAAACAGCATTACCAGCTTCACTTATTACTAACCAGACTGACTTTATTTCTGTCACACGTCTACAGAAGCTCTTATTGAGAATTAACAGAAGTTTAGATGTTTGGTTTGAGGTCCCCATCATGGAGGTTGGTGGTTGCTTTAGTTGAGCTCTTGATCCCTGACTACAGCAGAGTTGATTTTTTTTATCAGCAATCACAGGTGATGTTTTTTAATAGAAAACATTTCCGCATTGATAAAGATTGACATGTCGGTTTTAATAATGGACAAATGACTGTAAAAAATGGTTTTATTTCTCTTTCTTTCAGTGTTTGTTCACAGCAGGTGTTTGAATAATTGAAAGAATGATTCAGGAACATCATACCAACCTTTAAATAACATTCTACTAACATTAAGGAAACTGAACATTTTCATGTTCTTAGAATGTTACAAATCAACGTTCCTAGAATGATGAATTTTAGATCAAAATTAAGTTGAAAGAATGTTTGAGGAACATTATACCTTATAAAAATGTTCCTGAAACGTCAAGAAAACTGGACTTTTTAATGTTCCCAGAACCAACACTGAATATTTAGAGAACGTTCTTATGACAAAATTCTGTTAGCTGGGATGTATGTGTTATGAGAGTGACCGTGATCATTTTGTACAGTAAAACAGTTTCATTTTAAAAGATACTAATATAACAGTAAAGACTACAGATGTGTTAATAATGTGTATTTTGTGATATTGATAATTATAAAGTCAAGATGATATGATGTCAATAAAGAGACGCTACAAGCTGCGTTTGAGGCCACTGATCTTTTCTTGTGTTTACTTCTGATAATTTAGGGGTTTTTGTTATCTGTTTACGTGTTCCACGCCCGGGACTCGTAACAGAGACATCCCACCCATCGCAATAATATATGCTAAGATTTTTTTAATGATGATAAATGATCTTACTGATTACATGACTCTTACATGATTGAAAATCTAATTATAACTCAGAATTTAAAAGTTGATTTGTTTACAGACCTCATAAAAAATATTTACAACTTCAGCTGTCAACTAAGGAGGCTAGTGCACACGGGAATTGGAATTGGTTAAATCAGGATGAATAAATAACAGAAACATCACAAGGAACAGAATGTTACAATCGAAGACAGATGACGCTGAAAAATGATATTCTTACCTTTCTGATAACTGAGATTCTGTCTTAACTGGTTCAGAGGGTGGGGGTCTTTCAGCTTATAAAGCAATTTGATGCTAAATAATACAAAAATAGACAAAATAAAACAAATATTTATTTTTAATGAATGGGAACATTAAATCTCCCTCTCACTTTATTGCTATTTTTATTAGTATCCGGTATTAGCAAATATTATACTTGCAGTACTTCATTATTGATTAAGATCAACATCAATAATGTAATTTAATAATACACTGCAAATTCTTAGCATACACATATACAGTTATATACTTCATGTAGGCATAAAGATGATATATTCCAGTAAAATGGATCTACTTACAATATGATCGTGTTAAACAGTCCGTCCTTCTTCAGCAGATGAGGAGAACTAGACAAATAACTGGATCAGAATGCTTATTTATATGATACTGATGTCAACGCCCATTTTCTGTAAGTCATGTGATTTTTAGGAAAACCAGATGTGTCTGAAACCACAATGCAGGGAGGATTGATGATGCATTTGATTTTCTTCTCCCCCTGCAAGATGGTACTCTGTGTTTTCTCATATGGCCTCTAGGTGGCAGTGCTCAGTTTCTCAGTTGCTAACACACTGTGGCTGCGTCCGAAACCGCCTACTCAATGAGTAGGTACTTAATTTCAATAAGTACTTACTTAACGAGGGCTAAAAGAGTAGGTATTTAATAGCTAAATCTTGTTGAGTATGAATGAGATCCGAAAATAATCCGCCATGTTGACGTTATCATGTGACCGACGTTATCACAAGCGCAACAACTTAAAAGATATGAGTGACAGGTTTATTTCATCTATCTGTAAATATCTTGATATTGATCAAACTTGCTTATTTTGTGGTCTTGTTGAAGAAACAGCTGCTAGTAATTTTGTAATTGTAGTAGGCTACAACTAATATATATTTGTGTTAATTTAAAGTTCTTATATTTTTAACTACTAATGTGAGTTTATTTACGAAAACCCAAATTTGCGTGAATATGTTGTTAATTTCTTTATTTTATATGCAAAAATGTCTATCCACAAGCAAAAGTGAATAGTTTAATCCCTCAGGCTTATAAATTATAAACAAATAAATAACTTTTATGCATTATGATGTATTCAAAATATTTAACCTCGTCATCATGCTTTATGTGTATATAATCTCAAACTATGATGTATACAAACCCATATTTGTTTGTCATTATTATTGTTCATTGTTAAAGATACAACCATGGTATTTTCCCTGATCTTGTATGTAATTATAGGTCCTGCAATAAAAATAAAGATATGAGTGACAGGTGCACCAACACCTCACAGCACCAGTAACTCCAAACCCTACCTAGTGCGGTTTTCCTCAGTGTTAGCGATGTCTGAAGCCAAAGAAGACATCGGACAGCTGCTCGAAGATCTCGCCTTTGGAGAAGACTGATTTAATACTCAAAAAATGTAAATATAACTACTTAAAATTAAGATTTGGCGCTGAGGCGAAGTCGGAATGCGCGTCTGAAAAGTGTCCCGTTTGTTGTGGTCGTAAAGAGACAGTTCTATATAAACGCAGTGTTTTACTCGGCGATGTTTTAAAAAAAAAAGATTTTTATTTTTGGTATTTTATATGCTCTGTTGGTGGTTTGTGGAGTAGGCCTAGCATAACACAGGGGGGATTTTTTTTTTATCCCCACCGAGGATAAAAATAATTCAGCAGAGGCAGGGATACATAGACCAGAAGAAGGGAAATCTGCATTTCTTTTCAGAAAATGATCCATTTTATTTTAACATAATGTTACGGCATTTGATCGAACAGATGTTCAATTTGACATTGCGACGTGATTGGTGTTGCGATATTTAAAAATAAATTACCTTTTAGATAATGCATCTTGACTGTCACATAATATGTGTTTTTGGTAACATAAATTCATAAGAATAATTAGAAAATATCAAGATTTGTCAATTAAAAAAAAAAAAAAAAATTTATTTGGGTGTAGTCTAACACTGCTTACGCGGCCCACTAGATGGCGCTCCAAGGCCCACTAGTGGGCCGCGGCCCACCGGTTGAGAATCACTGAACTAGATCATCCATTGTGAAGGCCTCATCGACACGACAGCCAGTAGCACAGTTCCTCAACAAACCGTCCATACCGGCGTGATGAATACGATCCTCAACTGGATGGAACTGAAATAAACACTTTGATTGTTGCGATCCTATCAGACTTATGATAGCAACCTGATTCGTAACAAAGCACTGTTCGCCAGAGGAGAACTGGCCCCCTGACTAAGCCTGGTTTCTCCCAAGGTTATTTTTTTCTCCATTTTAACGCCTATTTACCACCTGTTTGCCACCTGTTTGCCACCTGATGTCACCTGATGGAGTTTGGGTTCCTTGCCGCTGTCGCCTTTGGCTTGCTTAGTTGGGGACACTTGACATTTGA
>RJVU01058418.1:17819-75611 GCA_003731715.1 Anabarilius grahami | reverse complement strand
TATATTGTAAGACTTGATTTTCCTGTTAAGACAAAAGTTGAGATCAAGCACCCTGCAATAAACCTATAAAACTCATTTGAGGAGAAGATCTCAAAGAAATAGGACACCGCCTTGCCAAAACTCTCCTTACTCATCTATGCAAGCCCAATATTAATATTATGTGTTTATTATTTGAATTGGCTTCTAATTGTCTAACTATGTAATTGGCATGATACATTTTTACCTGACAAAGAAAATGTTGTATTGGATTTACTCTGGATTCTTCTGAAATCATTATGACCAGTAGATTAAGTGGAGTTTGAAATTTCAACAAATCTGCGTCAGGATAGGTCAAACTAAAGGCTCAATGAAAGGAGCATGTTGCCCATCGTGTGGGGACCTTTTGATTTCTGTCTATCACTGACTTGGCAAGTTGCGGTATCGTGACTAAGAAAACTGTGTTTTTGTATGAACAAGCATGGAGCGGTTCAACTCAAATGCATTAGTAAACTCTGCCCCCTCTGACTAAGAATCAGAATTGGCGAATTTGTATCGTGAGATCCGTGCAAACCCGGGGCGTGTGACAAAGTTATATCGAGTCCCTAATGAATGAATAATCTAAAGTATGGGATGTCCAGAATAATCAAATATCTAATACATGACCAGTGATTAATTCCTTAATTAGAAACACGAACAAGAGTAATTATCATTTGAAATTGGAGTCAGATTGAACGAGCAGTTAAAGTAAAAGTGAAACTAAATTCTAAAAATTTAGTGAACTTCACAGGGGCCCTGAAAAGACATACACGCATTGTACCTTCGCCCATGCCGTCAGAATCCGTTTTTGGGCTGAGGGGTGGTCCTTACAGCATCATCATGACATCACAGCACATCAGACAGTCTTTCTGACCAGCATGAACCTGGTGATGGTCACGAGTAACTAGTTCTGAGTACAATCCAAACATTACTGTCCAGAGACAAACACGCTTTACAAACAAAACATTCAACCTGTTTTCTGACAGTTTACAGTCATCTCTGATCTCTAATGTTATGGGGGAAAAAAACTAATAAATAAACTCACAATAAAGTCAAAACTCTGCTCTTTGTACGAAGCTCAGACCATTTTACTGCGTATTACAGAGAAAAATAAACTCCAGATGTTTGAAAAATAAAATCACTCATCAAAAACAAAGGACAACTAGTCATTACCTTTTACTAGTGGAAATAAAGTGAGTTTATACAGAATCTGCAAGATTTTAAAGTGATCAGCAGAATTCGCATTTATGAGTGGTATAAAGGCCGCAGATCCAGTGTGTTACAGATGTCTGAGCGTCACACTGTAAACAGAGACACTCTCGCTATCAGAGGAGCTTCTGAGTCTGATCAGGGTCAGTACTGGTGTAGAGGACTGAGAGATAAAAGACCAAACTCATCACAATCAAGCTCTGCTGTTTATCTCTCTGTGAAGGGTGAGTTGAACATCATTGTCCACATAAAAAGACGGATCCCAATATTCAATAATAAACAATTCCACATGTCACATGACATCACATTTCAAATTCAACATTTCAGATCCATAAAACAACTAAAAATGCTGTATTATTTATACCAGATACGGAAAACTCGGCAGCGAAGACCAGGAGACTCAGTGTATCTTCAGCAGGATTCTTTATTGAGAACATGCTGTTGGTCGCTGCAGTCGTCCAGTCTGACTAAGGGAGCTGTACATTGTATTTTATAGGCATTCAGTGGGCAATCCTTAAAGGTGTTGACCTTACACACAGCCTTAGTAGTGACCGCTAAAGCAAAACCATTTAAAGACAATACAGGAAATTACCCCTGACTGTGACCCCCAAATGGTATAAACAGCAGCTGGTCACGAGAACTATTAGACTATGTCAACATTCACACATAGTTTTGCTCTCAGCAGGAAGATCAGAGACTTGCAGAATCACCTCACTGGAAACTCTATTTAATCTAATCAGTAAACGGATTGTGTTCATCTTGAATGCCCACCTTAGTTATTCATGTGAAGTTATGTCAGGATGTTGGAACAGCAGATCTTAAACAGAATCTTAAATTTGTAATCCCACACAGGCCAGTAGTTGGCGATGTCACTTAGTAAATAAACACTATACGCTTATAGATTAACATGTAATACGCATGCGCATGACATCACCGTTTTTACAAATTCCCATTTTTGTAGTTTACACGAGACCATAACTGTATCATTTTCAAAAACTTGCACTTTGAATCGTGTTTTCAAGTTTGCGTTTTCAGGTCTCCAAAATGTTGTTGTGTAAATGAACGGCCAAAACACATAAAAAGATTTTAGCTTTTTTTTACTGAAAACGGTGTTGTTTAAACGGCTCCTTAGTTCCTGGTTTTGTGTTAACGTTATGTTCTAGTGTGAATTGCTTTATAGTTTCTGGTGTTTATTTAATGTTATTTCATCGTCATTTTGCGTCACGCATCTTTGTTTGGATTATTGCTACAGTTAAACCATGACACATACATGTAGACTGGGTATGAATATCAATGTTTTTAGTTATATTAATAATTACAAACTTTTCATTTAATCAACACAAATAAACATATTTATGATATTAATAAAGTTAAAGAAGATAAAAAATACAGATAAAAAAATGGCATATATATATGACATATGAGAGATGGTAGTCAGAAACGTTAGTGCAAATAAGTCACAATGACAGTAGTGCAAGTGAACGGTAGTGCAAATAAACATATTTATGAAATAGACATTCTCAACTATATTTCTTGAATGTAAAAGAAAAAAACAGTAAACATACAGAAATAATACATATCTATTGGTGTGGCCAAGAACTGGCAGAGCACCCATAACGTGCATCTCAATCAGCTCTCCCTAGTTCAGTAGTCAGGGCACTAATCAGGGAGTCGGCCACATTCATTTACTATGGCAAGCCAAAGTACTCACAAACGCCTGGTCGGACGTCTGATTGCACACTGACGCGTCAAAAGCGCACGTTTTGACAGCAAAACGCGCGTCCTCGACGTGTGATTTGCGTTAAGAACACGCGTTCTTAACGCGCGCTGTGGTATCATGGAAAACCCGCGTCAAGAACGTGCGCTTTGGAGTGACCAAAAACGCGCGTTTTTGACGTGCGTTTATCATAACAAAAATGGGCGTCAAATACGTGCGTTTTGAGTCAGACAAAACGCTCGTTATGAACGTTTAAACAGGTAAACCAAACAGGCAGTGCCAGCGTGTGTTTGAAGTGTCCATCAGGCGAAGAGAACGCGCTCTTTCCTTAGTGTTCTCAAAATTGCATGTCGAAAGCGTGTGCTCACTCTTTAGGGCTTTGAGCCTGTTATGTTTTTGTCCGCTATAGGTTTAGGACAGCGTTATTAAACTCAACCAAAACAACATGGAATTATCGAGGATAAATTTGGCAGATGATTATAATTGGTGAGTTATAATCCAGCATAATTAATATGAAAACGTAAAACTTTTATTTAAAATAGCCGTGGGGGGATGACAGGATAAATATACCTTCGATCAAGGCCAAAACTTTGTAAGTTTGTAAGGAGCCAATAAAATACTACACCACATGCATGATCATCTTGACTATATATTACGGTGGCGCATTGACTCATACATAATATTTTTTCCACTCAATTATATCGTTAAGACATCTTTTCTCGTAATAACGAGATGTTATGTCGTTAAAACGACATATTTTGTTGGCATATGACGTGAACGTATAGGCTACCTTTATCTGATCTATAATAGAGAATTTATCAGTGCCTTTATCACACTTCCGCACTCGAAAAGCAGAAGCAAATATAGTGTAAAATACCTTTCGATGCCTGTATCGATGGCAATGCCCATGAACACAATATTATTGTTTTATTGGCGTGAAGCCTATGCAGTTTCTAATAGCCTAATAAAACACAATTTTATTATTTAGCATTACTTATTTTCTGGAAAATAACTCGCACCTGATTATGCCACATGCACCAAGTCAGAATTAAGTTTTTGAGAGAAAAAAATTATCATGGTTGTTTCAGTCGCATTTTATTATAGGCCTATTCAAAAATAATTTAGCTAAAATACCGGTAAACAGGCCTGGCGCTACAGATACAACAATAATGCTATATTGTCATAGACCTTTATCATAATAAAACTGATAAATGAAAGTGGAGACAATAGCCTACCTCAAAAAAGGTCTACATTTCCAACATTTGTGTCATTATTCTTAAAAGTAGCCTAATGTAATTTATGTTTGCAGCTGTAGGTTTATTGGCCTCGATGAGTCTGAGACTCCCGGTCAGAGATTGTGTCTCAGACGGCATTAAATTATTCATGAATATTTCTAAATATTCGTGGCTTAAACAGCTGGAAAAATTCCTGTATAGGTATACTGCAGTTCAGTGGATGTTTTGCCTGCAAGGTTATTAGCCTATTGTTGACTAAAAAAACTATATTCAAAACATTCATGCTAATCGAAATAAACCTGAAATATAAGAAAATATAGCCTAAATATTAGTTGAAAATTATATTTTCAATATAATTTCTTTTCTCCACCCCTGACCTTCAACCGACAAGATTATGTTAAATTAGAATGAAACGAAATTAGAATGAGGAAAAAAATCCCATGGGTTTAGTTTAGGCTATAGCACATAGAAGAAACAACAAAACATGAGGATTCATTGCATCACATGCAGCGCTTCTGTGAACGGAGAAAAAACGAGATAAAATCTTATAAAAGGAATAAATAGCTTCTTCCTATATAGGCATACACGAAATATATTTCACCTAAATAATTAACATATTAAGAAAATGAAAGAAAAAAACTGCGACAAGTAGACCATCTAATATTCTGAGTTTTGATTCATTTTTGAGCAGTTCACGGAAAGGCATTGCTTGTCTTTATTTTTCAAGCAATGTTTTATTGTGTGAGTACAAATAAGAGTTACAATAATAGTTATACACAGATTCGAATGGTGTGCTCTTATGACAATAAATGTCTGAGTATTTTAAGTTGTTTCTGCTTTTATAAGAAAATTCAAGTGAACGCGCCGGCGCCATAGACTATCAGTTTTAGTATCTAGCCTAATAACTTGACATCGCAGCCTGTTTATTGTCAAAATAAAATACAGTCAACCAAATACAGAAAAAGTTCCACCGCTCATTTCAAATAGTCTGTGTACAATCAGGGCTGAATTTCCCGAAACCTTCTTAACTCTATCATTCTTACATTATACCTTAAGCTGTACCTTAACGTTAATAGGTGTTTCCCGAAACATTAAGTGTACCTTCTGTAAGTCATTCTTTCGTAAGGTTGGTCTGGACCACTCTTAACTATACCTTATCACTGCCGACAGCCTATACAAATATAATTCTGAAGCTGTAATACACCCAGTGTTCGATTAGGATAATGACAAAGAATAAAATGCAAAGATTCACTGCTAAATTCAAATGTGCTTTGGCGCTGAACCAGAGACCGACGCGCGCCCTTTGCTTGTCATGTAACGTTATCACAACTATTCGATGTTTTTAACCTCATCGCGCTTTATTTTAGGTTTCCAGACATTTAAATACACATTTGAATTAAGTAGGTTACTGCATAAAAAAAAGACATTTATAGTTTGTTAAATTCAAATTACACTGATGTCTACGGAAGCTGCAACAATAACCCTTTCAATTATAATTTGATGAAGTGTTTTTTTCAGATACACATTGTTTATGAAACAATAAAGTTTACTCTATTCTTCTCCCAGTTCACCGGCCACATACTTTTATGTATTTCGGGGAAGATTTCATATATCCGACAGCTCTAACCGTGAAAACTCATCGCGCAACAAAACACATTCACTTCCACATATTTTACAATCGGAATAGCTAACAAGTTTGTGAATATAAAAAAATAAAAAAAAATAAAAAACAGGATATAAACTATAAACGCGATACCTAGCTGCATGACGTGTCTCCAAGGAATTAAAACTTTGTTCTAAAATAACTGTCGCCTTAAACTCAGGCTGATGGGGGCTCCGCGCCCCCAGAATATAGATAAATCACAATATAGATTTAGTTTGCAATTTGGATTACTTTTATAACATCCCATGAGTCCTGATAAATGCAATTTCTACTTCTGAAGTGCTTCTTTTTATAAAGAACACTGATTTCTCACATAATGCAGTGAAGCAGCCCCTGTATAGAGTGAATGATCGATTCTCGAGCCATCGGTATCAACCAATTCAGCCCTGGCGCCATGGACAGCACCTGGTAAGGTCGCACGCAGATATACCTTAAGCAACCTCATAAGGTATAGTTCGGGGAACACGCCTAGAAACGGTACATCTTCAGTTAAGGTCTACCTTTAGAGTCTTCGTAGCGCGCTAAGAGACAACATTATCGTGAAACCCAGCCCAGAGCGTTTAAATAATAAATAGGCTATAGGCTATAGCATCGAAATACATAGGGCATATGGAAACATTTGGATTTATGCCAAATGGGATTCTATTTAGCTTTAAATTAATTAGTTTTGGCTTGACATTTATAAATTATATTTTTCATTATTGTTCTGTTTTTCTGAATACCATTACATTTAAAAGATTTGTAGCGCGAGGGGAACTAAAAAAGCCTATGTAGTGGTGCCCCCCTGTGGGATTAAATGCCCCTATGCCAACCTGAAGCCGGGCTAGCCGGTAAAAAACGAAATCTTTACAAACAAATATGCTAAACATATATTTTAGGCTATTTCCACAACAAATCCTTTAAATCGTTCTATACAAAATATAAGTATTAAATAAACATAAATTATATTGGCATTCATTACCTACAAACAATATTTTAAAGCCTAAACTACTTAATTTTGTTATACATTCAAGTTCATTTTACTGCACAAAGGAGTTTAAAACTACTGCAGAGTTTAAAAAAAAATAATAGGCTAGTGTTTAAAAGATTACATGTATTGGAAAAAAATATTAAAAAGAAAAAATTAGCCACATATTGCCAATCTAGACAAATACAGCCAAAAAAAAGTTTGTCGATATTCTTATTGAATATTCATGAATATTAGCAGGTTATTTAGAATGATTAGAAATAAATTCAATATATAGGCCTGTATTGTTCATGCATTTATTAAATAGGCCTATATCGGCCTATAGCCTATATTTTTTAAATCCCTCATTTGGGGCTGAGCCCCCTTAATATTGAAATAATCGACCCTGTTCCAAACATGTTTTTGCACATGTGAAGGGTGCTGTTTTGGGACATGAAAGCATTGTTTAACAACATAGGCGTAAATATATTTTAACGTCCAAGTGCTAAAAAACAATTGTATTTGTGCCCAACAGTTTCGATTTAAATTTTTTTTAGGCTTTTAAATAAAAATTGTTTGTAATGAATGCCATAATTTGTTTATGATTATTTTATACTTTTTATAACAATTTTCAGTCTTTTTATGTATTGAATACCATTTGTTGTGGAAATAGCCTAAAATACATGTTTAAAGCTTAATGCTTGTGTAATGTGTGACATAAAAGACCAAACTCAGTAAACATCATACTAAACCATACTATGTACAGCAAAGCAGATGAGCCCAGAATATGTACGCAGTTCGTTTAATTAGCCTACATTAAGTGTTTTTCTCTTATAGAAAACCGTTAAAAAGAAAAAGCTTAAGGTCACTTAATGTAAATTAAAAGATCAAATTCTGCACAAATACATTTTTTCTGTGTACCTATGCTTTCTTAGTAGGCTACAGCGTTTAATATAGGCTAGGCCTACACATTTTTCTGGACATCGCTCATTGTTTCTACCTTAATACATTGTTTAAATTAATATGTTAGTTAACTACATATAGCCTATGTAGGCTATATATGTCTGAAATTAGGCCATAATTTGTACAGTCACCTTTGATAACAGATTAAGTACTCCAAATTGTAATGTTGAAGCATTTCCTAAAAAGCTGCTTTAAAACTATAGGCCTAAGTATTGTGAAAAGCGCTAAACAAATAAATGTAAATTGAACTGATCTAGGCTGTGAGCTCTATAGATCAGATAAAGGTATAAAGGTGTTTTTCGTACACGTCACGTACAAAATATGTCATTTTAACAACATAACATCTCGTTATTACGAGAAAAGATGTCTTAACGACATCATTGAGGGGGAAAAAAAATATTATGTATGAGTCAATGCGCCACCGTAATATATAGCCAAGATGATCATGCATGTGGTGTAGTATTTTATTGGCTCCTTACAAACTTACAAAGTTTTGGCCTTGATCGAAGGTATATTTATCCTGTCATCCCCCCACGGCTATTTTAAATAATAGTTTTACGTTTTCATATGCATATTTCATATTAATTATGCTGGATTATAACTCACCAATTATAATCATCTGCCAAATTTATCCTCGATAATTCCATGTTGTTTTGGTTGAGTTTAATAACGCTGTCCTAAACCTATAGCGGACAAAAACATAACAGGCTCAAAGCCCTAAAGAGTGAGCACACGCTTTCGACATGCAATTTTGAGAACACTAAGGAAAGAGCGCGTTCTCTTCGCCTGATGGACACTTCAAACACACGCTGGCACTGCCTGTTTGGTTTACCTGTTTAAACGTTCATAACGAGCGTTTTGTCTGACTCAAAACGCACGCATTCGACGCCCATTTTTGTTATGATAAACGCACGTCACAAATCACAAATCACACGTCGAGGACGCTTTTGACGCGTCAGTGTGCAATCAGACGTCCGACCAGGCGTTTGTGAGTACTTTGGCTTGCCATAATTTACACGGTATACTGATACACGACCTAGGAAGCTAGGGAGCTGTTTGAGACGCATGGGATAGTTTGTGGGGTCTTCCTACTTACTTTCTCATCGTCGTCTTTGTATCACTGTGTGCTCGGCAAGACCGTTTTGTGCTTGAGCGCCACCAAGTCGTGTTTTACTGTAACTTCAGCATCTCCAGGGACATGAACAAAAGCGCCACTCTCATTGGTTTTTAACGCGGCGCGTCAAACCAAAAAAAATGAACCCGATGCCGTACTTTAAAAAATGACTCTTTTACCCTGCCTTCTTTCGCGTCGGTGTGCACACTTCACTGCTGGTTATATATGCTCTATATAATTGTGCATGTGACAAATAAAATCTTGAATCTTGAATCTTACACTCACATAGACGCTCTTTGTTTAGTCAGGAGGTGTTAAACGTCGGCGATAATCACACAGACACAAAAGACACAAAAGCACCATAAATGTATCATAAAAAGAGTCCTATGATTTCATATGATTAAAGGATTAGTCCACTTTTAAATAATTTACTCACCCCCATGTCATTCAAGATGTTCATGTCTTTCTTTCTTTCGTCGGTCGAAAAGAAATTAAGGTCTTTGATGAAAACATTCCAGGATTATTCTCCTTATAGTGGACTTCAATGGCCTCCAGACGGTTGAAGGTCAAAATTACAGTTTCAGTGCAGCTTCAAAGGGCTTTAAACGATACCAGACGAGGAATAAGGGTCTTATCTAGCGAAATGATTGGTCATTTTCGAAAAAAATACAACCGTTAATGCTTTATAAACACAAAATATCGCCTTGAACGTACTTCCCTTTTCTCCATTCTTCAAAACACTTACGCTGTATGTCCGACGCCTTTCCTATTCTACTTACGGAACGAACGCGGCGGCAGTTTCGTTTTTTTCTGTAAGTAGAATAGGGAAGGCGTATTCTACTTAATTTCTTTTTGACTGACGAAAGAAAGACATGAACATCTTGGATGACATGGGGGTGAGTAAATTATCAGGAAAAGTTTATTTAAAAGTGGACTAATCCTTTAAGAAGAGTATTTTAGTCTATATTGTAAGACTTGATTTCCCTGTTAAGACAAAAGTTGAGATCAAGCACCCTGCAATAAACCTATAAAACTCATTTGAGGAGAAGATCTCAAAGAAATAGGACACCGCCTTGCCAAAACTCTCCTTACTCATCTATGCAAGCCCAATATTAATATTATGTGTTTATTATTTGAATTGGCTTCTAATTGTCTAACTATGTAATTGGCATGATACATTTTTACCTGACAAATAAAATGTTGTATTGGATTTACTCTGGATTCTTCTGAAATCATTATGACCAGTAGATTAAGTGGAGTTTGAAATTTCAACAAATCTGCATCAGGATAGGTCAAACTAAAGGCTCAATGAAAGGAGCATGTTGCACATCGTGTGGGGACCTTTTGATTTCTGTCTATCACTGACTTGGCAAGTTGCGGTATTGTGACTAAGAAAACTGTGTTTTTGTATGAACAAGCATGGAGCGGTTCAACTCAAATGCATTAGTAAACTCTGCCCCCTCTGACTAAGAATCAGAATTGGCGAATTTGTATCGTGAGATCCGTGCAAACCCGGGGCGTGTGACAAAGTTATATCGAGTCCCTAATGAATGAATAATCTAAAGTATGGGATGTCCAGAATAATCAAATATCTAATACATGACCAGTGATTAATTCCTTAATTAGAAACACGAACAAGAGTAATTATCATTTGAAATTGGAGTCAGATTGAACGAGCAGTTAAAGTAAAAGTGAAACTAAATTCTAAAAATTTAGTGAACTTCACAGGGGCCCTGAAAAGACATACACGCATTGTACCTTCGCCCATGCCGTCAGAATCGGTTTTTGGGCTGAGGGGTGGTCCTTACAGCATCATCATGACATCACAGCACATCAGACAGTCTTTCTGACCAGCATGAACCTGGTGATGGTCACGAGTAACTAGTTCTGAGCACAACCCAAACATTACTGTCCAGAGACAAACAAAACATTCAACCTCTGTTTTCTGACAGTTTACAGTCATCTCTGATCTCTAATGTTATGGGGGAAAAAAACTAATAAATAAACTCACAATAAAGTCAAAACTCTGCTCTTTGTACGAAGCTCAGACCATTTTACTGCGTATTACAGAGAAAAATAAACTCCAGATGTTTGAAAAATAAAATCACTCATCAAAAACAAAGGACAACTAGTCATTACCTTTTACTAGTGGAAATAAAGTGAGTTTATACAGAATCTGCAAGATTTTAAAGTGATCAGCAGAATTCGCATTTATGAGTGGTATAAAGGCAGCAGATCCAGTGTGTTACAGATGTCTGAGCGTCACACTGTAAACAGAGACACTCTCGCTATCAGAGGAGCTTCTGAGTCTGATCAGGGTCAGTACTGGTGTAGAGGACTGAGAGATAAAAGACCAAACTCATCACAATCAAGCTCTGCTGTTTATCTCTCTGTGAAGGGTGAGTTGAACGTCATTGTCCACATAAAAAGACGGATCCCAATATTCAATAATAAACAATTCCACATGTCACATGACATCACATTTCAAATTCAACATTTCAGATCCATAAAACAACTAAAAATGCTGTATTATTTATACCAGATATGGAAAACTCGGCAGCGAAGACCAGGAGACTCAGTGTATCTTCAGCAGGATTCTTTATTGAGAACATGCTGTTGGTCGCTGCAGTCGTCCAGTCTGACTAAGGGAGCTGTACATTGTATTTTATAGGCATTCAGTGGGCAATCCTTAAAGGTGTTGACCTCACACACAGCTAGGGTGACCACCTGCTAATAAGCCCAAGGGGGGACAAGGGGTATGTTTCTGAGGGACAATGTGGGACACTGCCTGGCGAGGCGGTGACCCCACCCCACGGGCAGACTCACTGATAATGGTTTACTCATTTCTAGCACATACCACCTTACATGATATATTAATAATGCCCTATTCCCCTAAACATGTGTAATTGCTGATGTATGCTCATGAATAGGCCAACCAATGTGTATTTTTTTTCTAAATAAAGATTCATAATATTTTGAACATTCAATGAATTGACAGATGCACATCCACTTACGATTTACTTTTGCTATTTAATTTATTTATTTTTTTTATTACAATTTGTTCACTTTAAATAAATTATAATATAAAATTATAGGATTAACAGGAATTGTAGTTGCTCAACACCACTGGAACNAAAAAAAAAAAAAAAAAACTCTTAACTCACAACTCCAGAGAAGGGGGGGCGGTTGGTGAACTTGCATATTAGTAAAGGCAGGCGCAGGAAAAAAAAAAACTGTTCAGTGTTCTGGGGAGACCTTTAGGACTTTGGGGACACCTTTAGGGCTCAAACCTTTTCACCAGCATCTGAATCAAATAAGGAAGAAAGATAAGAGACCGAATTAAAGCAACATTCATTTTTATGACAAGCTTCCAAATGTTTTTCCAGTATAGACAGAGGAGGGTAAACCCATCACCATCACAAGGTGACAAGTGACAACAATACAAAAAGGTGCCAAGATACAATCCTATGCAAAACAATGACATATTTTGACCTAAAAGGCTACTGTTTCCTAAAAGTGACACATTTGCACCCCTGTAGACAGTCCACCAATGTTCAAAATCAATCAAACTTCATCTTAGACAAATGTGGTCTTACATAACTAGTTTTCTTACCTTCAGGTTTCTTCTTGAACTTGTATTTCTTGTTGGAGCGTACAGCATTGAGGAGAACCTTCTTTTTCACTACATAAGTGTAGAAGTCCTTGCAGCTGAATGTGAAGTTGCTCTTCACCTGGATTTCTGATTTGATGAGGTTTACCGAACATCTGTTCCTTGTGTCCGTCCAGCATCCTGTCATCAGTGAAAAGACCCTCTCCACCGAAGCATTGGTGATTGGTACACTCAAGAGGAAAGAAGCTAATGCTGTCATGTTTGGTGTGTGCGTGTGCTTGAGTAAGGTGGCCCACTTCTCCACGACTGGAGCTCCAGACTGCACGATGGCCTGTTGGTGTGGCAGAATGACACAATACTCATCATATAGCGCATCCATGTCCAACTTCTTGCTAAGCTGCAGGACCTCTACAGCTTCACAGAGATGGGAGAAGTTGAATGGGCTCTTTAGTGCCAGGCTAGCCACTTTCTTCTGGTAGTTGGAGTCTGAGAAGTCATAGCGCTGCTCCAGGTAGGTGAGAGAGGACTGGTAGAAGTTGCACATGTCCTCTCTGAGCACAGCTGCCTGTCTGTCTGGAAACTGCTGGAGGAGTACACCCGTCTGGGCCCCAAAGAAACCATCACTCTGTCATTGCTGTAGCTTGGTTTTTAGGGTGAACATCATATCGTAGAGCTCACAGACAGTCCCATCTTCTCGCTCCAGCACCAGCACAGTGTCGTGGAAAATCTTCAGCGCATTGCTGAGGAAGGACAGGTAAACCTAAAAGAAGTAAGGAGAGTCAATTATCCTGTGTGCTGGCACTGTTTGCATTATCATCATTTCTCTAATCCCTGTTTCATATAATAATATTTAGATGAAAAAAAAGTTGAGTGCGATTAAAATTAATTACCTGTAGATCAAGGGGGTTGCCCTCACCATCCTGGTCATCCTTGAACAGCCGCCATAGTGACTTTGGGCACTGGTCCTCTCCCAATGAGAGAAAGTAGGTCTTGATAGGAGCCCAGCTGTCGTGAAGCCTCTTCACTGCAGGCCACAAGCTCAGCCATCTTGTGGGCACATGTCTAAGCAGGGACTGGTACTCTATCTCCACAAAGGTGTGAATTGACTTAAGTTCCTCAATGCGTTTGGCAGATGAGGAGAAGTGGCTAAAGGTCTTGCTGACGACATTTTCGATGTCGATATTTAGCCGATCTCCTGCGTGTTTTGCACTGTTGTGAATGATGTGGGCCACACAGTTTGCCTTCAAAATGCAATTGTTGTTCTCTTTCAGTTTCTGGAAGACAGAGTTGTATCTCCCGTAATTCAGACTAGCATTGTCAGCAGAATACGCAGATATCATGTCTAGTCCCAGTCCGTTTTCCTCCAGCTTGGTGACTATCTGGTTGTGGATCGCGGCAGATGTTTCATCACTGTCATCATAGAAATCAAGGACCTTCGTCTGTACTCCCAAGTCTGGCGTCCAGTAACGCACTGACAGTGGGAAGAGCTTGGTGGTCCCATGATTGGTGGCATCTGAAGCCACTGAGAAGAATGGTGTGTGGGCTGTGGAGACAGACACACAGATGGGATGAACTTAAAAGAGATTCTCTAAAAACAGATTATTATAAAAAATACAAGATACTGCTTTACTGTTTTGATAATTATTGATTTTATAGAAATATTATCTATAGAAATATTTATACCTTTTCAAAAATTATAGTTGCTTTTGTTTGTTTGGGAGATAAACGAAAATGTTGCTCACAATCATGTAAGGATACACAGAGCCTGGTTTCACGAAGGTATGGATGAGCAGCATTATGTTAGTTAACGTTAGCTACTGATGCAATTTCAGTGAACTGAAGGAAAAGTTGACTTTTAACATACCAGTAGAAGAAGATGATTAGCTAACATTAGCTAGCTAACGTTAAACAAATAGCTAACACACAACAATGTTACATCCATGAACATAACTTGAACTTTACCTTTGGTTGTTGCCTCTCGTTGCTCATTCAGTGGTCTTCTGAGGACTTTTAAGCAATCTTCGACGGAGGCAGGGGCAAGCACATCTGTGACAATGGCTTCTGCCTTCGTCCGACCACAGGCCATCCTCTTGGCAATGTCCGAGTCCGGATAAATCGTTGGGGCTAGCTTTGTGCCACAATCTCCTGCTCGATATGATGTAGCGTGTTGGACAGTGTGATACACACTCGTCACCTCTGCAGCAGTCACTTTGTCAGCTAGAAAGTCGTTTTTAGGTCGGAGGAAAGCATCCATTGATTTGGATGTCTCTTTCTGTTGGACACGTTTCTTGTGAGTCTCTGTGAGTCTGTGTCGTTTGACATCGTATTCCCCTCCATGTCCGATTGAGATAGATGTTTTGCAAAGGTCACAAAAAGCCCTCTCGGTATCCCCCTCAACACCTTTCAGCCACAAATATTCATTTTCCCAGTTTTTATTGTACCCACACCTCTTTTTAATTGATGATGGCGGTGCCTCAGACTCAGTCTCTTTCTCCATTTTTCAAATTGGAAAGCGCGCATCTAAAAGTTCCTTCCCATTGTGTCTGGTATGCACGTGCGTGCGCTGTCATGACAACCACAAAAAAGTTGACAACAACCTAGTCATCAGTTCAACTGAGGGGTGGGTGTGGCAACAGTAGCGTGCTGAACTGTCAAGTAATGTTCGTTTGACTGCCTGGGGCTTGAGGATATAGAGCGACCAACTTTTTTTTTGAGCAAGCATTGATTATGCGTGACACGGTCTCAATTTGCGGGACGCATGAATTGGGCTTCAAACGCTGTGCGCGCACGCGCTACGCGGGACGGGTGGTCACCCTACACACAGCCTTAGTAGTGACCGCTAAAACAAAAGCACCAAAAGACAATACAAGAAATTACCCCTGACTGTGACCCCCAAATGGTATAAACAGCAGCTGGTCACGAGAACTAAGACTATTTGAACATTCATATATAGTTTGGTTCTCAGTAGGAAGATCAGAGACTTGCAGAATCCCCTCTCTATTTAATATAATCAGTAAACGGATTGTGTTCACCTTGAATGCCCACTTTAGTTTTTCATGTGAAATTATGTCAGGATGTAGGATCAGATCTTAAACAGAATCTTAAATTTGTAATCCCACACAGGCCAGTAGTTGGCGATGTCACTTAGTAAAGAAACACTGCACGCCTATAGACTGAACATGTAATACACATGCACATGAAATCACTGTTTTCACAAATTCACGTTTTTGTAGTTTACACAGAGATGATAGCGGGATCATTTTCAAAACGTGCACTTTGAATCGCATTTTCAAGTTTGCGTTGTCGTGAAAATGAACAGCCAAAACAAAAAAACTTTTTAAAACGGTGTTGTGTAAACGGCTCTTTAGTTCATGGTCTTGTGTTTATGTTACATTCTAGTGTGAATTGCTTTATAGTTTCTGGTGTTTGTTTAATGTTATTTCATCATCTTTTTGCGTCACACATCTTTGTTTGGATTATTGTTACAGTTGTTAAACCATGACACATACATGTAGACTGGATTTGAATATCAGTGTTTTAGTTAGTTATATTAATAATTGTAAACATTTCATCTAATCAACACAAACTACAAGCAAACTAGATTTTTAAATAATGAATCTGAATTTAATTAGATCTGTGTAATGCTTGTGTAAAATCCATATTTTTTCAACACTTACTCTCTTCTGTTTTAACTGTTGTAGACAAATAGTCCATGATTTGTCAAACACAGGTGAACTCTGACTCTCCAGGATCTGAATCTGTTCTTGTTCTCCTGCAGGTCTAATGCCAAAGCCTGAACTCACATCAGATCCTGCAGGAGCTGCACTGACAGGAAACACAGTGACTTTGACCTGTCGCATGGATCCGTCCATTGGATACTGGGACTTTTACTGGTACAAACACACACTGAACCCTGAGACAGAGAAGACAGAAACAAACTCCTACAGACTGAAGATTGATTCAGTGTCTGATGGAGGCCAGTACTGGTGTAGAGCTGGAAGAGGGAAACCAGTCTATTACACAAACTACAGTGATGCACTGTGGGTCAATGTTACAGGTGAGAGAGAACATGTGATTCAACATACAGATCAGAGACAATTTCTGCAGAACATCTAAAACTTAGAATCAAAAATAAATGCAATAATTTGTGTTTGTACAGAGTTTCCTAAAGCTGTGCTGACGATACGACCTGATGAACGAGTGTTCAGAGGAGAAACAGTCACTCTCAGATGTGATATAAAGTGGGGAGGAGACACCGAGTGGACATACAGATGGGAAATAGAGGGAACCAACAACAAATATAATAACACTCATAACCAAACCTCAACACAAGAGTTGAACATCAGCAGTGTTGATCACTTTCACAGTGGTAAATACACCTGTACAGGACTGATGAACACTCAGATCTCTCAGCGCAGTGATGCTGTTACACTGACTGTATCAGGTGAGTTTGTGTTTGTTGTGATCAGCTTCTCCATCAGTTTCTCTATGGCTCTATAACTCATGATGTTTTGTTCAGATGAAGCTCAGGCAGCAGTGCGAGTGTCTCCACAGCCGTGGCTGACTGAAGGAGAATCAGTGACTCTGATCTGTGAGGTTTCAGACTCCTCTACAGGCTGGACGATCAGCTGGTTCAGAGATCATGATCATCTGTCAGACAGCAGCAGAGGAGCTGGAGGATCTTACACTCTCAGTCCTGCTGCTCTACAGCACACAGGAGTTTATACGTGCAGAGCAGAGAGAGGACGACCAGCCTATTACACACGACACAGCAGCACACAGCCACTGTGGGTCACTGGTGAGTGTTTATGTTTGAGCTCATCCATCTATATTCTCTATATTCGTATTCTGGCACAAAGTGTAAAAACAATCCTAAACTAATGACAACCTCAAAAACCTGATCTCACTTTCCTCCAAATCTCAACCAGATCAGACACACTATCAAATACACACTCATAATAATGTCCTTCTTATTTCAAACTTTAGTACAATATAACATTTTGTGCTTATGATGAATCATTTTGTTGTATTCATCTTTTAAGGACAAAAGCATCTGCTGAATGAATAAATTTAACAAAAAAAGGTCAAGAGATCATCTGTGATTCAACACTTGTGATATGAAGCTTGCAACGGATGTTAACAAATTTACTGTTTGGCTACTATCACTTAGTGCTTAGTGCTAATATTCATCGTAATTGTGCTTCATTACCTGTTCGAGATGATTTTATAACACAAACACACGTGTTTTGAATTTTGAATGAGATTTTCCTCTTTTCAGGTGTTTCTGCTTCAGTGTCTCTGGTCATCCATCCCAGCAGAAGTCAACACTTCTCATCTGACTCTCTCTCTCTGAGCTGTGAGGATCAGAGTAACTCTGCTGGATGGACAGTGAGAAGATACACAGACAAAGACACAACTTGTTCAAATCAAACAGGATCTCCATGTGTAATCGAGTCTCTCAGCACATCTGACACTGGAGTGTACTGGTGTCAGTCTGAATCTGGAGAGAAACGTCATCCTCGAAACATCACTGTATATGGTGAGTCCAATCACGCTTACAATTAGATGAAACATAATAAAAAAACAATCTGTCCAGTTCAAGATTAAAAATTAATAGAATCAAGAATTCAGTCATGTGATTATGTACTAAAGGGATAGTTCACCCCAAAATGAAAATTCTGTCATCATTTATTCCCCCTCAAGTTGTTCCAAACCTGTATAAATTTCTTTGTTCTGCTGAACACAAAGGAAGATATTTGGAAGAATGTTTGTAACAAAGCAGAATTTTTTTCCTAACTATGGTAGTCAATGTTTTTCTGCACAGTGAATATAGTGATTTCAACTCTGTAATACAATAAAATACACTATTATTCAGAAGTTTGGGATTTATTTTTTTATTTTGGAAAGATGTTTGTTTACCAAGGCTGCATATATTCAATAAAAAAAAAAGACTGACATATTATTACAATATTATAAAAATAAAAATGTTCTATGTGAATATATTATAAAATGTAATTTATTCCTGTGATTTGTAAGGAACCCCCTATCGGCCCAATGAACAGAATCCAACGGCCTGGGCGAAGGTTTAACGCATGTATGTCTTTTCAGGGCCCCTGTGAAGTTCAGTCAATTTTTAGAATATAGATTCAAATTTTACTTTAACTGCTCATTTAATCTGATTCCAATTTCAAATGATTATTACTCTTAGATCGTGTTTCTAATTAAGGAATTAATCGTTGGTCATGTATTAATTTCGATATTTGATTATTCTGGGTATCCCATACTTTCAATTATTCGTTCATTACGGACCCAATGCCGCTCAGAGATACGCGCCCTGGGTTTGCGGTAAACTCACAGACATAAACTCGTCAGTCTGATTTTTGTCAGAGGATGTAGTAAGTTAGCTGATACCTTTTAGTCAGTTGCCTACTGCTCACTCCTACAAAAAGTGTATTTAATTTAGCCGCTTCCATTCATCTTGCTAAATCAGTGATAGACAGATATCAAAAGGTCTTTAGATGACGCGCCTACTGCTTCATTCATCCATAAGCCTTCAGTTTGACCCATCCTGAACACAGATCTGCGGTAGCACCAGCCTCCAATAATCTACTGGTCATAATGATTTCAGGAGAGTCCAGAAAAAATCGAAATTTAACATTTATTTGTCAGGTAAAAATGTATCATGCCAATTACACAAATAACCAATTAGAAGCCAATTCAGAAATCATAAATACATAACATCAGTTGCTCAAAGATGACTCTAAGAGTAAGAAATGCATATGCACACAGTGGTGGGTTAGTGTTTTTAAGACATTCACCCATCTCTGCATGGGGGTTTCTGGCTACAGAAGATCCCACATGCACTCTAAAAAATGCTGGGTTAAAAAAACCCAAGCTGGGTAAAATATGGACAAACCCAGCAGGTTGGGTTAAAAGGCACCTATTATGCCCTCTTTCACATGATGTAATATAAGTCTCTGGTCTGGTCAAGTTTCAGCTTAAAATACGCCACAAATTTGCCCCTATTTGGGGGTGAGCAAAAACACGCCTTTTACTATATTACTATATTGCTGGCTAAAAAAATAAATTCGAAATTGGTTGAAAAAAATGGCTGGGTGAAAACAACCCAATCCCTGGTTTTGTCCATATTTAACCCAGCAGTTTTTAGAGTGTGACTGCTTTGCACTTTCCCTTAAATACCCAGACCAGAACCAAAGGATTGTAAATATTTACTACACCAACACCTGTTTTGGGGGTAGAGGAGTGGATTATCAGATATCTTGCAGAGACACCACCCAAAAGGAGGACAGAATTCTCCTTAGTTTTCAATCTTCTTCATAATACCAGTGACTGCTGTGAAATTGAGACCATTTTACCAATTGCACTGAGACATTTAAAATGATACCAAACATGAAAGGAAAAAACAATAGATACACAAGATACATTATACATAGAATATGCATTCTTGGAGAACTTTCAGTGACTTGAGTCAGGGGGGAAGGAAGGAGGAGGAGGTGAGTGGGGGAGGGTTGCATAGATGAGTGAGGAGAGTTTGGGCAAGGCCATGTAGATTTTCTCTACAGATGAGTTTTATAGCTTTATTGCAGGATGCTTGATCTCAGTGTCACATGATCCTTCAGAAGCTGCACTGCTTTATATTTTTGTTGAAACTATGATAATTTTTTTTTCTTTTCTTTAGAAAGTTTGAATAACAGCATTTATTTGAAAAATAAATCTTTTGTAACAAACAATTTTTGGTCAATGCGTCACATTTGATAATGCATCCTATCTGAATAAAATAATCAATTTCTCAGATTAATGGTTGGTAACATTTTGACCCTCCACATCTTAATAATAATTGAAGTATGGCTGATTAAGTACAGCCTGTATCATCACTACCATCTGTTGATGTATTTCTTGTGTTTGTAGATGGTGAAGTGATTCTGGTGAGTTCTGTTGATCCTGTGATTGAGGGAGAGACTCTGACTCTACACTGTTTACATCAATCTACAAACTCCTCGATCCTCAGCGCTGATTTCTATAAAGACGGATCCCTGGTCCAAAATCAGACGACAGGAGAGATGAACATCACTACTGTCTCAAAGTCACATGAGGGTTTCTACTACTGTAAAACAGAGAGAGGACAGTCACTCCACAGCTGGATCTCAGTCAGAGGTGAGAATCACTGGAGTCTGTAACTGTGAGATGATTTGATTTGATTCATGAGCATCTGATGAGATCACCTTATAAACATCAGTCAACACCTTTATAAAAAATATCAAATTAAATCAAGCGTTTTTTTTGTTTTTTTTTAGCTACAGCATTTGAATAAAATCAGATCAAACATGTTAATGACTTTCCTGTCAAAATATGACTTTTAATAAATTATTATAACTTTTTTTTATTATTATTATTTGAAAGCCAAAAGAAATGAATCAGATTTTTTTTTATGTTGCTCAATAATGTGCTTATGTTTATGTTTTTCAGTGTCACGTTCTGGTCAGTTTTCTGTCTTCAACATCCTCAGTTTTCTTCTGGCAGCTTGTCCGTATCTGGTAGCGACAGTCGTGCTGCTTTACAAATGTTACAGAGCGAGAGGTAAAACTTCTGTCTGATCTCTCTCTCTCTCCGTTTAAAATTCTATTTTTCAGCTTTATAAGCATGACTGTACTGTATATCATGTTATAAGCATGGCTCACAGTGTTGCCAAAGCATTAACATATTATATAAAGATAATTTAAAAAGTGTAGATCATGTTGCATGTAGCATAGTAAGTAAATAAATAAACTAAATAAATATAATAAATGAATAAATACAGTGGGTCTCTCTAAAGAGTTAACCGTCTCTAACATGGCGAATGGCTACCACATATTTAGCAGCTAGTGCAGCTGTGCTGTCATCTTCTCCAAGTATGAAGGATATTTTCTCAGTATCACTAAGTTCAATGAATGGTGGAATGCTTCAAATCTGGGAAGAAATGTTTCTCTAACATTGTGATATTTAGTACAGATGAGTAGAAAGTGTTTCTCATCCTCCATTTGCTGTAGATCACAGTGTCTACAGATCCTCTGCTCTCTCAATTCAATTTCAATTAAGCTTTATTAGCATGACTGGGAATCACAATGTTGCCAAAACATTAACATATTAACATATTATATATAAATAATAAAATAAACAAACAAAACATATATGTATACATCATGTCATATGTAGCATAGTAAATAAATCCATCTTAAGTAAATTAATAAATAAAGCAGGTCTCTCTAGAGAGTTAACCTTCTCTAATGTTGTGAATGGCTAACACATATTTTGCAGCTAGTGTAGGGCTGTTATCATCTTCACCAAGTATGAAGGGCATTTTCTCAGTATCACTCAGTTCAATGAATGATGGAATCAGTGTTTCAAGTATGGAGAGAAATGTTTCTCTTACATTGATATTTAGGACAGATGAGTAGACAGTGTTTCTCATCCTCTATTTGCTGTAGATCACAGTGTCTACAGATCCTCTGCTCTCTCGCTGTCCATGTTTGTCTATGTCTTCCTCTCTCTATTTCTAGATCATGGTCACTTAATCTGTTTTTGGAGATGATTTGTCTTTCTTTAAATTGTTTCATTAATAGATAATTTGCCAATTTAGTGGTTCTATTTAGGGTTGAGTAACATTTAAGTTTATTTTGGAGTTCAGAATGTGCTTTTAGTGATCCATCATAAGTATCTTTTAGATTTGTTTCAATTTCTTTAATAATAGTTTTGGTGTTGCAGCTGTAGTCAATTGGGAATTGAGTTTAAAGGGTTAGTTCACCCAAAAATGAAAATTATGTCATTAATGACTCACCCTCATGTCATTCCAAACCCGTAAGAAGTGCTTATGTTGACCCCTAAAATGTTTTTAGCCATTTTTAATGGTACTTTTTCTTTTTCTGAAGTCTTAGTCCAGTTTTTAAAATTTAGTACAGATCCCAAAATGTTTTTATTGGTCCCATAATTGGTTTTATTATTGAATTGTTTAATTTTATCCAAGTTTTATTGGGTACATTTAATTGACAGCATTGTGACTTTATAGCATAAGAAGCCCTCCGAGTCGTTTCGCTCAGTGTTTTGACAGCCAGACCGAAGCGCTGATGTCGATGCCCAGATAACTGCGTCAGGACTTCAAAAGAAGCAATCATCTGGATCAACATGCACATTGCCAAATGTCTATATCCTAATTATTGTTAATGTAATTAATTTTTCCTGGAACTCATTGCTTCTACCTTCAGTTAAACTGCTAACAGTGATTGTAAATTAATTGCCTAAATTATTACATTATTTGCTAACTGCATTCTTTAAATTGTAATGTTGACATGCATTCTCTGTAAAGCTGCTTTGGAATGATATGTTCACAGTTCACTTTATTAGCCATTTGTATAAACCCTGTATAATATATTATTATACTGTATAAACAGTATAAAACCACATTGGAAAAGATGTGCAAGAAGCTCAAAGTACAATGTCAAACACATAAAAGACATAACTTAAAACAGACAAGCAGTTGCCACATAAAAGCTCAAAAGTAAAATGCTGTACAATAAAATCCACACATAAATTTAAAATGCCTAATTTAAAGTGCTTTGTTTAAAATGATTACAGCTTGGGGAAAGAAACTGTTTAAATGGCGATCAGTAGAACATTTTACCGAACGATACCTTCTCCCTGAGGGAAGCATCTCAAAGAAGACCCCTGCAGGATGGCCTGAGGCATCGTTAACAAGTTTTAAAGCTCGATTCAAGAGTCTAGCTTTATATGTAACCTCCAGGAGCGGCAAAGTGCAGCCAATGATCCTGCTGGCTGAGCGAACCACTTTGTTCAAAGCCTTCTTCTCTTTCAGGGTGAGATTACCAAACCACAAAGTAATACAACTAGTTAGAACACTCAATTACACAATAGTAAAAATTCAAAAGAATCTTAGTATTTTGAGTAAACTCTCGGTATTCATGTATCATGAATAGCGCTATACAAATAAATGTGAATTGAATTGAATAACTGTAGCTAGTGCTGTGCTGTAGGACTGGCCTTTATAAGTCAACTGGTGTTTGTTTCCTTGAGATCTGGTCTTCTGGAACACTATGACTCTGGTTTTGTCCAGATTGACTGTCAGAACTACTTGTGACAGAATTATTCCAGCTGAAGCCCCTCAGTTGTGCTGGACAGCAGGACCAGATCATCTGCATTCAGCTGACCTCTGACCTCTGTGTGGTGTAGAGTGAGACTGGGGGACATTAGAGTGCTCCAGTGCTGGTGCCAGATCATTTACAGTATATAGATGTTAAATTGGACTCAGACTGCAGCTCTGTCTCACTTCATGTCCCTGCTGGAAAAACGCTATTCTGTGATTGTTTTTCACTGCACATTTACTGTCGGTGTACAGAGTTTTTCTGCCAATGGCAATTTGTAGGAGTTTGTACAGTAAACCATTTTCCTTTGTTTGTCCTTGATGTTTTTGTTCATTAGAGTGTGAAGTGAGTAGATGTGTTCAAATGTGTGCTGTTTTGGTAAAAAGCCAATTTGTGCTTTATTTAAAATGTGTGTTGAGATAACACATTATTACACATTACAACAATTATACTGCAGAACAGTTTTCCTAAAGCACTGCCCAGACTGATGCCACGATAATTATTGGGGTCAAATCTATCACCTTTTTAAATATGGGGGTGATCAGTCCTTCAGACCAGATCTCAGGGAAGTTACCGGACCATAATTTGAAGATTGGATCATTTGGCTAGAGCTTGTTATCTTGTCCAAATGCTTTAATTAAAAATTTTTAATATGTTCTATAATTTCAGACATTGTTATACATTTCTCCAAAGGATTTTGATAATTTTTAATTTCTTTAAGTCTTCTAGTTTTCCCTTTATTTTACTCTGATGGTTAAGGTCAGTTGGATACATTTTTTGATAAGAATTTCAAAGTAAGATTTCCAAATTGTGTCTTACTGAGTCATCAATTTCATCAACGTTGGTTTTTAAATATTTTTCTCTTTTTTCCACAAATTAGACTTTTCAGACAGTCTGAATAAGCTGTGATGTTTGACTGGATGGATCTTTGTGCTTTTTGTTAGAAAGTCTCTTTAGTTCTTTTCTGAGACCTGCACATTCATTATCAAACCAAACATCCTTTCTTATTTTCTGTTGATGTCAGGGATCTATGAGGGAGGACTCAAACTCAGGATGAGTGTTACAGGTTTATTGACAAGACACAAGACAAGATATTGAGAGGAGGTGAACAGTCCAAACAGTAGGTAGGGATGAGGCACGATGACAGGCAAGCTGAGAGAATGGCCACTGAGATCAGCCCAGAGTGTGAGCAGGCTGGTGTGCTTTGGTGGATGTGCAGCACAAGGCCAACACGAGCCAAACAGGACAACACAGCACACGTAGATAGACTCACGGGGCATGAACAGGCACTGCACCAGTCTTGCTGCTCAGCTTGCAGGGACTGGAACAAACAGGAGAAACAAGACAAGGGATCCAGACACTATCTCCAACTGGGACAGGGAAGCACACAGAAGAACACAAAAGCACAATGAAAGTAGGCGCTTAGGTTAACGAACTGGCGAAGACATGAGGGTAAGAGGGCACAATATGAAGGGAGCAAAGAACATGAGGAACAGGTGACAACAAGGACTGAACAATGACTAAACAAGAGGGCGTGGTAACTGGAAACAAGGAGGCGGTAACAGAGGAGCACATGGCAAACACAGACAGAGCCATGTGCTCAAACACAACACAAACAAAGAGAAATGAAACAAAGACAACACAGACAAGACTGCCAGGGCAGACCCCTGACAGTTGATTTGTTTTATGTTTGCTTTGCCGTTTAATGTTAGATAGAGTCGCCAAAGTTTTGAATATGTAATTAAAATGTTTTGTTGCTAAATTTGTTCCTTTAACATCTAAGGTGAAATCAGTGGACATAAAGTCCAGCATTTTTAATATCATTGGACTGTTCATGTGTTCTTTGAATTGTTCCATTTAAGTTTGGGTTTCAAAGGAAACAGTTTTTCAGATTCGAGTGGAGACGTTTTAGTCCTTTCACATGGTGGTTTCAGGTAAAGCAGTTTGGCAGTGATCAGAAATCAGGAGTTGAAGTCTGATAGTGAATCCATTAATAAAGTTTGGATCAATATCTGTTATTGGATAATCAACCACACTGGTTCCTAATCTGGAGAAATAACTGAATAATAATAATAATTCCTTACATTTATATAGCGCTTTTTCTGGACACTCAAAGTGCTTTACATATAGTTGGGGGAATCTCCTCAACCATCACCAATGTGCAGCATTCACCTGGATGATGCGACAGCAGCCATATTGTGCCAGAATGCCCACAGCTTATTGGTGGAGAGGAGACAGAGTGATGAAGCCAATCAGTGTGGGGATGATTAGGAGACAATGATAGTCAGAGGCCAATGGGAAAATTTGGCCAGGATGTCTGCCAGGAATCTACCTAATGTACTCCTCTAGTTCTGCCATTAATGATGTATCGCTCTAAACCTTTACAGAGTTTTAACATTTGCTTTCTGTTCATGTTGACTGAACTGTTGCAGCTGTTTCTTGGTGTGAAACTTGATGAGGAATGAAACCTGATGTCATTGAGTATGTGGCCGTTATCTACAATATTTACATAATCACTTTCTCTCCCTGTCCTGGTGTTTAAGTCTCCACGTATGAGGATATTTCCTCTGGACTGAAAGTGAAAGATGTCCGTCTGTAACTTTGGAAAACTTTGTTCTTCATAATATTGAGAGTCATGAGGTGGAATATAGACACACAGAGGTAAAGATTACACTGTGATATGACTGATTTAATTTCAAGCCAAATAGATTAATTTTCAAATTGTCTTTGTGCCATGTAAGTATTCACAGGGACATTTTATTTTAGATTTTTTTTAATGAAGGAACAACAATTTTATTGTATCCTATTGGACAATCATATTGGTTTCCTATTGGCAGATGATGTTCAGCAGCTCCCTGGTTTTGTGGTTGTGGAACTCTTGCTGCGTAGCTCTTGTGTTGTGATGGAGGTCCTGTGGCCGGTCTTGGTGACCGAGAGCTTCTCTTGTCATTGGAGTTTCTGTTGTTTCTTGTTGTGTTTCCAAGGGCTGTGCTTTTCAGCACTCTGGTGAAGACTTTCACTCCTTGCATGTTGAGATGTAAATGATCATACATATGATGAGGCTTTATGTGTTTGTGATGGGCGAGATGAACATTAGGAATAAGTGCACAAGTTCTGGAGAGTTCCTCGTTATTTCCATGAATCATGTAGACTGGTACATCAGTGTGGCAGTAGTGAAGACAAAGTTAATTTAGCCTCTGGGAAACGTTGTGTGTCTCTGATCCACCTCTCTGATCAGAGGAGCAAATCTCTCTCTCTCTCTCTCTCTCTCTCTCATTTATTTTTAAAATGTGGAAGATTACAAGAGTTTTTTAATTTTCGTAAGGATTTGTTTAAAGAATTTGATGAAGATATTTCTGATAGGATATTTATTGGGGGTGTTAAGTATAGGTATTCAATGAGAAGGATGACATGTTTGTTAAATTATTTGTTGGGAACAGCAAAGTTGTCAATATGGAAAACGAGAAAGAATAAAGGGGAACAACTTGGGACCACTCATGTGGAAATGATGTTTAGGAAATTAGGTGGAAGACTCAAAATTGAATTTGCCTATTACAAACTTGAGAATAATTAAATGTTTTTTTGTAATATTTGGTGTTTTAAAGATATATTGTGTGTGGTTTTTGAGGGTCAGTTGTTTTTAAATATATTAATTGTTTATTTTTTATTATATTATTGTGAATATGTATGAGGCATAAATTGTGATAAAATAAAAGTGTTTTAATCCTCTCTCTCGCTCTCGCTCTCTCTCTCTGTTGCATGCTGGGAGTGGGTTGAGAGTGGTGTTGGGTGAGACCTTAGCTGTGTGATTTCGCCTAGTCTTAGTTACAGGGTTTTTTTTTTTCACTGCATGGTTTGTTAAAATTGTTTTAGATTTAGTTTGTTTTTTCTTTGTTGCGGATAGTACTGCGCGAGGAGAGATGGCGTCTCATGAGGAGACGCCGTCTCTGTCCTTGCGCAATGGCTTCAGGTGTGTGCCAGAAGACGGCGTCACAGTTGAAGATGTGCTTGTTTCAGCTGGCGGGGAAGTAGGACATGACAATATTGTGTCCGCTTCTCGTATGAACAAAGCCGTAGTAGTGTTCTTGAAAGAACAACATTTTGTTAATCGTTTGATCGAGAATGGCCTCGTTATAAACGATGACTTTGTTCAGGTTACTCCATTATATGCTCCGACAGCGAAAATCGCCATATCAAATGTTCCACCTTTCATTCCGGATGATGCGTTGGAACGGGAGTTAGTAGCTACGGTTTGGCAAATTTGCCAGTGGTTTCAAAACAATTACACTAGGCTGTAAACACCCGTCTTTCAGAAGACAGGTGTTTATGTTTCTAGACTCCCCCGAAAACACGCTGGATGTTTCATTCCGAGTACGACACGAAGGGAGAACGTACATGGTGTACGCATCAACTGGTAATTTAAAGTGCTTCGAGTGCGGCGATTTAGGTCATAAGAAGTTTGCATGCCCACATAGAGAGCGTGCACCAGAGGATAGGGCTACTGTCTCAGGAGAGGGAGATGCGGCGGAGCACATTGCTCAAGAGGAACAAACGGGTTCGTCAGAGGTGAGTGATTCTGGTGCGGCGCCGTCCGCTATAGAAGTACATGAGAATGTTGTTACTAATGCGAATATAAATGTGAATGAACGTCAGCAAAATGAAAATACTGCAACTGTGCAAAATATCAGTGTAGATGGACAACAAGATAGCATTGTGGTAATGGAGTTGTGTCAAAGTACTGAGGGTAGTGCAATGGAAGATGTTGTATCTGATGAAAATAGTTCTCTTCTTGATTATGAATGTGATTCCCAATGAGGTTCTGTATGTGGACTTGAAGTTGAATCACAAGATATGTCCATTAAAGATCCTTCTTTGTATACATTAGAGGAGATCAATGGTTTTCTTGATGAAACGTTTGGAAAGCAAGTTAACATCAAAGATTTTTTTCCTGATGTTGAAAAATTTGAGAGGTCAGTGGCGTTTCTCCAAAAAACTGCAAGTCTTGATCAGTTGAGCGAAAAGAAACGTTTTCGTATGAAAAAACATGTTACAGTCATTAGAAAAAGTAGAAAGGTGGATTAAAAAAGAGAGGCTAAAAGCATTCTTATAAGTACCATGCATCACGTGGTGTTCTTGTCTCTTTTTCTATTGGTTTCTTCTGTTGCTGTTTTTTCTCTCTCCTTCCTAAACATTTATATGGATCCTTTGAGGGTAGGTTCATTAAATATTAATGGAGGGAGGGATAGACATAAAAGAGCCTTGGTGTCTGTCTGAGATAATGCAGAATAAACAGTTACATGTTATTTTATTGCAAGAAACCCATAGTGATATTGATAATGAAGTAGAGTGGGGGATGTGGTGGAAAGGTCAACATATACTTAGTCATGGCACAAATATGAGTGCTGGAATTGCTCTCCTTTTTTCTCCAGACAGAAAAGTTAGTATTGAAAAAATAGATACATTTGTAAAAGGTCGTCTTGTTCTTGGCCCTTTTCAGAAAGGAGGTTAGGTGAAAACTCTGAGTATGTTAACCCTGAAATGAGGGAAACTCTGGGTTTTATGTTTCAGAATGGGAGGTATGTGAAACCTGAGAAAGCAGGGTAAGTCAAGCCCGTTTCTGAAAGAGAGGTAACTTCTACTCAGAGTCAGTTACCATGGTAACTTACTCTGTGAACCTAACCTGCTCCCGACCAGGTTTCCTTTGGTAAACCCAGAGTTCCCTTTCGATACTTCACTCATACTGCGTATGGGGAAAAGTCTCCCTTTTTTTTTTAATCCCTTTTTCCCCGTTACTGAAGCTTTTTCAATAACGCAATGTAACTGCATCGTCATTGGTTCACTCATAGACAAGTCGTTGAACCAATGGCGGCGCGGCATAGCTGCGTGACCTATGGCGACAAAGCGCGCGAACTTTCCCGCCGAAAGGGGCGGGATTAAGCCCTATATAAGCGAGCATTTTGCCATAGACCATCAGTCCTTTCTCCTTCAGCGACGACACTACTTCTCTTCGCTGATCCCCGCTGAAGCCGCCGCCGCCGCCTGGAAAAGAAGCTCGCCGCCGAGGAAGAAGCTCGCCGCCGTCGAAGAGGCCCCTGCAGCGGACCCAGCTGAGCCGCCGGTTCGAGCTAGCGACTGCGCCCTCGTCGACCGCCGCCTGGAGCGCGGTCTACGAGACGCCCGCCTCCCGCTTCCCGCTTCCCGCTTCCGGCCGCGTTCTCAGCCCGTCTCCTGCCGCCATCCGGCGCGCCTTTGAGCAGCTTCCCCGCGGTTCTCTGTAACCGCTCTAAGAGCAATTTTCCAGCGGTTTTAACCGCTCTCTCGAGCCTCCGCGGCCCTCGCCGCTCTAAAAAGAGCCCCCCAATCGCCGTTTTTACGGCGGCCGGTATTTTTCAATGCCGCGCCACTTCTGTGGAACGTGCAGAGCCCCTCTGCACCGCGAAGATGGACACAGCGAGTGTGTTGGCTGCCTGGGTAAGCCCCACGCTGAAGGCGCACTCTCCGGAGCCTCATGCCCGCACTGCGAGCGCATGAGTCTGGGTTCTCTGCGCTTGCGGGCCGTCTTCTTTAACGACAGCGACCCCACCGATCACGCCCTCCCGTCCGCTTCCTGCCAGCCGGCCAGGAAGAGACAGCGGGGCAGAGAGGTTCAGCGCCCGGAGTCGTGCGAGCTCATGTCGGCCCAGTGCCCGCGTGCCCCGCCTTCTCCCACCGGAGAACAGCCTCCGGTTACGTTCTCTCGCCCGGAACAACGTCCCTCGGCAGATGCGAGCGACCTTGTTGCCTTTGGGGCGTCAGATGAAGAGCCGTTCGACTCTATGTCTCTGGCTGCCTCAGACGAAGCAGTAGGATGGGCTGGGGAATCTGAAGACCCCATTCCCCTTCCTTCTCTGGAGCCCATTGACCACAGGACGGGCATGGACGCCGAGCTTTTCCGCGTCCTGTCAAAAGCTGTAGAGGAACTGGACCTCGAATGGGCCCCACCGGAGGAGCCGTCGTGAAGCCGCTTGGACGAATGGTTCCTGCCTGGAAGCCGCCGTCAAAGCCCTCGCCAGCGCTCCGCCCCGTTTTTTCCCGAGGTGCACGAAGAGCTTACCAAGTCGTGGCGTGCGCCCTACTCTGCCCGCCTCCACACTACCACACGCTCAGCCCTCACCACTGTAGACGGCTCAGACGCGAAGGGATACGAGCACTTGCCGCCCCTGGATGAGGCCGTGGCTGCTCACATCTGTCCTCCCGCAGCTGTGGGTTGGAAGACCAAGAGGGCCCTCCCGTCCAAGCCTTGCAGGACCACCTCCACCCTGGCTGGAAGAGCTTATTCTTCTGCGGGCCAAGCCGCCTCAGCTCTTCACTCCATGGCCATCTTCCAAGTGTTTCAGGCCAAACTTCTCCGTTCCTTGGATGAGTCTGGCATTGAGGCGCCCGCCTTCAAGGACCTCCGCAGCGCCACCGACCTAGCCCTGCGAGCCACGAAGGCCACGGCCCAAGCGATTGGGAGATCCATGGCCAGCCTAGTGGTACTTGAGCGCCACCTGTGGCTCAATTCAGGCACCCGCCACCAGCCAAAAAATCCCATAAAACTCCGCGATATGGGAGTCCTTCGGGAAGGCGGAGGTAGACCTCTTTGCCTCAAAAGACAGCTCTCATTGCCCAACTTATTTTTCGAAGGAGGACGATGCGTTGGCCCACGTTTGGCCCAACACCCTCCTTTATGCTTTTCCCCCGATCGCTCTGATCCCGCAGGTCATCAGGCGAATCAGGGAAGACAGACACAGAGTCCTCGTAGTGGCCCCGCTTTGGAGGAGCCAAGTTTGGTCCTCAGAGCTGTTCAGGCTTTCCACGAAAGCTCCGTGGCCCATTCCCCTGAGACGGGACCTCTTGTCTCAGGCGAACGGGACAATCTGGCACCCACAGCCAGAGCTTTGGGCGCTGCACCTGTGGTCCCTCGATGGGAGCCAGTTAACCTCCCCAGGGATGTGCTAGATACCATTTCTCAGTTAAGAGCTCCGTCCACAAGACGCCTCTACGCTCAAAAGTGGTCGGTCTTTGTTGACTGGTGTTCTACACGCAACATAGACCCGGTGGAGTGTGACGTGTCTCCGATACTGTCTTTCCTCCAGGAGCGTCTGGATTCGGGGCGAGCCCCTTCCACGCTTAAAGTATACGTAGCAGCCATCTCAGCGTTTCATTCCCCTATCGCTGGCCAGTCAGTGGGACGAAACAGCCTTATAGTGCGTTTTCTGAGGGGTTCTAGGCGATTGAATCCACCTCGCCCCCTCACCGTTCCCACCTGGGACCTCTCTTTGGTCCTCAGAGCGCTCAAAGGACCTCCCTTTGAGCCACTGCGCTTGGCGGATCTCAGGCCCCTGACGCTAAAGACCGCTCTGCTACTTGCATTAGCTTCGGTCAAGCGTGTTGGCGACTTGCAGGCCCTCTCTGTGAGCCCTGCTTGCCTCGAATTTGGGCCCAGCGACTCTAGAGTCGTTTTGAAACCTAGGCTTGGCTATGTTCCCAAGGTGCTCTCGACTCCATTCAGAGCACAGGTCATTTCGCTCTCTGCGCTCCCTCCTTCGTCGGATGAGCAAGAGCTGGAGTTGCTATGCCCCGTCAGGGCGTTGCGGACCTATATTGAGCGGTCACAGCCTTTCCGGCAGTCAGATCAGCTCTTTGTTTGCTTTGGCGGCCGCACCAAAGGGTCATCGGCCTCAAAACAGCGTCTCTCGCGTTGGATAGTCGACGCCATTGCTCTCTGTTACTCCTCTGTGGGCATGGATTGCCCCATTGGAGTTAGAGCCCACTCCACTAGAGGTATGGCTTCATCTTGGGCCTGGTCTAGTGGGGTTCCAATTAAAGACATCTGTGAGGCGGCCGGCTGGTCCTCGCCGTCCACCTTTGTCAAGTTTTATCAGTTGGACGTTCCGACCTTGCAAGCTCGGGTCCTTTCAGTGTGACTTGCGGCCTCTACAGAGCCCCGCTTCTCACGCAATCAGGAGGTTTCTCCACTTGTAGTGTAACAGGGTTCGGCGGCTCCGGCCTTCTTACTTGTCCTATGGGCCCCTTATGGTGCCCCGACAAGTCCAGTCGTTCCCAACCGTGGCACGGCGTGGTTGAATTCGTTCCTCATACGCAGTATGAGTGAAGTATCGAAAGGGAACGTACTCGGTTACTAACGTAACCTCGGTTCCCTGCGATACGGAACGAGTACTGCGTTACTTGCCGTGCCACGAGGCTGCGGCTTCAGTGTCGTCGCTTCAGTCGATATGGCCTGATGGTCTATGGCAAAATGCTCGCTTATATAGGGCTTAATCCCGCCCCTTTCGGCGGGAAAGTTCGCGCGCTTTGTCGCCATAGGTCACGCAGCTATGCCGCGCCGTCATTGGTTCAACGACTTGTCTATGAGTGAACCAATGACGATGCAGTTACATTGCGTTATTGAAAAGGCTTCAGTAATGGGGAAAAAGGGAGACTTTTCCCCATACGCAGTACTCGTTCCGTATCTCAGGGAACCGAGGTTACGTTAGTAACCGAGTACGTTTCCTTCGGTCTCCTCCCCCTTTTTAAAGTGCAAGTGATGTTTAAATAGTTAACTCATTCACTGCAAAAATGCTTTTCGTACTGAGTATTTTTCATCCTATTTCAAGTACAAATATCTAAGAAAATTATATAAGATATTTAGTCTTGTTTCCTGGGGGGATCTAAATTAAGTGCATTTTATTTAAGTAAAATTATTAATATCTGCCAGTGTGGTAATAAAAAAATAATCTTAATGCAAATGGAAAGTGTCTACCCAGGTGAAAAAAAAAGTGCAGTAAAATACATTTTATTTTAGTACACTTAGTACACTTCCATAATGTACTTGAAGTGCTCTATTTCTGTGCACTTATTTTGTACTTAATATACTAAAAGCTCTTCTTTAATACTTCTTAAGATAATCTTAAGAACATCTAAGTGTACTCAACTGTGCTATTTTGAGACACCATGAATTTGAACTAAAATGTGCTTTTAACATACTATCTCTGTATTTAAAATGTTTTATTTAGTTACCACTTGTAGTACACTTGAACCCATCTTTCAAACACTTTTAAAATAGACTTATGATGTATTTCAAATATAAAATTAATATATAATGAATATATACAAAATGTATTTATAATTTATTGCCAACAACATTATGAATACATTTTGTATATATCGTATATTATTATATTTTAAATAATTCATAAGCGTATTTCCTATGTCTGATGAGTACATTTAAAGGTGTTTGAAAGATGGGTTCAAGTGTACTACAAGTGGTAACTAAATAATTTTTTTTAAATACAGAGATAGTATGTTAAAAGTACATTTTAGTTCAAATTCATGGTGTCCCAAAATAGCACAGTTGAGTACACTTAGATGTTCTTAAGATAATATTAAGAAGTACTAAAGTACAGCTTTTAGTATATTAAGTACAAAATAAGTGCACGAAAATAGAGCACTTTAAGTACATTATGGAAGTGTACTGTGTACTAAAATAAAATGTATTTTACTGCACCTTTTTTCACCTGGGGGAAAATGTACTTATAACTAGTACATTAGTAATATATTTGTAAGAAAATCATTGTCATTTAAACTTAGGATTACTATATAAAAGTCTACTAAGATTGATATAATTTTAAAGCATTGAAAGCATACTTTTAACAGATACACTAATAAAACTCCTCTGTATATTTTTATTTAATTGCACTAAAAATCAATTTAAGTAGTAGTGGTATTTAGTATACTTTTCCAAGTGCAGTGAAGTACTACTGAAGTACAAATATACATTGAATTAGTGTATTTATAGTGTATAACTTTGACACTTTTATTTAGCACCAAAATAAAGAATTTTTATTTTTATTTTGAAGTATTTTTTTAATGCACTCAAGTATACTTTTTTTTCCACCTGGGTATTACTAAGTGCAAATTTACAGTAGCTCCGCCCACCAATGTCACACCAGGTTAAAATTGACACACGTTCTTGTGGCTGCAGTGGTGTAGGCAATAGTGTGTTGGGTGCGGAGAATTAACTTGTGATGCGATTGGCTGGGTTCGAATTCGCCTTTTGCCAAGCTCGCTATTCTCCCTTTTCCTATCACATATCACATCAGAAAGGCATTTATTTTCAATAAAAATGAAGAAAATGTTCTAAAAGTGGAAGTAAATTGCCTAACGAATGTTTAATAATGATAAAATAATTTACACTCTTATTATTGCATCCTGCATTCTTTTTTTCTTCTTCTTTTTTTGTGGGATACCATGAAAATAAATATTAGTTCAATAACTTACCATTCTACCAGTTTTCATCTTTGATATTATAACAGTGATAAGAATTAAACTTGCATTGACTCAGAAGTATGCGGATGTCCTTTTGTCACATGCTGTTGCCATGGTGAATCGTAATATCGGAGCTCCATTGATGATGGCTTTTCATAGTCTTGGTGCGCGCGCTTAACTCCGAGTCAACCTACTCAGAGTCGATTGAACTAACTCAATTCAGCTGTTCTGAAACAGAAAACTCAGAATTTCCCATCTCAGAGTAAGTCAACTCAGAGTTCAAGTTTCAACTCAGAGTTGGTGGAACCTCCTTATAGAAACGGGCCCCTGGAAAGAGATATAGAATCTATAGAGACAGAAATGATGAGAAGACATGACCCAGTCTCTATCAGTAATTTACAACAGAAAAAGAAACAGTTAAGTTTCTATTTGAATGAGAGGGTGAAAGCAGCATTGGTGAGGTCCCGATTTACATCGGTCACTGACATGGATGCCCCAAGTGCCTATTTTTTTAAATTTGGAACGGTCAGTGGCACAATATAAGCAGGTGACATGTTTACGTCCTCCAAATGGGAAGATTACAAATGACATTATAGAAATGCGTCGTCATGCTGTTGATTTTTATTCCTATATCTAGAGATGTTCTGATACCCCTTTTCCACTCCCGATACCGATTCCATTACCTGAGCTCAGGGTATCGGCCGATACCGAGTACTGATCCGATACCTGGGTGCAGGGCTCTGAACCGGTTCAAGGAACGAAACCGGAAACGAACGAAATTTTGACCGGAACGTAACCAGAAACGGAAACTGAATCAAATTTAATCGTTTTGAACAGAAACGCTCATTTGAAATGGCCATTAACCGGTTAATAACGTTATTTTTTCGTTCTATTTAATATTTTGATTTGGCAGTCAACCAATCACGAATTCAAATAGTACAGCTTATGCAAATGTGACGCTGACGCATCCAACATGAGTGAAATGCCCGCGCTCACGCTCTAAAGTGAGATGCCCGCGCTGACGCGCTCAGCCCAGCTGTCAAGTCATCATAGGTTAGGTAAGTCACAATGGCAATGCCCTGGCATTAGTTTTTCTGATGATATGTCACCAACCGTCAAGTATTAGGCCTATATTTAAGTGAAAATTAAAGTAAAGTAGGCTAATATGCAGCTGCTTGTGCGTTTTGAAACCAGCGAAAATTACAGGATATGTAGAACATAGGTTCACACAACGCCACATCACGCACATGCAGCGGTTCGGTGAACGGAGAAAACAGAATAAAACTATAGGCTTACATAACACGTATACAATAAAAGGGAATATTTAGGCCTATAGGCTACGCGAAATATTTCACCATATAATTAGGTCTACAGATTAACAAAATGAAAGTGGTTCATTGTGGCGCACTCCAACGATCTAGGAAAGGAAACAGACATTCTGCTTGTTTTAGCTATTTAAATGTCTTGTAAATGTATGAATTATTCCTGGCTTTTAAATTGCGACCATAAACCATAAATTACGGAGTACAGTTTAGGAAAAAAACGTTCCAGTGGTTGCGCCAGCGCCTTATGCGTGCGCACACAAATTCTTGCATTGCTTACTTGATATCGCAGCTGTTAAATATCAAAATAAAAATGCAATCAACCAAACATATAAAACTTTACACTGCTCAATTAAATTCTGTAATACAATCTGCCGTCCCGTGACCACCGCCTGACTGTGCTGTTATGTGAAGGATGTTGTCGATAATGCGAGTGAAGTACAAAGCTTAGGCTACACAATAAATAGCCTAATAGTTTAGCAATTGTCTCGAAAATGGAAACAGTGCCGAATGAGAAAAGTAGGCTTCAGATTCACTTTAAATTAATTCGTTTAGCATCTTATTTAGTTTTATTTCTAATAAATAACCTTGTTTTTCACTTCTTCGCTGCTCTAAACAGTGGTTGCTTATGGCAACACAGCACAACTTCCTGTGTTTGCATTCTGAGCCGCGAAGAAGAATTGACCCTTCGCCGGGAGTTTGATTGACAAGCAATCTAACCAATCAGAACGCAGAATCCGCCATTTTGTCCGACAAAGCAGTCAGGAGTTAAAAGATTAACCTCGGTGGATTTAAACTTGAAAAATTATGTGTACTGACGTCTTTCCGCGATTGAAACAACATTCATTCTCATGTTCATTCATGTTTATTTGATGCTATAAATTAACTAGTAGGAAGAGATGATCGGTTTACGAGCCGCTTGATCTGAGGCGCTATAGCAATCTGTGACGACACATTAAAGAGCCACAAAACGGTTTTTATTGTTAGAATTTCTTAAAAAATTACAAAATTTGAAAGCTGGGACTTTGTTTAATATCATAAGTAACCTGCTCTGTCTTGTCTGTCGACGTGTCGTCAGTGTCCTCTTTGCTCCGCGATGTATTTTTCACTCTGTGGCATGACCGCGCCATGGCTTGTCGGACAAAGCAACAGTAACTAAGGGGGGCGGGTCTTTGCGAAGGGTCAATTGAGTTCCGATTTGCTGCGTTAAGCAAAGATAGCGGGCACCACTGGCGCCTGCAGCTGTACGGCTGTATGCACTGTGCGTACCATGAGAGGGCGCTAATTAATGCCATTTTTATTTTTTACATAATTTTTAAATTGATTATTAAAATCTATCTGCGTAGCCTACACACGACATATTAAGAGAGCAGGAGAAAATGAGAATAAATAAAGGTGTGCGTTTGTGTGTTGTAAAGTCAAACGTGTGCACGTGCGTCCATGGGTGGGCGTGGGGGATATGGGTGAAAAGAAATCTGATTGGCTAGTTTAGTTTCGTCGTTTTTTTCCACACATGAAAAATTATGTTACAGAAAACAGGCTCAAAATTATTAACGCTCTCTAAAACAGCTAAATTCGACTGAAACATTTGCAAAAAAAAGCCTAAAACTATTGAGTAGGGTTTGAGAAATGAAGCTTTTCTCTAAATGTTTCGGGAAAGGGTTCAAAGCACCAAGAGTGTCGAAAACAGCGCCATATTGTGGCAGGTAAAATTTGCAGCACCCATAAACCTGAATGCGCAATTCCGTTGTTTTATCCATTAAGCACAAACAAAAGCTTGACGACGCTAAATGTGTTTATTTCAATAATATAATTCACATATTAAAGTTTGGCAATAGATGAAATGGATCAACAAAAACAATAATTAGGCCTATAATAATAATACTAATGCATACTGAGTTGTTTGAGGCAAGTAAATTGTGCTGTTATTTTATTGCAAATACTGTTTATATGACATATGATGATGTAGTATAAATTTAAAATGTTTAGTAAATGGACTTGAACTTCCATATGGTCTGGGTTCAAACATTCTGACACGCAAAGTGAAGTTTCACTTGACTTGAAAAAATGCGAGGATCGTTTCTCTGAAAACAATACCCACATTTCGGGACAAAGCTGCTCAGAGACAACGTAAAAACAAAACAAAACAAAAAATTCACTAAGCATTAAGCACGTCAGAGTGCAGTTATGCATAAGATTTTCTAAGTGGGGAACATGAAAGAGACGATCACTCGATGTGTTCAGCATTAGATCGTTCCCGCCAACTCACCGATTGATTTTATCGGGTTTTTGCGAACAACAAACAAAAAAAAACTAGCGGGCACAACTAGATATTGTTTAAAAAAATGGTATCGGATCGGTACATGAGTTTAATTACTCGCCGATACTGATGCTAGAATTTTTTCTGGTATCGGTGGAATTTCCGTTACTAGTATCGGAATTGGAACAACCCTACCTATATCTACAAAGATGATCATTGCAATTCTAATTGTGCAGTACAACTTTTGCATGAACTTCCTCAAATAGACTCTGTTTCTAAGACTGCTTTGGATACGCAAATTACCTTTCAAGAACTTACTATTGCGGTTGGACAGTTAAAACCCGGTCGCTCTCCTGGCATTGATGGGTTGACATCTGAATTTTATAAACATTTTTGGAAGCATATTGGTATGGACCTTTATGAAGTTTTCTGTGAAAGTTATAAAGATGGAATTCTACCTGCTACATGTCAACGTGCTGTATTGTCCCTACTACCAAAAAAGGGAGATTTAACTTTGTTAAAGAATTGGAGACCTGTTGCTTTATTAACGACAAAGTATAAAATCTTATCCAAATGTCTTTCTAATAGACTCAAGAAGTTTTTGCATTTGATAATTCATCAAGACCAAACCTACTGCATTCCAAAGAGATCTATAATGGATAACCTTTTTTTGGTACGAGATACCTTGGATATCTGCAAAATGTTTGATGCAGAGGTTGGATTGATTGCTTTAGATCAAGAAAAGGCTTTTGATCGGTGTAACGCGGTTCGTATATGTGGGAAGAAGGAGGCGGGAACCGGCGAACATTCAACAAAACTTTAATATAAAATAAACAAAGAACAAAACGAAAGTAATGCCGGCAGACCCTCGCGGACGTCTGCCGGCCACACAAACATAATAAAACATAAAATAATATCCAGGCCTGGTCCTCTCTCGTCCTTCACTGTCGTTGCTCCTCCTTTTATGCTCCCGGAGCTCCTCCGTGAGAGACTCAAGGCCGGTGCGCCTCGCAGGTGACGATCATTAACACTCGCGTCACCGGCCTCACGCCGTTCCCTCACAGCTCTCACCCGCCCTGCTCGTCACATACCCCCATGGCCCCTCTCAGGCCGGGGGGTACTCCCGAGACTGCGCTCTACTCCCCCCGGGGCCTGTCTCGGCGGCCGCAGCACCTGGGGGTAAAGACAGACGAGACGAGAGAAAGGAGACGGAAGCAAGGGGAGCGACAGAACGAGAGAGGGGAGGGAGGAAAAAGAGAAAAAAAAAATTCTTGGTCCGGTTCCCAGACACACTGCCGCTCGGTCCTCAGCCAGCCGAGAGGCTCTTCCTCGCGGTGCCATGTGGTGGCACAGGATGCTCCTTGGACGGCTCGATCCTCCTCCGCCCCCTGGCGGCCGGCGATGGCTCCTCCGGCTGAGGGCAGCCGGCAGCGAGTCCCCCATTCCCTGCTCCTCCCCTTCATGGCGGACGGCAGCAGGCTCCGGCCCACGGAGAACGGCGGCGACTCCTCCGCTCCCTCTTGGACGGCAGCCACCCCACCTCGTCTCAGGGGCACGGCACCAAGCTCTTCGTCCCACCTGTCACTATGCTCCAGCACCACCGCCTCGGGCAGCCTCTCGCGGTCTTCACACTCCCACGCTGCCCGTACTCCGCAGCACCGCGATCCCCCTCAGCAGCGAGGGCTCTCAGACAGCATGTCCCTCCTTCCTCCCGGGTTTCGGCACCAATGTAACGCGGTTCGTATATGTGGGAAGAAGGAGGCGGGAACCGGCGAACATTCAACAAAACTTTAATATAAAATAAACAAAGAACAAAACGAAAGTAATGCCGGCAGACCCTCACGGACGTCTGCCGGCCACACAAACATAATAAAACATAAAATAATATCCAGGCCTGGTCCTCTCTCGTCCTTCACTGTCGTCGCTCCTCCTTTTATGCTCCCGGAGCTCCTCCGTGAGGGACTCAAGGCCGGTGCGCCTCGCAGGTGACGATCATTAACACTCGCGTCACCGCCCTCACGGCTCTCGCCCGCCCTGCTCGTCACAATCGGGTTGATCATAAGTATCTTTTTAATCTACTTGCTGCGTTTGGGTTTGGTCAGGATTTTATCAAATGGATACGTTTGTTATATACTGGAGCATCTTGTATGGTCAAGGTGGGGGGTGGCCTAAGTCGGCCTATTTTGGTTTCAAGGGGTATTAGACAGGGATGCCCCTTATCAGGGCAATTGTACAGCATTGCTATTGAACCATTGCTTTTTAATCTAAGGAAAACTTTAACTGGTTTATTAATACCCACAATGCCTCAACGTTTAAGAACTATTATTACTGCTTATGCTGATGACGTTACTGTGTTTGTCAATGACAGTGATGATATAAAAACCCTGTCTAAAGTACTTGATATATATGAAGGGGCATCATCAGCAAAAGTAAACTGGGACAAGACTGAGGCTTTTTGGTCAGGTCAAAGCAATTTGGAAAATCTCCCACAATTACCTGGTAATTTAAATTGGAATAGAGAAGGACTGAAAATACAAGGTGTGTTTTTGGGATCTGCTGAGTTTCAAAAGAAAAATTGGGAGGGAGTTTTGGAGAGAGTGTGCACCCGATTGTCTAGATGGAATTGGTTGCTACCCCAGTTATCCTATAAGGGGAGAGTATTAATTGCCAACAACTTGGTCGCTTCTGCTTTGTGGCACAAATTTATTGTGTTACAACCACCTGCTGGACTAGTTCAAGACATTCAAAGGTTGCTCGTGAATTTTTTTTGGTCAGGGCAGCATTGGGTTCGATCAGCTGTCCTTTTTTTGCCAGTGCAAGAAGGGGGACAAGGTCTTGTGGACATTAGATCTAGGCTCATGGCTTTTCGTCTGCAAGCTGCTCAGAGACTGCTGTACAATAGCGATATTGCATGGTCTAATACTGCTGTCGCACTCCTGAGGACATGGGGCTTGATAAACATCTCTCTTTATTGAGCTTGAATGAAACAACTTTAACAGACTTGACTTCCTTCTGTAGATCTGTGATGGAAGCCTGGAAAGTTTTTTCTGTCTCAAGACCTGTTGGAATACATGCTGGCTATTGGCTGATGGAAGAGGCATTATTCCAGAACTCTTTTTTACCTTCTAGACATTTATGCTCTGCTAATTTGTCATCAAGGCTGATAGCTGCTGGATGTGTAAAACTTGGACATATTTTAAGCATCAGTTTGGATACCCTGGGTGAGAGAACTGGGATAAAATCGGTTCGATTTTTGAAACAGCTGACTGAAGAAGTGCTTGGAGAGTTGAATTATGATCAGCATCTGTTTAGGCTAGGCAAGGCAAGGCAAGGCAAGGCAAGGCACTTTTATTTATAGAGCACATTTCAAACAGCCACTGCTGACCAAAGTGCTGTACAATCAGTTCAGACAATATAAAATACATAAATACATCAGCAGACACAAACACATCGTAACCCATCATAAAAACCCATCATAAAATTACATTTAACCAAAAGCCAAAGAGAAAAAATAAGTCTTTAGTGAAGATTTAAAACTATCAACAGTGGAAGACAATCTTAGGTGTTCCGGCAAATCATTCCACAGACGCGGAGCAGCAACAGAAAAGGCACGATCACCTTTTAATTTCAGTCTAGATCGTGGCACAGTGAGCATCATCTTGTTCGAGGACCTTAAAGATCTAGAACATTTCCGGTGGAGAAGGTCTGTAATGTATTGAGGAGCTTGACCATTTAACCCCTTAAACACATACAACAATACCTTGAACTTGACACGGTATTCGACCGGCAACCAGTGAAGCGAAGCAAGAACAGGTGAAATATGTTCCCTCTTTCGGGTACCAGTAAGAAGCCTGGCGGCAGCGTTTTGTACCATTTGTAGGCGGGATAAGGAAGACTTAGCCACCCCAAGGTACAGCGAGTTACAATATCCAGCCTCGATGAAATAAAGGTGTGAATCACTGTCTCCAAATCTTTTACTGTTAAAAATGCTTTTAATTTCGCAATAGATCTCAAATGATAAAAGCTACTCCTCACCACTGAGTTAATTTGTTTGTCAAATTTAAGGCCGTTATCAAAAATCACTCCCAGATTTTTGGTATAAGCATGAGAATTCTCACTTAAAGAACCCAGTTGTTTTTTAATCTGTATATTAGAAGCTGGTGATCCAAAAACCACAATTTCGGTTTTAGAGTCATTCAATGTTAAAAAAATTAGCTGCCAGCCAGCCTCTTACCTCCTCGAGACAGTTCAACAAAGACTTTATGTCATAATTATCCCCATTTTTTTAAAGGGAGATACACCTGTGTATCATCCGCATAAAAGTGATATGGAATATTGTGCTTTCGAAAAATCGAGCCTAAAGGGAGCAAATACAACGAAAACAACAGCGGGCCCAAAATAGACCCCTGAGGTACACCACAAGTTAATGGTACAGAAGAGGAAGAAAAATTCCCAATCTCCACAGAAAATGTTCTATCAGAAAGATACGATTTAAACCAATTCAATGCGGTACCTTCAATTCCTACACAATTACTCAACCGCTCAAGCAAGATAGCATGATCAATTGTATCAAATGCAGCACTGAGGTCCAGAAGGAACAAAATTGCACAGTTACCCGAATCCACAACCAGCAAAAGATCATTCAACACCTTCAGCAAAGCTGACTCTGTACTGTAATGTTGTCTGAAACCAGACTGAAATTTGTCTAACAAATTATTCTCACTTAAAAAAACCGTCAATTGATGGAAAACAACCTTTTCCATTACTTTTGATAAAAATGGTCATTTTGAAACTGGACGATAGTTATCTAAAATATAAGGATCTGAACTGGCCTTTTTGCGGAGTGGATTCACTACTGCGTGTTTCAGAATTGATGGAACAGTACCTTGAGATAGGCTGCTATTTATAATGGTTAAAACAAAAGGTTCAAGTACACATAACACTTCCCTAAAAAGACGTGGAGGCACCACATCCAAAGAGCAAGAAGAAAGCTTCATTTTGTCGAAAAGCTCAACAAGAAAAGTAGAAGAAATAGGCTCAAACTCAGTTAAGCAGGCCAAACATGGGTCATTAACAGGTGCATTCAAATCAAACTTGGGGATACAAGAACGAATATTATTAATTTTATCCACAAAAAATTTCAAAAATGAATCACAAATTGTAGGTGTAGCATCAGGAAATGAGATTGAATTTGGATTTAGTACATTATGTATTGTACTAAACAGAGTCTTTGGACTGTGAGCATGCTTTGCTATCAGATCAGAAAAATATTTTTCCCTAGCAGCCTTAACAGAGTGCTGGTAGCTCACCATGCAATGTTTCATAATTTAATAGGATACTTGGAGCTTATCTTTCTTCCACTTTCTTTCAGCTTTCCTCCATTCCTGTCTGGAGGCACGAGTATCCTTGTTAAGCCAAGGTTGTGACCTTAACTTAGGTTTCTTAGTTTTAAATGGGGCAACTACGTCCAAAACATTACCACACAGAATGTTAAAATAATTAAGTTGATCATCAATAGACATCTCTGAAAATGAAGGCACAGTGAGGCCAGCATCACTAAAAAATGCATCTTCGAAATGTTTAGATGTAGCAGAATTTACAAACCGGATTGGACGATCACAAGACTTAACATTAGCCTTTGAAGTATTGAGTACAGTGTTAAACAATACTGGCTTATGATCTGATACACAGAATTCATCAATCTCTATATTACTGACAGAGAGACCTCCTGAAATCACCAAATCAAGAGTATGGCCTTGTTTATGAGTAGCTTCTGTGATGGACATAGTGAGGTTAAACAAATCAATAATTTGAAGAAATTCCTTAACCAAAGGATGAGAGGGACAACACACATGTATATTAAAATCGCCTAAAATTAATAGTTTGTCAAAATATGGTACCATAGAAGATAAGAAATCTGAAAATTCCTGCAGAAACATCTTATTATAATAGGGAGGTCGATAAATCAAGGCACAGAGAAGGGCATTCTCTGTACTTATCTTGAGTACTTGAATTTCAAAACTGCTAAAATTATCCACTGATAATAAGCGGCACTTAAAAGTGTTCTTAAAAATTGTAGCTACTCCCCCCCCCACCATGACCCGATGTCCTAGGAGAACTAACAAAATTACAGTCATCAGGTGCCGCTTCGGCAAGAGGGCCAAGTTCATCACAATTTAACCAAGTTACAGTTATAAACAAAAAATCCATATCATGTGATGAAAAGAAGTCATTAATTAAAAATGTCTTATTTGAAATCGATCTTACGTTCAACAGAGCCATTTTGTCGTTGGTTCCGTAGATTGAGTCAGTGATGCTTCTGCACTGCCGCCCAACATCTGTGAAGGAGCGTGATCAAGAGATCTGAGGTTGCCGAAGTTTACCCCAGCCTGCGGGCCTGATTTTAAAAATGCTTGATCCGGTAACAGTCTGTACGCCAAATCCAAGTGCTGTGGCCAAAGAGGTACAAGGCACGAAGGTCTTAACTCGGATGTATTAAAGTAATAAAGTAATCCATCGTTAGAGACGTAGGCGAGAGAAGTAGCAGAGAGAGATTCCAGTGGTTCAACACGATTGCGACAAGCTTTCCTTATTCGCACCATAGTGCCACCACGCTTCCCGCGTCTTCTCACCCGTCTCCTTCTGAGCAAAGAACAGCCCGGGACTCGACAAATGTCAGATGGAAGCCGGGCTAAGAATGGTGGATTAGAAGATCCGCGTTCTCGTTCATCATAACCATCGCAGCGATAGTCTACAGCCAGAGTACGAATGTCAAGAAGAAATTGGCGATCATATGTAATTAAAGATGTAGCCTTATGTGCTGACAGGCACATAAACAACACAGTTACAAACAGAAACAGCGGGACACACTGCACACACACAGAGCGACGGCCTGCCGATAAACACACTGGCGCCATCTTGGAAGAAACAACTCCAAACATATTAAAGAATGGATGGCCGGTTGTGATTATGATTTTCCATCCTTGATGATAACTGCTAATGTAAAGGAATGGCATGAGGAGGAAAATCTTATATTGTCTTTTAAAACCCCTCAACTGGATAGCTTTGAGTCTGCTGGCAAAAAAAGCTCTATATGTGATATGTGTGAAAGTGACCAATGCACATCTTCTACTTGGAGTAACATCATCTAGATGGACTGATTTTTTTGGAGTGGACATTTCCCCCAAAGGTAGCTGGCGGTCACTGTACAAATGCCCCATTGACAAACGGACTGGTGATTTACAGTGGAGGATTGTACATGGTGCAATAGCTACGAACAGACATGTGGTGCACCTCAATCCAAATGTAGGAGTGGGTTGTCCTTTTTGTTCTGAAAATGAAACCATTTTTCATCTTTTTGTACAATGTGTACGGTTGGGTGATTTGTTCTCTTTTTTATTTCAGTGGGTATTATCTTTAGGTGAAGATTTATCTCATCAATTGTTCATTTTTGGCCAAAATATTTTGTTAGTTGAAAAAATGTTTTGGTTTTATTAAATTTTGTGTTTGGAACTGCGAAACTTGCTATTTGGAAAACAAGGAAAAATAAGATGCTTGGTAAAGTTACATTAGATCCTTTGTTGATTTTCAAAGGTTTGGTAGCATCAAGGCTCAGGATATATTACAAACTGGTTGGGTGTTTACCAATGTTTGTGAATATTTGGGCCTTAAATGGAGTGTTATGTACAGTTAATGAAAATGATGACTTATTGTTGACCTTTTTAAGTCATATTGATGGTTTTTTTAAAATATTTTGTAATTGAGATGTGAAAAGTAGATTTTCAGTGGTAACACAGAATGGTTTTACCTATATGTTGTAAATAAAGGTGATTCAACCTCTCTCTCTCTCTCTCTCTCTCTNTCTCTCTCTCTCTCTCTCTCTCTCTCTCTCTCTCTCTCTCTCTCTCTCTCTCTCTCTCTCTCTCTCTGTGTCTTTTTCTGACTGGCACATTCATGTTTTTATGTGTATTTCACAGTTCCATCTGATGAAGATCAAAGTCAGTACGCCCTAACAGAGGAAGAAACTTCAATCTGATATTAACCTCTTTAAAAAGACTCATCAAACTGGTAATTCTGTGAACATGTTTGGATGTTCTGTCAGCGTTTATTTGTCCTTAAAGTCTGTGTAAAGCAATATTAAAATATGTGTTCTGAGTTTGTCACACCGCAGAAAAATGTGTTATTAACCACCCAGCCAATTTTGAATGATTAAAAAAACACCAAGTAAATGAAATAAATTATCATACTCTTGAAAGTATTTTCTGCTCTCAAACACTGAAGGTGTGTTCACTGTCGGCTCTGAAACCACGCCTACTTGCGAGAACGTTGCCGTCTCTTTTAACTTGTCTAATGAGTCAAACATACTGATGCATATGTAACGGGCGTAGGCCTGTAAGAGTTGTGCGTGTAAAACCTCACTCCCCTGATCTCAAGAGGTGCTCTAGCGACTGACTCTAGAGTTACTATGGACTACCTACTAATTATAATATACTCATTGGTGGGCACGTACTGCTGACTGTGACACCACATGTCGGCGGCGCGAGACGGGAGGATGGAGGCCAAGACGGGAGATAGTCAGTCCGTCCCCATATCTTCAGTTGTCGGCGGGAAGGGAGGATGAATGCTGAGGTGGGAGATAGTCGGTTCAGCCCCATTCACCAATAACAGAGGATTATCAGTGAATCCCAGTTGTCTATGATGAAAGTTTGTTACTATCTGGTGTAAAATTATCACTGCAGAGGCGGGTGTTGGTGGTGATTGTCAGCTCTTTATCAAGATGGCTCTTCACAAAACTAATCCACCTCTTTTTCATATCATCGTTTTTAGATTTAAGCTGGTCCTGGCTGACCAGCGTGAACCAGCTCAAACCAGCTTCCATGCTTCAAAACATATCTAGCCAGCATATGCTGGAGTTTTTTTCAACAGGGATGTATTTCCAAAGCACAATTTTCCCAAAGATTCTTTTCATAATAATAGAGGACATTTCCCAAATGTCAATCAACAGACAGTGGGCGGTGCTTTGTGCTAATTCGTTGAAAGTTGAAAACTGTGTTCTTCAAAAAGCTTACGCTGTATGTCCTATGCCTTCCCTATTCTACTTACGGAAAGAACGCGGTGCCAGTTCAATTTTTTCCGTAAGTAGAATACGGAAGGCGTAGGACATACAGCGTAAGCTTTTTGAAGAATGCGGAAAGCGGAAGCACGTCCAAGGCGATCATTTGTGTTTATAAAGCATATACAGTTGTATTTTTTTAGAAAATGACTGATCGTTTCACTAGATAAGATGTGAAAAATCACATTTAATCATGAAAAAATAGATATTTAAATGATAACAGTGTTTGAAATATGATATTGTGAAATATATTAAACAAATGTGTTTTCATGGAATTTTACTAAATAAATAAGATACATTAATTTATTGATTTAATTAATCAATCAATTAATTTAATGAATTGACCAGCAGCCATATCACCCTGTAGCCCAAGACTGGTTGCCCACTGAAGCTNCACTGAAGCTAATACGCTATAGTTATTATCGTGTTAGGGGCGGGGCCATGCTCGGTGGCTCCAGTGCATCATTAGCCTTTTTCACAAGAATCGGAAATCACATGACGTGGGGTAAAGCTACTTCCGCTATGGGTCTGCAGCTATTAGATTAATATGCTCTTTTCTCAAATATCGCTGCTTACCTTTTCTGTTTTGTCTGTTTTCCAAGTTGCTGTTGTATAATCTACAAAGAAATTATTTTCTACTTGTTTGTAGCTTATATGGCTTATACGGTTTTATTTCACCAGTAGTATAGGCAGTGTTGCCAAGTCCATGGCTTTCCCACGGAATTGGGCTACTTTTACACTGTTGCCGCGGGTTGTTTTTAATATCCACGGGTTGAAGCGACCCCTAATAACATGATATTTAGCCCCTGGGATGTAAATTTTACCAGGGAACCCTGCCGAAAATATGGATTTTACACTCTGGAATGCAATTTTTACCGTGGGACCCCCTGAAACGCAATTGGGCTAGTTTTGAGAAGGGTGGGTGGGTTTTGTTGTGAAAACCTGGCAACCCTGAGTATAGGCTAAGCAGCTACTCATTCAGCAATTCCCCTGCTCGTATCACTNGTATCACTGACAAACATTATTTATATAATCTATTTATAAAAAAAAAAAACTCCCAGTATGCTTCAATGCAGGATATAAAGTCATGAGAGATACATAATATTGTTGTGAGTTTAATACGTTTTAAAAAACATAGCATGTATTAATCTCATGGCATTACATCCCATATTCAAGCATATGTTATAACCAACCCTGACCAATTAAAATGATTAAACTAAAACATAATTAATTTCCAAGACCACACTGTATACAACTATCAGTCTTTGCATTAATGTTGCAACAGCAACAATACTACTATGGGTTTGTAATACTGTGCTTATTACAGACAGTAATATATGAGTGAGTGAGATGAAATATCATTGAGAGATGACAGAAGTGTTTATATCCAGAAACATCCAGGGTGCGAGCGGTCCTGCTTCTCATTATGAATCGGAGGATCAGGTCTGCATGATAATGGAGCTGCCAGCCCATCATTTCCCCAGCACTTCACGAAAAACACTCCCTGCATCCCAATGTGCATACTATCCACCATAAAAAGCATTGAATATTACTAATGTCACATACTTTTTAGGATGGATAGTATGCACATTGAGACGCAGGCACTGTCTTTACAGCACATGGAGTGCGATAATGCACAGCCACACCAAACAGACAGAGAATATAAGCAATTTAAGCGCCATCACTTAGAATTAGTTCATAAATGTAGCTCTTAATGAGAGCTCTGTAGTCTCACCGATAAATCACCAAGACTGTTTAAGCATTTTCATGACATTTAATAACAATTCTCAGAATTGACTTTACACAGATTTTAAAAATGGTTTGAAAATATTGTAGTTTGTTTTGTAATATATATTTGTCAGAAATGTTTTTTCATGGTTTTATGGAGTATGATAGACTTAAGCCTTTATTTTTGGTTTTGCAAAAACTGTCCAATTCCTTTTTAACAAAGTGTTTTTTTATAATACAACATTTATTTTTGGTTTTAAGTTTGTTAAAGGGGTCATGAACTAATTTTTTTTTCATAGTGTTTCCTGAGGTGGACTTATAATGTTATGACAATTTTTGATGTAAAAATCATACTAATTTAGAAATAAAGGCTATTTTTCTACCCTGATTTTAGTTTGAAAGATCTGTTTGAAGAGGCATGTCTGCTGTGGCTTCAGTATAAACACCCACTGCTGTGATTGGCTGACATCTTTGCATATGAAATAAAATCTTAGGTGATGAACTGGAGCTTCCAGGCATTTAAGGATTGAACCCCCACTGCGAAAACTTTACCACATTTTTACTATTAGGGCCCACAGCTGTCAAGATTAACTAATCGTGAAAAATGTTGATTATAGCACTATATTTAGGTCATGTCGCATGAAAGCTTGCAGCGATGAGCATTGTAGCTGATGACAGACAGCCTGTTGATCATGTGATGTCAGTGATCATGTCATTGGAACTTGGTTTCTGCAGTCTCACAAATGCCTCTATTATTACTAACGGTGCAAACACACTGTAAGTACAGTTAGAGATTCATAACGGGAGTTTTGTAGCTGATGACAGTCTGCTGATCATGTAAATGCAGTGATCTTGTCATTGCAACGCGATTTCAGCGCACTCACGACTGCTTTCACCATAACTAACAATGCAATGATGTAAATAAAGCAAGTGGTTCATTGTGCAGTCACTGATTATAGTGGGATTTCTGGCAAGTGTCCAGATAAACTTGTGCTGTGTGATCAACGGCTTCGGCCTTTATAAAGAAAGCGTTCCTTAATCGCTTTCTGTATATAATTGAATCACAATTTAAAAATGCATAAATACTCAGTACATATCAAACGATCTGTAATAAAGCAATAGTGACCATGTAATAAAGCAGTTACTCACATTACTTACATTACTGTCTGATCCAATATAGTCAGCACAGCATCGTCATTTAGTTTTAATCTTGCTGAAAATCCTGCATCAAATTGTGCCTGTTTGTAAACAAATCTGCGGTAAAATGAAGTGAACAAAGGACCAAGTTCTTACTGACGCGGTCTGGAACTTCATCAAAAATAAAGTTCATCCACTCTTTCCTAATGTTGGGATCAGAAGAAAGGCAATGCAAAGATTGTGTTTTGGCACTGCATAGCGTCGTCTTGTCTTCGGAGCCATCTTTGTCTTTGGTTTCTGCGTAGATGTGCTTGCCTCTCTCTTTATTTACCTACTTTGCACGAATCGGTGGGCGGAGCTTAACAGGCGATGATGTAGAAGCAAGCATTGATCTTCTTCTGTGGAGGCGGAGTTCGGCCACACTGTTATGTCATAAAGTGGCACATTCCAGAACCTGTCGTTTTGGCAGACTGGCTTCAATATAAGCTGTTTTTAGACTAACAAGAAAGTTTTGAGTTCTGAAACTTACAGGATGTTTTTATAGCACAATGACCTATTTTACGTCAACAGATCAAGGGAATTTTGATTTCTCAGTTCATGACCCCTTAAAAAGAGAAGTTGCCTTTGTCAGTTGCTGAATTTTATTTTAGGACAGGCCAAACTAGCCATCTATGTTTTTAAATGTGGTAAAAGCAAGAGTATTCATTTTTATTTTTATAAGGAGTGTAAATGGAGTGTTGTGTTGTTGATGAATAGCTATTTTTTATTGATTTTGTTGTAATTTATTTTTTTCTTTTGCTGATTTCCTTGGTAGCCAACTTATGTGGTAATTGGATAATTTTTGGAAAAAAATGTGTATCAATGAAGTGATTTATTGTAATAAAATCGTTTTTAAAACTCAAATTCTCTTTATTTCTCTCTCCGAGTGTCTTTTCCCCAATTGATTCACATATTCTCTCACTACATGATCTTTACTGCCTGTCTTATATATTACATAAAAAAATATTTTCAACAGATGATGGTCAGGAAGCAATAACTGCAGTGAAAATACAATAAACAAAATCCAATAAATAAAAAATAACGTAAGACATGTCCATTTAAATATTGAAAATGTTTTGTGTGTGTGTTTTGTGGCACATCAGGACACAAATTTGTATAATGACATGATAGGTATTACAAGGAAAGGGTGATTTATGAGGATTTTACCCCATGTCCCCATTTTTCAAAAGGCTTTTAAATCATACAGAATGAGTTTATTTGTGAGAAAGTAAAAATGTGTATGGTTTTCTGTGCTGGGTAGGTTTAGGTGTAGTGTTGGTGTAGGGCAATATAAAATATGGTTTGTACAGTATAAAAACCCTTACGCCTATGGAATGTCCTCACTATTCACAAAAACAAACCTGTGTGTGTGTATGTGTGTGTGTATTTCACAGTTCCTTTAGTGTCTTTACATAAAGTTGCTGTTATTGGTAATAGGAGTGAGCAAGTATCTGACGTGTACAAACAGAGTCCATGCAGACGGATAAAAAATGCAAACAGTGCCTTTCTTTGTTTTGCTCCTATGAATAAACATTGCTTTGTGTCATTCTTTCAAGTTCACAGCATTCAAATATAAAGTCCATACCTTGTAGAACCATAATCCACCTTCCCAGGTGAAAAAAAAGTGCAGTAAAATACACTTTATTTTAGTACACTTAGTACACTTCCATAATGTACTTAAAGTGCTCTATTTTCGTGCACTTATTTTGTACTTAATGTACTAAAAGCTCTTCTTTAGTACTTCTTAAAATAATCTTAAGAACATCTAAGTGTACTCAACTGTGCTATTTTGAGACAGCATGAATTTGAACTAAAATGTGCTTTTAACATACTATCTCTGTATTAAAAAAATTTTATTAAGTAACCTCTTGTAGTACACTTGAACCCATCTTTCATACACTTTTAAATGTACTCATCATAGGAAATACTTAAGAATTATTTAAAATATAAGAATATATACAAAATGTATTCATAATGTTGTATGCATACATTATAAATACATGTTGTATATATTCATTATATATTAATCTTATATTTGAAATACATCATGTCTATTTTCTATGTCTGTTAAGTATATTTAAAAGTGTTTGAAAGATGGGTTCAAGTATACAACAAGTGGTAACTAATTAAATTTTTTTAATACAGAGATAGTATGTTAAAAGCACATTTTAGTTTAAATTCATGCTGTCTCAAAATAGCACAGTTGAGTACACTTAGATGTTCTTAAGATTATCTTAAGAAGTACTAAAGAAGAGCTTTTAGTACATTAAGTACATTATGGAAGTGTACTAAAAAAGTGTATTTTACTGCACTAAATATATTTAAATTGTGCTTTGTGGACACACTTAATATATTAAAAATTATACTATACTAAGTGCATATTAAATGTATTATTTTGAAACAACTTGAAGTATAATAAGCATATTTCAAGATGTACTCAAAGGGATAGTTCATCCAAAAATGAAAATTTGATGTTTATCTGCTTACCCCCAGCGCATCAAAGATGTAGGTGAGTTTGTTTCTTCAACTTGAATGCAGTTGGACATAGTGGTGTATTAGAGGTAAAAAATGATATAAATACTGTTCGGTTTCTCGCACAAACCGATTGTTTCGTGTCTTAGGACATCAATGCGTCGTCACGAGCCGCAGGGTTTAATTTGGATTTGTCTATGCAAGATTTTTCGACTCTTATTTTTTCGAGTTCCAATCCACTGCCATTATTTGACTGACAGACGGCAGCGGTTGGAGTTAAAAATCATAATTTTCATTTTTGGATGAACTATCCCTTTGAGTACATCTTGAAATATGCTTATTATACTTCAAGTTGTTTCAAAATAATACATTTAATATGCACTTAGTATAGTATAATTTTTAATATATTAAGTGTCCACAAAGCACAATTTAAATATATTTAGTGCAGTAAAATACACTTTTTTAGTACACTTCCATAATGTACTTAATGTACTAAAAGCTCTTCTTTAGTACTTAAGATAATCTTAAGAACATCTAAGTGTACTCAACTGTGCTATTTTGAGACAGCATGAATTTAAACTAAAATGTGCTTTTAACATACTATCTTCTGCTATTACAGTTAGAGTATATTTGAAGTATTGTTTTAATGTGCTTTATGTACATTTCCAATACAATTTCAGGTCATTACAAATGCATTAGCATAACACTACTTGGTTGATTATAAAGCTGTTTTTATCTGTATATACACTCACACACACACACTTTGAAATCAATGCACTACATATTGTGTACACATTACAAATATTCTTACAGTACATTAAAAAAGTACAGCAGCATTTAATCTTTTGACCAAAATACTTTCAAATAAATAAAACATTTCAGTTATACCTGTATTACAGAAAAGTACATAATTTTACATCAGTGAATAAGAATTACAATGCAATTTTCTGAATAAGTCACTGAAAAACAAAGTACAGAAGTGAAGGGCTTTTTTTTTTAAACAAATGTAAGCATGCAAATGCCTAAACCAAACAAAGAAACAAAAGAGTTTAAATGTCACATCTTCATCTTCAAGTGGAGGGTCACTTCTTTGAGCACAACTTGCATTTTCTGCAACTGAGGGCTTGCAGTTCAGACACTGTAGTATTTGAAGGCTGCTTTATCACAGGATCTGTGAAAGGGAAAAAGAATTTGTATAAAATTGACCAATGAATAACAGATTTGCATCCATGGTTGAATATACAGTATGTATTATAATTTTCATTGATATTCATTAGAATTTTGTTGACTTCTCAGTTTACCTTTTGACTATATCCTCATCAAGCTTGACATGAGTGTCCATTTTTATCCTCTTGTCTGTCGTCACTATGCAGCACTCTGAGTTACACTGAACATACGATTAGGAGAAGCCCAACAACATAATTTACCGTGAGCAGAGTTCAATCACAAAGTCACTGATATTTGAAGCAATAAAGCAAACTGTGAGTATTACAGGATATGTATGTTTTTTTCAATAAAATAAAATAAAATCTTTATAACAGAGGTGATACGACAATAAAACACTCTTCTTCGCTTGTCTCTGCACTCAGATTTCAGTTTTTTTTTTAATTTATGCAAACAGCATACATTTTCTTTATAAAAATAGCAACTAAATACTTACCAGTAACTTCTGCGTGCAGCATCTTCATCTGATTGGTCAAATTGAATGTAGCTGCATTGAAAAAGACGCGCTGTTACACTTTGTATCAAAAATACGACTAGCACAGAAAAGTAAAGTTAATCAAATACAAATCTTACCCGGAGTCACAAAATAACGGGGTTCCAAAAGCCACACGAAAGAAAAACTGAAATATTTTAATGAAATCTCAGAGATTTATATCCCTCCGATGAAAGAGGATTCACCAAAACATTTAAAAAAGTCATTGCAAAAAAAACAGTAATGCATATGAATCGCGTGGTCTCTTCCAAGTGTTCTAAAGTGACACGATCGCTCTAGTCTTGATATAATTTAACAGTTTAAATTTAGTCTTCTATTAACATTCAAGGCACATAGGCTTCGTACGCACAGCATATCTGTTAAAAAGCTTCTCTCAGGTGAGGCTGCAGCTCATTATCTTAAGAACCAATCAGAGCTGTTCAACGACCTTGGAACCAATCAGGTTTCGTCACATGTGTTACACGTGTTGATTAAATTTAAACACAAGTAAATATATAGCGATTTTTTTTTAAAGCATCTTTGGAAATTTGATTTATGGTGCATTTCAAATAATATGACGCTGAAATCCTTGTGGGAATTCTAGTAGTACTCAATTACAATTAACATATGTAATGGACAACAGCCTTTTAAGTAGCATAACCGTTTACAAGTACAAATAGGCTAAGTAAAACTGAACAACATATTAATTTTAAATATGCTTATGGCAGTGCTTAATAATAGTTGACAAATGTTTATAATACATTAAGTTGGTACATTGTAAATGTTAAAATGTTTTTCAAAATATCTTTATTTTGAAAATATTAAAATTCTAAATATATAAATATTTAAAATAGGTTATATTGCAGTAGGCCTACACATGGTACATTTAAACCCACTTAAAGCTGAATTCTTTTGCTATTTTCTTAAAGTACATACAAAAAATACTTTAAGTAAGTAACATAACTATATGTTTCCTGTAAATACAATAACTTCAATAAAAATATACTTGTGTTTAGCATATTTTTTTTAAATGTATCGAAGCATATATTTATTACCAATGTACTTCTAGTAAACTGTTTAGAAATTTATAAAAAATATGCTTGTTTTCAGAATATATGTTAAAAGTGTAACTAAGCATATATTTATTACCAAAGTACTTCAAGTATACTGTTTAGAAATATATTAAAATGCAATTCAAAATATTTTTTATGCACTTTTAATAAGCATGTTGGGAATACAAATGTATTAACAACTTGCATTTCAAGTATATTTTTTAATACATTTAATACTAGGCCTACGTCTTTTTCACCTGGGTTTACTTGTAATTAATTAATTTGTACTGTATTTTTCATGGAAATCCATTAAAATTGAACAGTGACAGTATATATATAAAAATCCAGTAGAATTTTATGTAAAGCATTCATAGCACACTTTTAAGTAATGCACTTATAAAACACTATTTGGATTACTTTATCTGACTACACTTAAAATCATTTGAAGTGTTAGTTCTAATTGGTGCATTTATATTAAGTGTATAATAAAGAATTATACATTCCAAAATAAAGATTGTATTTAAGTATTATTTTAATGCACTCAAGTATACTTTTTTTTCACCTGGGTTGGCTTGCACGCTATCACTTTGATATTTTTAGGTAACAGCCACTAGATGGCGCTCCGGAAGCGCGGCCGCCATTATGGGGTGAAAATACTATCTGGACCATAGAATCCTTCACATCTTACGCACTCAAAATCGGCGAATTTCACTGCCAAATCAGAAGCGCAATAGAACGGTTTTAAAAAAAAAAAAAAAAATTTTATTAAGTCACCAGTATATTGTATGGCTCCTACAGTACATGTTGTATTGTCTTATTTTACAAGTTGTGGAATCCATTATCCTACGGTGGCCGAGAGAGCTCAATGCGCTGCAAATGAAGAAAACACATGCAAATAGAAAAAAACACAAGCAAATAAAGAAAACATCTTCATCAGTTTGACAACACGTGCTGCAAAAGTCCGCAACACTTATGCCTCGTTTCCACTGAGCGGTATGGTTCGGTTCGGTACAGTTCGGTACGGTTTGGAACAGTACACCTTGATCAGGCTTGCATTTGCACCGCCAACAGTACCCTTACTTGATAGGCGTGGTGAAGCCGGAAAATAGTGATCAACGTCATTCTTGCGCGAAGAAGAAAACGGCATAGTAAACAACAATGGAGGACATACAGCAGATCTTGTTCTTGCTTCTCCGCTTGAGGCTGTCTGTCACAAGAAGGATACGAGCTTTGCTTGATGCACGCCAACATTCGACGTTTCAGAATACCAAGTACGCAAAGTTCAGACGTCCATGCAGCAGCACCTAGCAGCAAGCGGAGGAGAAAACCCGCGTAATTTAAAAACTATTTTNACACGCATGCACAGTTTTAACGCAGCTTTAATAGCCTTTTTGGTTATTTCATGACTTGATTCACGACAGAACTACAATGTTGCATGCTCGTAGTTTCTTTTGCGCTTTATTTTATAGTGAGTAATATACAGCGTGCCATATTTGCGCGTGATTGAAAAGCGCGCGGTCTTGCAACCCACCAGTTAAGAAACATTTACGTAAGCTATATATAATGTTCGCCGTTCACTGTTGTTCTGCTGAAGCTCATTTGGCACCTGTATCATTTCCGCGCGCGTTTGACTTGCGCCTGGTGCAGAGGCGAAGTTGGAGTGCTCGTCTGAAAAGTCTCCCGTTTTTTGTGGTCTTAAAGAGACGATTCTGCGTTTAAATAATTGCAATTCTTGTCAACAAAAAAGTAGACAGAAACAGCAGTTATGAGCGGGGTGGCCAAGCTTAGGCCAAGGGTGGCCACGGCCACCCCTGGCCACCCCCTGGCTCCGCCTCTGGCTGCAAGGCCTGCTCATAATGCACATATATACGATCAGTGTTAACAAACAAAAGTATAAACAAAAAAAAAAAACTCACCTTTCAGGTGCACACCACTGAAGAGTGAACATTGAACAATCCCAGCGGTCCCAGACAGGTAGCCTACGTCTATGTGTTCCCTATAACATTTTCGTTGTGGTCCATATAGTCCCAACGCCAGGACAAACGATTTGGGGGATATTT
>RJVU01058418.1:0-17775 GCA_003731715.1 Anabarilius grahami | reverse complement strand
AATATATATTTTAAAATAATTTACTTGATTTTATGTCTCAAATCCCAGTCAATTATTCACGGCAGAAAGTGAAAGTAAAAACTCAGCGATGAGAGCTCTACTTCAACATGTTCTGATAACACTATTTAACCTTAATTTATTTCTTAATATTTCTCTTGTGGCCCATACGTATTGAAAAAAAATGTGCTATTTGCAGCGCGTTTGTCTATTTGTAAGTGTTGTGGACTTTTGCAGCGCATGTGTTGTCAAACTGATGATGTTTTCTTTATTTGCAGCGCTCTCTCGACCACCGTAATTATCCAACCATTCAACCATCTGAGGTAACATAGTTAACCAGAAAGGGATGTTGAGCTCCTTCGAGCCAATGCCTCCACTCTTCCAGGGCGAGCTTGATGGCGAGTAACTCCCTGTTTCCGATGTCGTAGTTCCTCTCCGCCGGGTTGAGTTTACGGGAGAAGAAGGCACATGGATGGAGTCTACTCGGTTTCCCCTGCTGCTGGGATAGGACTGCTCCCGGGATAGGACTGCTCCCACTCCTGTGGTGGACGCAGCAACTTCTACCACGAAGGGGAGTTCTGGGTCTGGATGGACAAGGAGGGGAGCAGTCGTAAAGGCGGTCTTGAGGTCTTCAAAGGCTTTATCCGCTGCTGGGGACCAGGACAGAGACTTGGGCTTATCACGGAGCAGGTTGGTGAGTGGAGATGTGATGGAGCTGTAGTTCTGAATGAATCGTCGGTAGAAATTTGCGAAGCCGAGGAATCTTTGGAGTTCTTTGATTGTGGTGGGAAGTGGCCAATCCTTGATGGCGGAAACTTTCCTCTCGTCCATGCGGACGCCACTGTGATCAATGGTGTAACCTAGGAACTGCACTGAGGGCTGGTGAAACTAACATTTTTCAGCTTTCAGGAACAGGTGGAAAGCCCTCAGGCGTTGGAGGACCTCCGCAACGTGATGGCGATGTTCAGCCAGGCTCTGGGAGTAGATGAGGATATCAGTCTTGAGGTTGAGCTGGCGACAGAGGGCTCCGGAGATGAAATTTCCAGCTGACCCAGAGTCGATAAAGGCATTGACTGGAATACAAACATCAGCAGCAGTAAGGTAGGCAATAATGGTGAGTGGATTTTGATGGTTTAATGCAGGAAGGATGACACTCACCATGGATCGTGTTGGACGAGTGGGGCATTCAGCTCTGATATGCCCTGGGAGACCACAATATAAACAAAGACCCTGGGTCAGCCTCCTCTGTCGCTCAGCTGGTGACAGACGTGATCTGTCGATCTGCATATTGTAGCTGGCTGGTTCTGGGGAGCTGACGGATTCGGGCTGGCGGAGGAATGATGGAAAAAGTCGCTGGTTTTGGTGCTCTTCCAGGCACAGCTGCATACGGGTGGCGAATCTGATGGAGAGTTGGATGAACTTCTCGAGGCCGATGGAATCCTCGTATGCAGCGAGATGCAACCGCACACATGGATCCAGACCCTGACGATACCTGGAGATGAGGGCCTGTTCATTCCACCCGCTCGCTGTGGCTAGGGTTCGGAACTGTAAAGCATAATCAGAAACAGATAAAACACCTTGCTTCAAGGTACACAGTCTCTCACCAAAAGATGAATCCCATGACGGTTTTCCAAAAACCTCTTTGAAATTACTGATGAAAGTTGAGAGATTGCACGACAGAACTGTTCTGTGTCCAAAGGGGCTCTGCCCAGCGGAGTGCTTTACCGGTGAGTTGTTGAATGATAAAAGCGACTTTCGCTTTATCGTCAGGGTACAAGTGCGATTGCATCTCCAAAACCAGCGAACATTGCAGGATGAATCCGTTGCAATCCTCCGCCAAGCCAGAGAAGGGCGCCGGTCGGGCCATGGGACTGGCTAACACAGATGGCGAAGAAGCGGTGGTGCGGAATGCGGAAGTGCTCGCTGATGATGCTGGCGTGGATGTACTGGTGAGAGTGCGGCGAAGCGCACTTACCAAATCCTGGAATGGATCGGGACTGCTCATCGTGGTTGCTCGACGGTGTTGGTCCGGTCTTCTGTTACATAACACAGGAGGTCAGAGACACAGGTAGAGGTTATGATGTTTATTGAGACAACCAGAGCAGTAACTGGTAAGTATTTCAGATGAGGTATTCCAGACAGTAGATATATCAAGACAGTAATACTTGACTTGATCTTCACACCAGGTTTGACAAAGACAGAGAGACGAGGACCCAGCCAGAGGATATATCAAGACAGGAATACTGAACTTGATCTTCACACCAGAGTCAACGATTACCAGGAGACAGGGAACAGCGGCGGCACACAGACACTCACGAAGGAAGGGAGAATATGGAGAATATGGAGAATATGGAGGATCCTGGAGACACACTGAAGACAGGTAAGGAGTCCGTAAGGTAAGCATTCAGGTAAGTATGCATTAACAAGACCAGACAATGACTGAGTGACTGTGAGCGTCTTAAATAGTGCTGCTGATTGGGCTGGTGATGAATGTCAGGTGCATGTGATCAGTACTCTGGTGAGGGAGTGTGACGTGATTGGCTGGGTGCAGAGCCTGGTGTGTCTGTGACACTTACATTGAAAATCTGAACATTCCATCAAACTCCAACTTTCAAAATTCAAATCAAAACAAACTGAAGCCCATTAAACTCAATGAAGCTTCCATTCTATGTACTACTGCTGAGCCATTCAAACTCATTCAATCTCATAAACTAACTAACTAACTAACTTTCAAACTAACTATATAACTATCTATCTAACTCAAATTCAAATCAAAACAAACTGAAGCCCATTAAACTCAATGAAGCTTCCATTCAATGTACTATTACTGAGTCATTCAAACTCATTCAAACTAATAAACTAACTGACTTTCTAACTAACTAAATAACTATCTATCTATCCAACTCACATTCAAATCAAAACAAACTGAAGCCCATTAAACTCAATGAAGCTTCCATTCTATGTACTATTACTAAGCCATTCAAACTCATTCAAACTCATAAACTAACTAACTAACTAACTAACTTTCTAACTATATAACTATCTATCTAACTCAAATTAAAATCAAAACAAACTGAAGCCCATTAAATTCAATGAAGCTTCCATTCTATGTACTATTACTAAGCCATTCAAACTCATTCAAACTCATAAACTAACTAACTAACTAACTAACTTTCTAACTATATAACTATCTATCTAACTCAAATTCAAATCAAAACAAACTGAAGCCCATTAAACTCAATGAAGCTTCCATTCTAGGTACTATTACTGAGCCATTCAAACTCATTCAAACTCATGTTGTCTCATATTACTCAGGTGCCGTTAATATACCATTCCAGAGCGGCACCCAATGGACAAATATATAATTACATTAAAATGGCTCCTACAGCTCCATCTGTTGAAGATCAAAGTCAGTAGCTACAGATCTGATTTTAACATGTTTTAAAAGACACAAACTGTTACTTCTGTCAACATGTTTAAATGTTCTGTCAAAAATTTGGTTTGAAAATATTGTAGTTTGTTTAACTTTTATAGACTTCAGCTATGTAATATAATTACAGGGGAGTGGGAAGATGATTTGGGTTGGGGGTAGTAATATATTATATAGAATAAAGAAATAATATATAAAACATGTCAACGCCACGAAGAACAACAAACAATCCAGGATTCTATGCCAGTTAATTGTCTGTTTTTTCTCCTTTCAATCGGAGACCATGTAGGGCTGCAATTAATCTGGTTTTGAATAAAAAAAGTCACTCAAAGGAAACAACTTGCTTCAGTTTACATGCAAATGTATGTATTTATGACCCCACACAATTTGAGCAGGAATTAACATCACATTCAGGAAAAACAAGTGGCTCTAAAAATGGCCGTTTCATATAGGCCGTTTCACAGACAGGGTTTAGGCTAAGACAGGATTAGGCCTTAGTTCAATTACATTTAAGTAGCTTTTATGTTTAGAAAAAAAGGAAAAACAAACATTACTTGTGTGCATCTTGAGACAAAACAGTGGCACTGACATATTTTAAGATTTGTTTACATTTACATTTACATTTATGCATTTGGCAGACGCTTTTATCCAAAGCGACTTACATTGCATTATACTATACATTTGCTTCTGAGTATGTGCAATCCCTGGGATCAAACCCATGACCTTGGCATTGCTAGTGCCACACTCTAACCACTGAGCTACAGGAAAGCTGTTTAAGAACAGTTGTCGAGAATATTACTTAAAGGATTAGTTCACTTCAGAATTAAAATTTCCCGGTGATTTACTCATCCCTGCAACGATTACGATCAAGTCGAAAGGGTGGTAGATCCAAAAGTAAGCTTTATTAAAAAAAGAGCAAAGTCAAACAGGCAGGATGTCAAACACCAGCAAACAGGATCAGGAGAGGCAAGGCAAGGAGTAGTCAAAAATACAGACAATGGTCAGGGCAGGCAGCAAAAACAAGGAGTGAGTCCAGGATAAAAAACACAGATAGGCAAGGCAGAACACGGAAAGACATCTACTTGGAAATAAGCCAACAACAGGGAAAACACAGAGCCAACAACGAGGAAACACACAGAATATAAACGAAAGCCAAAACAATACTCAGCAATGTGTGTCCGAGGGAGTGCAGCTTATTAAGGGTTCCTGATGGGAAACAGGTGTGAGTGTGATCAGTGCCTGATAGTCCAGAGTGAAGTGACTGCATGTGTGCAATGAAAAAGTCTTAATAGTGAAACGGAGACCTCTGGTGGGGAGTGCAAGGAAGCAGCAGTGGGTGGAAACCTGACAATCCCCATGTCACCCAAGATGTTCATGTCTTTCTTTCTTCAGTCAAAAGGGAATTAAAGGTGCCCTAGAACCCTTTTTCACAAGATGTAATATAAGTCTAAGGTGTCCCCTGAATGTGTCTGTGAAGTTTCAGCTCAAAATACCCCATAGATTTTTTATTATTAAATTTTGGGGCATAATTAAATATGTGCCGATTCAGTGTGTGTCCCCTTTAAATGCTCGCGCTCCCCGCCTCCAAGCTCGCAACTCTATAATACATTGCATAAACAAAGTTCACACAGCTAATATAACCCTCAAAATGGATCTTTACAAAATGTTCGTCATGCATGCTGCATGCATACACCAGATCATGTAAGTATATTATTTATTTGGATGTTTACATTTGATTCTGAATGAGTTTCATAGTGCTCCGTGGCTAACGGGGCTAGTGCTACACTGTTGGAGAGATTTATAAAGAATGAAGTTGTGTTTATGAATTATACAGACTGCAAGTGTTTAATGATGAAAATAACGACGGCTCTTGTCTCCGTGAATACAGTAAGAAACAATGGTAACTTTAACCACATTTAACAGTACATTAGCAACATGCTAACGAAACATTTAGAAAAACAATTTACAAATATCACTAAAAATATCATGATATCATGGATCATGTCAGTTATTATTGCTTCATCTGCCATTTTTCGCTATTGTCCTTGCTTGCTTACCTGCATAAAGTCTGTTGACTCGGCTGTGCAGCTCCAGATGTTAATACTGGCTTGTCTAATGCCTTGCACATGGGCTGGTATATGCAAAAGTTGGGGGCGTACATATTAATGATCCCGACTGTTGCATCACAGTCGGTGTTATGTTGAGATTCGCCTGTTCTTCAGAGGTCTTTTGCACAAATCAAATTTACATAAGAAGGAGGAAACAATGGTGTTTGAGACTCACCGTATGTCATTTCCATGTACAGAACTCTAATTATTTAACTATGCCGAGGTAAATTCAATTTTCAATTCTAGGGCACCTTTAAGGTTTTCAAGGATATAGTGGACTTCACTGGGGTACAACGGGTTGAAGGTCCAAATTGCACTTTCAGTGCAGCTTCAAAGAGCTCTGCATGATCCCAGATTCGGAATAAATGTCTTGTCTAGTGAAACGATCATTCATTTTCAAATTTTTTTTTTTTTTAATTATACTTTTTTAACCACAAGTGCTCATCTTGCACTGCTCAGCAATCCATGCCTGCAATCCATCCATGCCAATCAAAGTGCCTTTAACACCCAAAAATTATTCAGTCTTATTTGTTTATTATTATTTAATAAAGATAGCCTTTTACAGATAATAAAAGTGTGGTGACATTGGTATGTTGTAAGTATTCAGTGTGTGAATTAAATTACAATATTTTTAACATGTCTTAATTTTTTATCATGCACAGTCTGTCAGGAAAAAAAAAAACATCCATCTTTTAAATAGCTATTAGCATAAATCAAGCACATAGTCAATGCTTGCTATCAACGCACACCAAGTCGCTGATGCATGATCTGACATAGGCCTAGTTTGTAGTTCTCATAAACACAGCCTATATAATAATGCATTGAAAAATTAGACATGACCATGCACATAGCATTACTATATATTTGTGATTTAAAATAATATTATTTGGATGCGGAAATGATAGTGATATAATGTTTACGCTTATTTCAAATGGCTAATCATAAAAAATAATCTTCACAGAAGTTAACAAGATTTATTTTTTATTAATTTAGTTACATTTTTGCATATTTGCATAGCTTTTTAAAAATGATTTATTATTAATAATTAGGCTATTTTAAAACAAATGAGCTAACAGTTTTCCTATTTGTTATGATACCGTAACTAAATAAAGAAAAAAGTGTTAAAGTGTAAGTGTAAAGTGTGGCTATAATTATGAAAACGTTTCAATGAAATTACAAGAAAGAAAATTATGGAAGTAAATTAATGCCAAATGTTTTCGAAATAAAAAGCTTGTTGAATTGCACTAATTGAAAAAAAATATGCATTACATTAGCTGTGTTTGCATTTAGATGCATTGTATTTTTAAGGCTTGAATTTTTATGGGCTGAAATTCAACATGGTTGTATATTTAGCTGTGAATATTTCAATTAAAAATATTTCACACACATTTTCATTATTAAAAATTCAATAATTTATTTTCACCTTTCAGATTTCACTTCCAAAATATTCATTCTGTTTAAAAATACAACCTATAAAATTCGACTAGCAATTTTCAGTCCATTTTATTTCGCTTTACAAATTCGCTTCCACAAATTCAGTGGTTCAAATTCGGCAGAAAATTCAACATTTCACATCCGGGAACTGCAGGAAAAGCAGTAGAGTACCGATGCATGATCTCTATCTGCTGTTAGTCTTCTTCGCCAGCAGGTGCCGCTAGCGGCTGTGTTAAGACCAGATCACGGCTAGTAAGTCATCATTCATTCATTCATAAAAACGGATTTACAGAAATGGAGCAAGCGTAAGTGAATGTGTGATGATTATCAGGGCCAGTATAAATGCAGAAAAGCTGATAAAGACACAAAAGCTGCATTTATGTTTAATTCAGTGTCTTTATGGTTACCTGTGTAGTCTACATAAGCAGCTTTCTCTACAGTGAACGAGATTATAACGTTATTGCCCGATGCTGGTGTACAGATCAAACGTTAAATCTGAGGTAGATATATATTTCTCTCTGTTTAGTTTCCTTAACTTTATATCCCAGCGCTGTGTTGTAATACTAGGGTTTCCCTCATCCGTCATAGGATTCCCCTGCCATCAGGACATATAAAACACTTAACACAGCTTAATGGACTCGTACAGTGATATAAAAGATCATTTGTGATGTAGGTTATACTATATAGGCTTCAAGAAAGCAGATGCTGGCATAAAGTTGTTTTGACGCTGAACGTTTGATATTCGCAAATTTAGGGAGCGTCTCTAAAGTTACAACATTGTTATTCACGTTTCTACCTTCAATAGCGTTTAAAGAGAATGACTTACAGTCACAAAACCAACTGTAAAGTGTTCATCTAGGTCTCAGGTATAATGCAAACCTTTTAGATTTTTGATGTTTATTAAAATTAAAGGTAACACTTTATATTAACTAGATAATATGAACTAACAACGAACTGCACTTCTACAGCACTTATTAATCTTTGTTAATGTTAATTCCAGCATTTACTCATACATTATTAAAATCAAGAGTTGTATTTGTTAACATTAGTTAATGCACTGTGAACTAACGTGAACAATGAACTGCTACATTTTTATTAACGTTAACAAAGATTAACAAATGCAGTAACAAATGTTGGCTATTGCTCATGGATAGTTCACGTTAGTAAATACATTATGAACCTTATTGTAAAGTGTTTCCAAATATACTGTCAAATAATATGTAAATATTGCTATGTATTTCACTACTGTATGGGATCATACAAAAAAAATGCCATAATTTAAATCTCAATAGCATGTGATGAGTATGATTTACAGTCACAAAACCAACTGTAAAGTGTTCTAGGTGTCAGGTCGAACAGTGATTCAAGTCATTCTCTTTAAACACTATTGAAGGAAGAAACGTGAATAACAATGATGTAACTTTAGAGACGGTCCCTAAATTTGCGAATATCAAACGTTCAGCGTCAAAACAACTTTATACCAGTATCTGCTTTCTTGAAGCCTATATAGTATAACCTACATCACAAATGATCTTTTATATCACTGTACGAGTCCATGAAGCCGTGTTAAGTGTTTTATATGTCCTGATGGCAGGGGGGGAATCCTATGACGGATAAGGGAAACCCTAGTTTTACAACACAGCACTTGGATATAAAGTTAAGGAAACTAAACAGAGAGAAATATATATCTACCTCAGATTTAACGTTTGATCTGTACACCAGCATCGGGCAATAACGTTATAATCTCGTTCACTGTAGAGAAAGCTGCTTATGTAGCCTAGACTACACAGGTAACCATAAAGACACTGAATTAAACATAAATGCAGCTTTTGTGTCTTTATCAGCTTTTCTGCATTTATACTGGCCCTGATAATCATCACACATTCACTTATGCTTGCTCCAGTACTGTAAATCCGTTTTTATGAATGAATGAATGATGACTTACTAGCCGTGAGCTGGTCTTAAACAGCCGCTAGCGGCACCTGCTGGCGAAGAAGACTAACAGCAGATAGAGATCATGCATCGGTACTCTACTGCTTTTCCTGCAGTTCCCGGATGTGAAATGTTGAATTTTCTGCCGAATTTGAACCACTGAATTTGTGGAAGCGAATTTGTAAAGCGAAATAAAATGGACTGAAAATTGCTAGTCGAATTTTATAGGTTGTATTTTTAAACAGAATGAATATTTTGAAAGTGAAATCTGAAAGGTGAAAATAAATTATTGAATTTTTAATAATGAAAATGTGTGTGAAATATTTTTAATTTAAATATTCACAGCTAAATATACAACCATGTTGAATTTCAGCCCATAAAAATTCAAGCTTTAAAAATACAATGCATCTAAATGCAAACACAACTAATGTAATGCATATTTTTTTTCAATTAGTGCAATTCAACAAGCTTTTTATTTCGAAAACATTTGGCATTAATTTACTTCCATAGAAAATGTAAACTGAATGTGTAGCTATAATTTACCAACAGCACAGTCAGGTATGCTAACTTGATTTTTACTTTTTATTTATTTAGCCTATCTTCGCTTGAGACATAACATAAGGATGAGGTCATGTCATTCCCATGCCATTGGATGCTTTTGATATTTTGATGGAATAATATAAAGTCAGGGAGGGAAATTTACCTGCCAGTGAATTTGGATTAAAACAAAATTCTATTCTTTTAATAGAGCTGTAACACAGTTCGTAAATATGGGAAGAAGGAGGCGGGAACCGGCGAACGTTGAACAAAACTTTAATATCAAATAAACAAAGAACAAAACGAAAGTAATGCCGGCAGACCCTCGCGGACATCTGCCGGCCACACAAACATAATAAAACATAAAATAAAATCCAGGCCTGGTCCTCTCTCGTCCTTCACTGTCGTCGCTCCTCCTTTTATGCTCCCAGAGCTCCTCCGTGAGGGACTCAAGGCCGGTGCGCCTCACAGGTGACGATCATTAACACTCGCGTCACCAGCCTCGCGCCGTTCCCTCACGGCTCTCGCCCGCCCTGCTCGTCACATACCCCCATGGTCCCTCGCAGGCCGGGGGGTACTCCCGAGACTGGGCTCTACTCCCCCCCGGGGCCTGTCTCGGCGGCCGCAGCACCTGGGGGTAAGGACAGATGAGACGAGAGAAAGGAGACGGAAGCAAGGGGAGCGACAGAACGAGAGAGGGGAGAGAGGAAAAAGAAAAAAATTCTGGGTCCGGTTCCCGGACACACTGCCGCTCGGTCCTCAGCCTGCCGAGAGGCGGTTCCATGCGATGGCACTGGACGCTCGGTGGACGGCCCGATCCTCGACCGCCTCCTGGCGGCCGGCGATGGCTCCTCCGGTTGAGGGCAGCCGGCAGCGAGTCCGCCGTCCCCTGCTCCTCCCCTTCATGGTGGACGGTAGCAGGCTTCGGCCCACGGCAGACGACGGCACTCCTCCGCTCCCTCCAGGACGGCAGCCACCCCACCTCGTCCCAGGAGCACGGCATCCGGGTCTCCGTCCCACCTTTCACCAGGCTCCAGTACCACCGCCTCGGTCAGCCTCTCGCGGTCTTCACTCCCGCGCTGCGCGAACTCCGCAGCACCGCGATCCCCCTCAGCAGCGAGGGCTCTCCGACAGCATGTCCCTCCTTCCTCCCGGCTTTCGGCACCAATGTAACACGGTTCGTAAATGTGGGAAGAAGGAGGCAGGAACCGGCGAACGTTCAAACTATAATGTTTAATAAAATAAACAAAGAACAAAACGAAAGTAATGCCGGCAGACCCTCGCGGACGTCTGCCGGCCACACAAACATAATAAAACATAAAATAAAAGTCCAGGCCTGGTCCTTTCTCATCCTTCACTGTCGTCGCTCCTCCTTTTATGCTCCCGGAGCTCCTCCGTGAGAGACTCAAGGCCGGTGCGCCTCACAGGTGACGATCATTAACACTCGCGTCACCGGCCTCGCGCCGTTCCCTCACGGCTCTTGCCCGCCCTGCTCGTCACAAGAGCTATTACAGATTTATTTAAAACGTAGGCTATTTCCTCTCGCTTCTCCAATCTGTTATCCTAAAGTCCTTTCGTCCTTTCGCTCTGGGAAAAGAGAAACGATCATGACTGCCAGAGGTCCGTGTAACGCTGCAATTCAATTTTCAGACTATACAATGCAAATGCAAAAATGAATAAATGAAATCTAACCGATTTTCTATTTTTCCATTTTCTTTCATGTAATTTTCGCCGTGGGCTGTACCATTAGCAGGGGGTGTGGCCGCGGACTACTATCATCTCACTGATGTAACTGCTTTATTTACACTGCATGCATGTTGAGGAGTAGTTTAAAAAACACAGAGGATGACCTTTTCCACCCAAAGTGCTATAATTTTTATTATTAATAACTGTGCTAAATATAAGGCAGTCCCTTGCTGGCCATCGCGAGCAGCTGGGAAAAGTGAAATCCCGATGGCTTGGCTGTTTTGGCACATTGTCCAGCTTGTTTGTATTTACCTACTTATTCGTTATTTATTTTATTAATATACATTATACCCTTGGTCAGGGGGTGCATTTTACTTGGTAGGCTACAGTAGCCTACAACCACGAGATCCCAGTTCATTTTCAGTGGGATAGGCAGCAGACGGAGGGCAGCTCGAGCAGCAGCGCTTGCCAAGATCCTTCACGCCAATATGAAAGATAAAAATACTACCAAGCGAAAATATACAAAAAATAAAATTGAGCATAATTTAGTTAAGTTTTTAGCTCTTGTTTGTAATACAATATGTGTACAGTAAAAATGCAGATGTTTTCTTTAGCGGGCATTGTTCGTTACCACGGCAACCGCTTGAGCTTCCGCACTTCACACGCTTCTCATTCGCTTAAAATGCCCTTAAATCGAGCACAGTTATTAACTCTGTTCATTACAGTAGAGGCGGTTCGCCGAAGATGAGGCGAATCTGATATATAGCCTATGCCACAAGTCAAGAGTTCAATTATTAATTTAAATAAATAAATACAAATAGCCTACTTTGATTTGGCACATTGCCCATCTTGTTTGTAGTTATGTAGGCCTATTGACTTATTCGTTATTATTTTATTGCATGTGGTGTACGTGTACCCAAATGATTACTGCGGGAATCCAACATTCGATAATGAACCGAAATAAATCATATAATAGTGCTCTTGACTTGCATTACATTTTGATGATGTAACCGAGAAAACAAGAAAAATTAACGTCTGGTCGGTCGAGCCCACACGTTCTCACTCCCAACTCGTCACATATGGTCAGGACCCCTTGGCGTCACATTTTAACGCACTGGGTACCCCCTTGGCGTAGCCTAATTTTTCAACGAGCAGGGCAGTCCGATAGACTTCTATGGAACCCTGAACCCGAGCCTGCGGCGTCGAAATTTGACGTCTTGGGTAAGCACACCGCAGCCCGTTGTCTGCTGTGGATGGATCGAGACTACAATAAATACGAATTATGTAAATGTGCCTGATTTAGCCATTCTGGCTAATTTTCATCTGCAGTCCCTGGCAGGTTGATGGTAAACACACACACAAAATCAAAAAAGTACATACAAAACCAAAAGCAAACAAGAAACCACTGTTTATGAAGACATATTTGATTATCCAATAACCACCCTTTTATCATTTTAGAGAAAGAAGCAAGAGATGTAATATTTCTTAGTTCTAGGGTATAGTATTCCAAGTATGTACTGATCTATAAGAAAATACTGACTGCCCAAAAGCACTTCTTCTAAGAGGTATTATACAGTCCCCTAGTAGTGGCTCTAGTAGATGAGTTAAAATTTTGTTTAATAAATTCATTAAGTGGAGGTGGGGCCATACCATGCAAAATTTTATATACAAGTAGGATATCTGCAAATTTAATCATATTTTCCCAACTTAAAAACCCAAATTTACTTAAAGTTTTGCAATGGTGATATGAATTAGACCTTTTGTCCAATATTTTCTTTCTAATGATTGCAGAGTAATCCCACTTGTCTGTGTCCAACTGGTCAAACAGTACGTTAATTCACGTGTGATAAAATCATAGCATTAATATAACTTTGAAGCCTCAGTGGTTAAATTATTCCTAATATGTCTAAAATGTACCAAATTAAATTTAATTCTATTTCCAACTTTTTTAACTTGTTTTTTAAATGTGAGTTGTGAATCAAGTACTATACCTAAATATTTATACTCATGAAACACTGATAACCTTCTACCTGCTACTGTAACATCAGGGTCCGGATCTCTATTTGCAGACTTCGAAAAAATATATACATACAGTTTTACTAACATTAAGATGTACCATTTAGTAATTTTATCCATTTCTGCTGATAATTCTTCTGCAGCTTGCTTCTTACTTTTAGCATGCAAATATATGATTGTATCATCAGCATACATCTGGCAGTTTACAGTAGGTGAACAAACATCAGGCAAGTCATTAATATACAAACTGAATAGCAAAGGACCTAATATGGAACCTTGAGGTACACCAACAGGATTAGTAAGCAATTGTGAAATTGTATTGTCTACTCGAACACACTGTTGTCTATCAGTTAGTTACGTTCTGTACGATAACTGGCGCGTTCTGCTTTACTAGTGTTTTTTCCCGCTCGCTGCTTGAGCTTATAATGCTTTTGTTCTTTAGGCCTATATTTTTTGTTTACACATATTGTTTAATGTTTTAAACTGAATGAAAACTTTAAGATAAAACGTAAGCTTGTTGTGTATATTACCTAATCATAAGTTTGTTCAGAAATGGTGACGACAACTTGAATAAAAAATAAATAAAAAAACGTCTCTCTCATTTTCTCAAAATAACGTAATTTAAATACACGAATATTCGTTTTTTTTATTAGCCCAAATATTCGAATACAATATTTTGGAAAAATGCCCATCCCTACTGTTAACTGACCTACCAGCTGCCTGGACACAAATATTCCCCAGCAATTTGATGAAATTACTTTCTGAACTCATAGGATATGGTCCCACGTCGATCACGATCAGTCTGTAGCCAGATGTGAATCAATGTGACTGACAGATGTCCACTTCTGTAGCTAACTACTTCAGCGAGCATCTGAATCAGTGAGCGAGCCCTTGAATCACAGAACGTGTCGTTGGAATCAGAACGTAAACGTTGTTGTGGCGGGAATATCTAAATCTTACCCGGATACAGTAATTCTATTTTCTGATTGGCTGTTCGGTAGCTATATTTTTTTATTAGATTAACTGGTGCGTGGCAAGGCCTTCTGAACTCTATGGGGAACTCGCTTGATTCCTCTAATAGCGGCGCAACTTGTGCGTTATCCTAGAGATTTCTCTGCGTGAGAAATACAAGGTGTGGCGTGTGAGCGTGTGAACGGGTTGAAATGCGTGTGTCTCACGCCCAATGCGTGAGACTTGAGAGCCCTGACATAAGAGACTTCTTGTGTTAATTAATGTGCATTGTCCTCTTTTAAAAAAGCAAAAAATAAATAAAAAAAATAGTACGAATGTGTGTCATTTTTCATATCAGACCCCCGTCCCAACCCAAACCCCCGTCGCTGCCGCCGCCGAAATCTCACTCTGAACTCAGTTCAAAACTTGAGAGCCCTGCGAATAGATAGGAATAGGCTACAATAAATGATTTATGCCGATGCTGGTCAAATGGCGTCCCCCATATCATCTTTATCTGGCCCAAAACTGGTTTTTAATGTTAAGAAATCCCTCGCAGTCTGATATCAAAGTGCCCTCTGAGAAAAAGGGGGAGCGTTCACAGACAACAGTGAACAACGGTGAGTTTAACAACGGTCATCGTGATGTTTAACAGCATTCAGAGGTGAGTTTAACAACGGTCATCGTGTTGTTTAACAGCATTCAGCGGTGAGTTTAACAACGCTCTACTGCAGGTAAAACACCATTCAGAGGTGGGTTTAGCAACGCTCCACGGTGCGTGCAAGTAAGCAGTTTAAGCGTTTTCTGGTCACAGGGTAAGTGACTAATTATAGGTGATGCATGCTGGATAATGTATTTGTATAGGAGTCTGGTATTGATAAATAAATATGTATATATGCTTGTGTTCGATTAATCAATGTCTTGTTTATTTATTTATTTATTAAATATCCTCTAAATTAATAACGCTGACGTCATTGTATGGCGCGATCGCGATCCCAAGGTTCATTGCGATTTTCCACTGGGTAAGTAGAAAAGTTAATTAATAGAGATCGAGACTATTCTTAAATTTACACAATAAAAACTGTAGAATCAGGACAAGTTGTGTTTAGAGCTTTTAGAAGTGTAAGGCAGCAATTTATTAGGACTGTTAATGATAGAAAACTTTTTTATATATATATATCTAAATTACTTGCTGCACCAAATGTGCAGTAGGCTAGCAAAGTTAGCTAATTAAATTCAAGTTCATTTTTTTCACATATAATCATGAAGGTGCAATCATATGAAATACAAGATTTTCAGTACTGATGTGTTTCCAGTTACCTATTTGACATTAGCTCAAACTATTAAGCCACTTTAGCCAACATTATAAATGGTCAGGTGAAAAACAGGGTTGCCAGATTGGTTTGTTTTTCAGCCCAGTAATTGTTTAAAATCCACGGATAATTTGATAATAAACGTCTAAATATTATCTATAATAAACAGTAGAAACAAATTCATAACAACAACATTATTGTGTCTCACCACAATTTCTCACTATAAAATAAATAATTTAAATGTTCTTTCAGAGGTTATATAGGAGGCTATGTTGAACATTGCAACTTTTCTATTTCTTTCTTTTGTATTAAAATAACAAAATTCCACCTGCCCAAAGCCCATTTATTCACACATGGTGCAACCCAAAATCAACCAAATGGGTGGAAAACTGTCCAATCTGGCAACATCGATGAAGAATACTGGTGTGAAGTGTAAGGCACAGGTGTCAAACTCAGTTCCCGGAGGGTCGCAGCCCTGCAGTTTAGTTCCAACCCTAATTAAATGCACCTTACTCAGCTAATCGAGTCCTTAAGGCTTATTTGAAAGTTAAAGGTATGTTTGTTGGAGCAGGGCTGGGAGCCTCCAGGAACTGAGTTTGACACCTGGTGTAAGGTGTTAAATTCTTAATATATTTTTTCTCTCTCTCATCAGGTCTTTCAAATTTGCCTGCTCTTTATTCTAAACCCCGACCACACATTCAGACAAACACACACACACACACTCACTCACACAATAAAGGCACTTTTAAGAGCCACGTCTGTCCTGTTTACCTGTCTGTGCTGTAGTTTACTTGTCAGTCTCTTTTTAGCTCTCTCTCTATATCTTTATCTCTATTTTCATCTTTATTTGTTTTATTTGACCATTTCTCCAGTTCTCTTAATAGTTCCAAAAAATCCTCTTTATTGTAACAGTTTGTCCATCTGTTGTTTGTTTTTGTGTATATTTCTTGTCTAGTCATGACAAGGCCCAAATTCAGGTCCTGCCCTTCTTGCCAGACTCCCAATCAGGCAAGCAGGAAAACCTGTCATGTCTGCTTTGGAAGCCTGTCCACCAAAAAAAGAAAGAAAAGAAAAAGTGGCATCACTGGATAGCCAGTGGGGGAAATCTGTCCTTAAAAGCAGAAATGCTGGGCGTATAATTGATTCTGCCTGTATTGCAGTAAGTAAAATAGTTCATATTTCATAAATTAGTGTGAAGTGAAATCGAAAGGCCATGGTTTCCACATACTGAATATCATAGTAATATGATCTGGCCTTTACAAACATATTTACATACGTCTTATTTCATACATGGAAGAATCCGTTTTTACTTATAAATTTTGCTAAAGAGTTACAAAATTGTATTCTTTGTCAAATATTAAGTAAGTCATGATGGCAATGGCAGAAACTGTAGCAGAACCTCTGGCCTTACCTTATATTGACGATCAATTGTATACAGTTCAAGAGTAATGTGTCTTCTAAAATAATGAAACAGGTTATGGCTCATTTTCTTGTATTGTTTTTCATTAAATAAAATGTATTTAACAGTACTGATGTTTCTAATACTTCAGTGGGTGTAACTAACTAATGTGTGTAATAACTAATGCAGTGTAATAACTGCTTTTGTTCATTTCAGGTGCAGAAACTTGAGGCTGTCGGATACAAGCCAATTTTATTTATTGGGAAACAGGACAAAAGGGCTTCAAATAAGTGGGTGGCAGATATTATCACACATCTGCACCCCACTCCTGTCACCAAAATTTTTTTGGAGAAGATGCGGAGGGCTTATGCGTTTATCTTAACAAAAGGTAAGAGTAATGTTTTTGTTTAGAATACATGTATATTTCTCTGTTACTATGTACAAAGTAAATTTGTATTTTAGCAACCTCCACAGCACAGCAGCCAGAGAGCGTCACCGCGGAGCAGCCGGAGAGCGTCGCCGCGGAGCAGCCAGAGAACCAACCTGCGGAGCAGCCGGAGAGCCTCAGTGCGGAGCAGCCGGAGAGCCTCACTGCGGAGCAGACAGAGAGCCTCACCAAGCAGTCTGAAACTGTATTTGTTCTCAATCTTGTTCCTGTGTCTTGCTCACTCTCTCCAACCTCTCTCTCTCCTCCTTCCTCTGCTACTTCTACAACTGTTCTTCCTTCACTTTCTTCCCCTCCTCCTCCTCCACTGCAGCAGAGGAAAAGAAGGTTAAACACCTTTACTGCGTCACACTCTACCACCCCTGTCTCTCCTCCATATCCATCTGCCTTTTCCATTTCCAAGCCTTTGAGTCAGGAGGTGCCACTGGTAAAGAACAGAAGAAAAGATTGTGACTTGATTGAATCTTATGACTTGATTGAAAGTCATAAGATGGCGCCGCGGATGGCCGCCTCGGTTTGTAGCGTCTTGG
>RJVU01058255.1:0-10220 GCA_003731715.1 Anabarilius grahami | reverse complement strand
TTTTTTCTTTTTTTGATGTAATGTTTATTTAACCAGAAATATGACATCATTAGGTGTAAATAGGACATGAATTTACATAAACATTGAAAAAACTTTGAGGACTTCGCCTACTCATTTCAGAACACCACTGCACGCCACAACTAATATTAAATTTTTGGCCGAATGACGCCCTCATAGTTACAGTAAACTTTATACCCTGTAAGTTGAAAAAAACGTAATGCGATCCACTTACTGCCTCAGATGTGCCCATTCTATGAGCAAATGTCTGAAATTCTTCAAAATTCGCTAGTTAAAAACCTTTTAACTTCATTTGAGCTTGATTTTGGTACAATGTTAATAATATAATGACACATGCAGTTGTCTGACCATATATAAAGCCACAATATAAACTTTGACAACACAGTGTTTAATTCTTTTTTTTTTTTTAATAGTGTTTTTTCCATTTCCTAAAAAGCAGCGGTTTTGGAGATATGAGGTTTCTGCCCGACAACAACGATATGAATTATTAAAACTATGATAAGCTACACAAAAATAAAAAATAAATAAATAAAAAAAAAATCACAAAAACATGAAATAATCAAAATGATTTTTTGCCATTTTTACACAAATTACAACTGTCCTCGATCATTTCCATCACCACCAACAATTTGGACAAAAAATGATCAAATGGTCTTTAGTTTACTTAACAAATGACTTGTTTGAAGTAAAATATGAGGAAAAAAAAAACAAGGTAAAATTTTTCATATATATATATATATCTGTGATTTTCAAACTATGCAAAAAGTTTGAAAGTGTAATTGAATTGTATTTTAGGGAACATAAAATGCTAGCCATAAAAGCAGCCTTAACAAAACAAAAGACATTTTGTCCCACAAATATTTCAAATGTCAAAAGTGTTTTGTTCTTTTTCTTCTACAATATCAGTGCCAGTAGTTGAAGAAACCTCCACCTATAGGGTTGCATGTCGAATTCTCTAGGAGTAAATGCAGCATGGAAGTCTAGTTGTGTTCCATTAGCATTTGCAATCTGCACCGACAAGCCTAAACTGCTACACTGACATGAGACATAAATGATGAGGGATAGATGGGAGTATCTATCATCATTCCGCAGCTATAACGCATTAAACTACACCAGAACACCAGGCTACGGCCCATTTCTGAACTGTGATCTGAACAGGAAGACAGTTTAAACCGATCAAGTGGAGTGCATGATAGCTGCTTGGCCAAAGTCAAAATATACAAGGCATGTGTACTTCATAAAAATATGAAGTTAATTAAGAAGAAATGTATCATTTGTTTATGGCCAAAGTAGCAAAAGATGACTCACTGGTCAAACAAGCTTTGGCACTTGCACACATACTATAGTTTAGCACCAAATAATATATGATAACTCAATTGCGAAATAAAAAATGGAGCAGATCCACTAAAACTGTAACAAATTTAATAACTGTAATAATTGTTGCCAGTAACTACTTTGTCTGGCTAATTTGAATGTATTCATTTAATGTATTTTTTTCATCAATCAAAATGTCTTCCTCAAATTCTTGTCAAAGCAAAAACTAGATTTTTTGTTCAACAAATTATCACAAGCAGTTTATCAAAATGTATCAGAATATTAAACAGCTAATATGAAGTAACTCTGCAATCTGCCTCTGAAGAAGACAACATCTTGCATAACAGAGATAATGTGCAAACAATTTAAATATAGACACAAAGGGACCTCAATGAATAGACAAACATCATTAAATGACAAAATAAGCTTTCAACAACACCACAGAACAAAAGAACTAATTGTAAGAAAAAAATGTATGTGTAAGTAATTTCTTAGTATATGTGGCTCAAAAACACCAGTGTAATTCCTCTTTTTACAGTGTAGATAGATAAGCAGCAAATAGGAATGAAGGTGATATACTTAAGAACATCTGCACTGAAAGTCATTTCTTTGTTTCCTGTGGCTAGTAATCTGTCTGAGATGGTTTCAGGCACAAACGTTGAGCCCATACAGTTTCTTTAACTTTGAATACATCCCGTTCTGATTGAGGAGGTAAGCGTGGCTCATAGAACAGTGCATTAGCTTCTTACCCCAGAGGCTTTTCCAGATGACTGCCTGGTGAACCCACTATCTCACCTAGAGTGCAGAAGGTCTGACCTAGGAAATCCTACAGAAGGGCGGCCCGAACAAAAGACAGACCAGAGGAGGCAGGACGCAGGAAGTAAAGAAGAGAGAGCAGAGTGAGTCAGGGTGGTACTGTGTATAAATGAATTGTACCGGTAAAGAGAAAATTCTAGGAGTGCAAGGCAGAGACGTACGTTGAAATCGGAGGGCTTCCAGAAGGGAGGTGAGGCCGCATATATATCAATAACAACAGAGCATATCATGTAACAGAAAAGACAAAAAAAAATAAAAAATACAAACGAATTGAAGAAGTCAGGTCGAAGAGGATAGGAGAGAAAAAACGAGAGTTAGAGAATAGTGAGAAAGGATCTTGGAGAAGAGAGAAAGGGGAAAACACCCACGATAACCATGGTTTACAAAACAAAAGAAAAAAAGAGTAAGAACTGAATCATGAATCTGAATTACACTTAAAATGAAAATGTACAGACACACAAACCCATACAAAACATTCAGTTGGTTCTATGCAAAACCGTAATTTCATAAACTGCCCCCACTTGTTTATTGTCTGCATAGTTTTGGTACAGTTTTTAATAATTATGCAACTCGCAAAGAACGCTTGTTTCTGCTAAAAAGAATCACAATGACTGTGAATGAAAAGTGGTGCAAGTGTTTAGTGAATTGATCCCTCAATACATTATACACTGCCTGGCCAAAAAAAAAGTCACTGTTTGGATTTTAATAGGCAAATACTTAAGAGTCTATGGACGGATCATTATTACAGTGATTATTATTTTTCTAGCATGTTATATGTTTGGCAACGGTTCTTTTAACCCTTGAAGATGGAGTGTGTAGCTTTTCATTTCTTAAACAACCATGTATTAAGATGTATCATGGCCATATTCCAGGATGACAATGTCAAGATTCATCAGGCTCAAATTGTGAAAGAATTGTTGGGAGGGTGCATGAAGAATCATTTCACACATGAATTGGCACCTCTTGAGTCCAGACCTTAATTTCATTGATAGTCTTTGGGATGTGCTGGAAAAGACTTTACAGAGTGCTCACCTCTTGCATTGTCAATACAAGATCTTGACCAAAAACTGATGCACCTCTTGATGGAAATAACATCACAACATTTATTTCCATCGAGAGGTGCATCATTTTTTGGTCAAGACCTTGTATTGACAATGCAAGAGGTGAGCACTCTGTAAAGTCTTTTCCAGCACATCCCAAAAACTTACACTGAGGTTAAGGTCAGTGCCAATGTGTGAAAATTATTCTTCCCAACCATTCTTTCACAATCTTGACACTGTCATCCTGGAATATGGCCATAATACATCTTAATACATGGTTGTTTAGGAAATGAAAAGCTACACACTACATCTTTTAGGGTTAAAAGGACCATTGCCAAACATATAACATGCTAGAAAAATAATAATCACTGTAATAATGATCCATCCATAGACTCTTAAGTATTTGCCTATTAAAATCTAAACAGCGACTTTTTTTGGCTGGGCAGTGTATATTTTAGCTTGACTTTTATCAGTTTAATAGGTAACTGTCTGTATTTCTGTATTTGTGTGTTTCCAAAATTTAAGCACACTGCAGAATACAGTGTGCTATTTTGAGCAAAAGTGAGAGTTTTATTAGAGAGCCAGAGAGAGAACTTTACTTCTTCAGTTTTGCACAGCTTTAAAAATGATACAAAATATGACATAATTTTCAATAATTTTAGATTGCATAAAACCAACCGCAGAATGAAGAAGCATGCATGTAAAAAATATGAGTGCAATTGCCAATGAACACAAGGAACTTTCATATACATCCAAGCAAACACACATGCACATACATATATACAGACACAAAAAAGCACATAGAAAGTGCTACAATATACTCACATGTTTGGCCAGATCAGGACTTTTGGAGTCAATGTCATATCTGAAATCCAGGAGAACAACTTCAGTCAGTATTGTTAGATGATAGCATGGCCCATTTTCTCTTGTTATGTGTTATGAAGAAGAATGATCAACCATCCTCACATTATTTGTTTTGGAATGGACTAATGATAATGATAATATTTTGATTTCTTGTAGAGAATGTCATAACTGGACCTTCCAGTGAAAAATGACATACTTCTCTCTGATGACGTATGCCAGACTTATCAAATTATTTTGTCCGCCTCTGCAAGCTCATGTTCATCTGCCGTCGCTAAGTGCAATGCCCCACATCTCAAAATTCAATCAAGAATCAATGCATAGAATCAAGTGCCCATCCTAGTTTTTTATTTTAGAATAATTTGTCACACTCGGCTGTACATCACAATATGGAAGAAAACATTTGTCGCTAGTTCCGTTGCATCGTGACTTTAAACTCAAAACTCGAATTTGCATCTGGTTGCCATGATAATTTTGTCCAAACAATAGAAAATAGAAGGAGTGTTATTTTTGTTTTTTTTTTCACTACTGGTGAAGAAATTATACATTTCACCCTAAATCAGATCACCGTTAGACTGCATTTAAATTCTTGTTCTGAGGCACAGCTGGTTGGCTCAGTGAATATTTGCATTGGTATAAGCAAGAGTTGACACAAAAGTGAAAGGTTTCTCGCTGACGGCACACTGAACTCTCCAATTAAGTCCAGCCTGCACTGCAGGGGCCTCTTTTCAACTCAGCAAACCCCATTTAAGGTGGTGAATGAGAGCGAGATGGACAGTTGGGTGCAGGGAAGGGAGGAACACATTGTAAATCATCTGGGATACACACATTTGCTTTTGAACCGCTGCGTAAAGATTGAGGATAAAACTCATCTGAAATATTTATCACCCTTTCACTGATCCAGCCCCTTACACATGACAGTCAAGAGAGAGGCAGCATCAATAATTACAGAGAAAGACAAACTGGGAGAGGGAGAGACAAACAGAGCGAGAGCAGAAAGCCCGGAGTGGGACAGCACAACGGAGAGTCGGGCAGATTCCTGTGTGTCAGCATCAAAGGGAATAACTTACATGTCAAACCGAAGATTCTGTTTCTCCTCAAAGAAATAGTCCAGGATGTACTTTCTCACAAAGTCTGGGTTCAGGGTGTTATCGATGACTTCAGTTCTCCCAAACTACACAAAAAGAGAGAGAGAACAGCTACATGGGAATGAAAAAGTTGTCACAGACACACACACACACACACACACATACATATACATACGTGCCACAGACAAGTCTACATCCATTAACTGCCCCATTCTTGTGACTCTGCAGCCAAAGTAAAAACTAGAAAAGGTCATATTTTGAGAGGCTAAGTATCTATGCTACTAATACATGGCACGTATGTATATGTATGTGTGTGTGTGTGTGTGTGTGTGTCTGTGTGTATAAGTGCAAATGAAGACTACACAGGTAATAAATATTCAGGAATATTCATATTCATGAGTTCAAGGCTCTGAGCTCATTCCTGGGATGTCACTTTAATGACAGTCTATTCATCCACCTGAACATATGCATTACTGCAAACTGTGATTTCCATGTTAATGTACAAATATCAGTTTGGCTCCAGCTCTCTGTGTTATATTTGAATTACTGTGCAACAATAAACATTCCCATTTCAAAACATTCCTTGTGAAACATCCTCTGAAAAAGCAGCAGGCCCTCGATTCACTATGATAAAAGCTCCTCTTCATCTTCTACTGTCTCTGTAAGGATGTGTCCATTGTTAGTTTTATGTAAGAAACGTAAATCAGAGTTTGGAATTAAAGAGGGTGGGTGAACGTTTCAGAATCTAATGCCAGTGGAAAGGAAAAGGAGGAGGGAAAAGGAAACAAGAAGTAAGGGAGGAAATGAAAATAAAGCATTTAAGAAAAAAACTAAACGAAATAACTAAACTAAAATATATAAAATATATATAAGTATATACACCGATCAGGCATAATATTATGACCGCCTTCCTAATATTGTGTTGGTCCCCCTTTTGCTGCCAAATCAGCCCTGACACATCGAGGCATGGACTCCACTAGACCCCTGAAGGTGTGCTTGGCACCAAGATGTTAGCAGCAGATCCTTTTAAGTCCTGTAAGTTGTGAGGTGGGGCCTCCATGGATCAGACTTGTTTGTTCAGCACATCCCACAGATGCTCGATTGGATTGAGATCTGGAGAATTTGGAGGCCAAGTCAACACCTCAAACTCGCTGTTGTGCCATGTGTCCTGCCATGTGTTCCCCAGGTAAGCGACACACATGCACCCGGCCATCCACATGATGTAAAAGAAAACATGATTCATCAGACACCTTCTTCCATTGCTCCGTGGTCCAGTTTTGATGCTCACGTGCCCACTGTTGGTGCTTTCGACAGTGGAAAGGGGTCAGCATGGGCACCCTGGCTGGTCTGCGGCTATGCAGCCCCATACGCAACAAACTGCGATGCACTGTGTATTCTGACACCTTTCTATCAGAACCAGAATTAACTTCTTGAGCAATTTGAGTTACAGTAGCTTGTCAGTTGGATCGGACCACACTGACCAGCCTTCGCTCCCCACGAGCATCAATGAGCCTTGGCCGCCCATGACCCTGCCGCCGGTTCAACACTGTTCCTTCCTTGGACCACTTTTGATAGATACTGACCACTGCAGACCGGGAAAACCCCACAAGAGCTGCAGTTTTGGAGATGCTCTGACCCAGTCATCTAGACGTCACAATACGCTTACCATTTTAACACATCAACTTGAGGACAAAATTTTCACTCGCTAACACTAACAGTTGCCGTGATGAAGATATAATCAGTGGTATTCTCTTCACCTGTCAGTGGTCATTGTTGTGCCTTATCGGTGTATATATATATATATATATTAGGGATGTAACGGTACACGTATTCGTACCGAACCGTTTCGGTACAGGGCTTACATTGCAACACTGTAGCCTAACCACCAATAATCGCAATAAGCTCTGCGTTTTGTTACTTTCGATAAGAAACAACGTGTCATCCTTAAAATTTTGCTTTTTGATGCGGCGTGACAGATCACTGTACAGGCGCCTCAGTTCAACCGGCAACGCAGAGCGCAAGTAAACGCGATCATCTCTTCCTCTTTAATACTAGTTACAGAATAAACATGAAAGAACATCTGAAGGTATGTTAAAGATACAGTACAACTTACTGAAACGGTCATATCTCTTGTAATCACTCAATCAGTGTTTCAACGGCGGAAAGACATCAATGAACGCTTGTAAACAATATGTCATGTAGCATTTACCTCAGAAAAGCCAGTGTCCACAGCTTGTTAGTTCGCAAGAGAAATGAACTCTTTAGCTTAATATACGCACTGTATTAGCCTATATATTCATTATATTTTACTTAACCTTTTAGTGATGTCTTGATTATTTAATGTATGTTTATATAAATCTGTCATGAAAATGACAACCACTGTGTAGAAATGATTATATTTCAACAACGAATTGGAGTAAAAATATTTAGAAGCTACTGCAAAAACTGCCTTAGGTGCAGCTTACATGTTTGCATACATTTTTTTATTTGAGTGTTGATTATTTTATCTAAAAATAAAAAGCAATTGAATTGAGGCTAACAGTTTGGGCTCATTTGTTATCCTTTAATATTATAGTAGCATAATGTTCAAGTAAGGGCTCCCTACATAGTTTATACCATTAGCAAAGATAATTTTTTTATCCTTAAGAAAATTTTAGTTATCATTTAAGTTAATATATGTAAAGACAAAAACACAATTTGTTCAGTAAACCACCGATTAATAAAAAAAAGCAATTTTATGTTTAGTTTTCTCCCCATCTGCTGTACCAAAAACCGTACCGAACCGTGACTTCAAAACCGAGGTACGTACCAAACCGTGAGTTTTGTGTACCGTTACACACAATATATATATATATATAGTAGTAATCTTATGTGATTCCTTTCTTCATCAAAATCCTTGTAACACCATTGAGCTTGATTGTGGTAAAATTTTAATAATATAATGACACATTTTGGTATGGTTAGAGAAGAGAAGAGAAGAGAAGAGAAGAGAAGAGAAGAGAAGAGAAGAGAAGAGAAGAGAAGAGAAGAGAAGAGAAGAGAAGAGAAGAGAAGAGGATTACAGAAGCCTGTCGTCTTTGCACTGTATTCTTGAAGGCTGCTCTGCAGTCGTTCCCTCAGCTAATTGTGTTTTCCATGAATAATTAAACAAGATGAGGCAGATGAGAAATGCATAAATAAATGAATCACCAGAAGGGTGTTACAACACCCTAGCCCTGCAGAAATGAAGGAGACAGTTTATGAGGGATAAGGGAATGATAAGGTGATTTAAACATACTGTAGGTGATTTAAAGTGATTTAAACATACAGTAAATACCACTGTGAAAAACACTGAATCACAACAGTCTGAATTTCTTACAAACATGGAGTGCAATATATGGTTAGTACATGAGGCATGTCTGTCTGATATTCTCTGCTGTAGTTTAGATATGCATAAACTCATGATTTAAAAAATTCTAAATCACATAGCCTGAACCACAAATAACACTCCTAAATCTGTAAAAATTATAGGTTGAATTTATATTTCATGTCCATAAACATAGTGACTGAACATTCTCAAGCAAGGCTCTGTGATAGCAGAGGACAGAGTCATTAGCATTCACAGCATAATGCTTTATGTACTGCTAATACGACCTCACAGTCTGACTTTATAATTTCACCAGCTGCTACTGTATAAATCATTCTGTTGACCTTCTGCTATACATAAAGCCATAAAGTCTTTTACGTTTGTCATATGGTGCATTATATTGCGAGTATTGCACTGGTTTCCAACATCCTTTTTTCAAAACCGAAATCCCATCGGAGAAAGGAGATGCAAAGAAAAACATTTCACTTAAATCACCAAACTGTTTTTGGAAAGGCTTTACCTCCCACTGAGTGTTAAAAACAAAGCCAAGGCAGTGAAAATGGGGTGAAACATGTTGTTCAGACCTACTACTGTGCAAAACAGAAGAATTAGCTCAAGGTCACATTCAGATATTAGGGATAAAACACAATGTTGTCTGATATGGGGCAGTTGACATTTGAAAATGTTGAACCTCTCAATAGCAGTGATGAGAAAAGAAGATGACATCACAACAGAAATCACAAGAGAATTTAATAAAATAAAGTTTAAGCTAATTATGCACAGAAGATAAAAACGATCTTATCCAAAGGAGGATAATCAAATCAATGACTTTAAATTTACAGCGATGAAAAACAGTTCAAGCTCTATGTGATGTGACAAAAATCTGTGACTTTAGAAAGTGAGATATTTGGGATTTCTAGACGTTTCATTCTGGAAGTCTGCACCACAGCTATAACAATAACGACTCAGAGGAGCGATATCATTGAAATAACTTTCAGAGTAATTTTCTTCCAGCTGATGAATGCTAAAAACATTGACAGCCAATCAGAATCTTGAGCATTTAATGCAGCAGACAACACAATGCTTATAATACCCATTGTTATCGTCCAATGGCTCTTTATAGTTGTCATTTTTTATGTGAATAGGCCTTTTTATAATATTTACAAATGCAAATCATGTTAAACTTTCTTAAAGGTGTTGTACATGATTTTTTTATTAGAATGCCACTCAGAAAATATGCTTATTAGTTGGATTTTTTGTTTAGTCAAGCAAAAGACATTGATGCGCTTTCCGCTTGTCCATCATTCCGTGCAATCATGGGCAGCTATATATGGGAAGCAGGAAACTGAGAGTGTGGTAGTTGAAGCATTTCATTCATGTTTAATGCCATGTTCAGCTTCATCAGTAGATGTCAGTTTGGGGTGTGAGAACGCTATTTTGATTTAAAAAAAGGGAGCGTGTGTAATTCAGTAAGTAGGAAACTCCAGAAAAGATGAAATAACTTAACAGAACCATTACAGAATCATTTAATGAACATTGGTGTCTTTTATCAAACTAAATATTTAATGTTTTACTACATTTAAGAGGGATTTTAAGAGAACAACACTCTTATTCATGGTAATATCACTGTAATGCATATAACTGAGTGATTCATTGCTTAATAATGTGTAAAGAATTAAATATAAAAAAAAAGTTAAAAGAAAGTGGGGTACACTAGTGAAACCGTGGACACAATCA
>RJVU01058228.1:158625-216355 GCA_003731715.1 Anabarilius grahami | reverse complement strand
TGTGCGTTGTTGATTCAAAAACAAGCAAAATAAAGCAATATGCCACAAAAGGATATGCATTAAATTGATTTTACCATGGATACGAGGTGCTCTTTTAGAGTCTATTTTATAAAAAAAAAAATTCTATTTTAAATTTTATGTAATAGAATTTTATGATTTTCTTTTAGTTTTTTAGCCTTCTGTATTTATGAAAACATAAGCAGGCCATATAAAACTGTCTGCGAGAAAATCCATTATCCTTCAGCAGGGGCAGTTATTAAAATTATGATCCCACATAATAAGATAGTTCACTTCTAATGGAAAATATTCACAGAGAATAACAGACAATACTTTAACTGCCACCTGTCAAAATCCCAGTTTGGTGTCTTTTGTTTTGTATGGACTCTTGCACCACACTAATTGTTGCACTTAACCCCAGACTACATTTCCCATCATCCATTGCACTGATTACACACGGCTGTGGCCAATCACACACCCTACATAAGCCATGTGCTGCATCCCAATTCGCCTACTTATACTACGCCCTAAAAGTATGTACTCTTTTTGTGAACAAAAAGTACTTACTTTTGAGTGTGTAGCAAAAGAGTAGACAAGCTTTGGGACATACTATCATGTCATACAATTGCGTCTTTTCTCTGTCGCATCCTGTCACCGTAAACTGGCCTGTCAATCATCTTACATCCTCCACATTTCATTTAGCTAATTTCCTACCGTATCGGAGAGAAATGCAGCACGTTGATCTGCAGTCGTGGTTCTTTCATGTGGAGAACTCTCCTCATATTAATGCATAATGATGCATTTAAAAGTTAATGGCCAATCGGATCTTTATAAAAGTCCATATTGGTATTGCAGATGAAAAATAACACGGATAACATTAAATAAATATTTTCTATCAGGTTGAACTGATTATTAGTCACTCAAACCTCTCAGCGTCGATCGCGCATATCCGCCATGTTTTGTAGTTTTTTAACACTTTTTACTCGTCTTTGTAGTTCTGAACTGAATCCTCATCCAACGCACAATGGGTTGTGGGCAATATTAGCCTTTATAGCGTGCACGGGTCCACACTTCGAAAATCTACCGGAAATAGTAGACCATCCGGGGACTTTTGGCATACTCTTTTCAACATACTATGCTTTGGGACACACTTATTTTAATCTCACATACTATTTAGGATCGATAGTATGGACATTGGGATGCAGGGATGGACTTCCTCTCTCTCATTGCAGAGTATTGGTTAGCATTTATGCTGTTTTAGCGTATCTACTTTACGGAGCCAGTTCCCGGTCCTAGTTTGTATTAATAGTTCTAGTCTAAGTCTAGTCACGTCTAGTGGTGGGAGAAACGAAGCTTTTCAAAGCTTTGAATCAACTGAACCAATTGCTTCGCAAAATGATTTACTGTTTCAAAGCGTTTGTAATACCACACGCTGGTGACGCCTGCCCATCAAAACAGTGTAAATGCAACAAAAAACTCATGCCAAACATGCATAAAAACAGCTTTTACAAACCCATTGCAAATGTTTTATTGAAAGTATAATCTATAAGATGGAATTAACTAATCATCGAATACCACTAAATATTAAGTGTCTGTATAATATGTATTCTTTTATCAATTTTCAGGGCTTGTAAACAGAGACTATTAACTACTATTATTCCTTTAAATTATACAAATACCTCATTAAGATGTCTACAATTGTGTAAAACAGGTAATAGACACTTTTAGACACTTAATACTCAGGTAATAGACAGACACTTGTTCAATGTTCCACCGCACCGGCGGTGAACCATTGAAATTTCGAAAGCCTAGAAATGTAACAAAGCCTCGTTTATTGAAATCAAGTGACTTTGGCAGTTTGAAACGAACCACTTATTCGAAACAAAAGATTCGTAAAAGTTTTGAAAGTGCCCATCACTAGTCACGTCTTTTTTCCTGATTTCCTGTTTCCTGATTACCCGCCTGTTTTGGATTTCTCTCTTGTCTTGTCGTCTGGATTCTGTTCGCACCTCGTTTGGATTTATTATCTGTCTATGAACTACTCGCTTGCCTCTACCTTTCGATTACGTTCGCCATTGATTGACCTATGCCTGTTTCTCAGATTACTCTTCTGTCTTGCCCTCTAAATACCTGTAAGCCATTGTCATACCCTTGCATGTTTGGACTATGTTTTTAAATAAAGCTTTGCAGATGGATCTGCACGTTTCTCGTCTCAGTCGCCCCGTAACAGAATACTCGGCCCCACAAGGATCCAGCAGCTTTTCCGAGGAACACTGGCCAGGTATGGACACGGCAATAATTTTGTTAGCCCTTAGACAAGGCCCGCGATCACTGGAGAACTTTGTTCGCGAATTTTAAGCCATCGCAAACTTTTTTGATCTACCTGACTGTCTCTTGATAGACTTTTTTTTTCATGGCATTAATCAACCTCTACAATCTGAGCTTAGACGCGAGGGTCCGCGTTCATTATTGAGTTGTTTTTTGGATTTTGCTTAGTTGACTGTTGGCTCTCTATTCACTGTGGGTGTCGCGGAGGAGGAACGCGATATCAAGTTAGGGCCGGTAATGGCGGCCGCACCGGAGCGCGCTTACAATAATGGCGGCGAGGCGGAGCCCATTCGCAAAACGGCGGCAATGATAACGCCCCGTCATGTCACATTCCGGAGTCAAGTCAAGTCACAGCTGATCGTCATGAGTCAAGTCAAGTCACAGTTGATCGTCATGAGTCAAGTAAAGTCACAGCTGCTCTTTGAGAATCTCGACTCATCTCAGCAGATCTTCCAGAGCCCCGTCACGTCTCAGCAGATCTTCCAGAGCCTCGTCACGTCTCAGCAGATCTTCCAGAGTCCTGTCACGTCTCAGATGATCTTTTAGGGCCTCGTTATGTCTCGTCTGATCTTCTAGAGCATCACCATGACTCGTCTGATCTTCCAGAGCCTTGTCACGCTTCAGCAGAACTTCCAGAGTCACATCCCATCACAGCTGATCATCCAGAGTCTTGTCATGTCCTGTCTGTTGTTGCACCCAGATCTTTGAGGTCAGTCCTTCGGTATCCTAGTCTGGTATCCAGTGTGAGGGATACACTGCTGGTGTATGCATGTGCTGCTGGTATCCCCAAATCAGCTCACTCTAGCCCTTCTGCTCCTGAACTGATTCCCCTGTCCGCTGCGCTCCCCATAATGGGGGTCGCTTTATAGTGTATATGGGCCGCGTACACCACCACTGAATCTCCAGAGGTGGCAGCTTATGCTGCAGAACCTCCGATGGTTGCGGCGCCCGCTGCAATTTCCCTAGAGGTGGCGGTATATGCTGCAGAACCTCACGAGGCGGCGGTACTCGCTTTAGCTCCTTGCATTGTGGTGGCATCCAGCGATACACTCTCAGCCTGTTGTGTCGTGGTCGAAGAGACCATTACTGAATCCTCCGTTTCCTGATATTACTGCAGTAGAACCTCCAGGGGTGGCGGCAATCGCTGCAGAACCTCCAGAGGTGTCAGTGGTTTCCACTTATCAGCTCTCTTCCTGTCCTGTCACGGCTATGGAGGCCACTTATGAACTTTAGTCCTGCTCTGAACCAGCCATGGGGGTTGATTTGTGAATTGTCTGTTACAGCCCAAAGATCTGCCTTTGAACCCTTAAACCTGCCTGTCCTGAGCCCAGAAATTATAAACGCTCCCCATGTCTTTCCCATTACCCCTGTCACTGTCATAGAGACCATTCAGGAACTTTCTACTTGCTCTGTTTATCCAAGTGTGTCTAATTCTGAACTATCTGTCTTGCCAATCTCAGTCAAGGAGTTAAATAATGAACGGTCTGTCCATATAGTGTCAACCCATGAATCTGTTTCTGAATTATCTGTCTGTCCACTAATTTCAAGTAATATGTCTGATTTTGAACCATCTGTCAGTCCAGTCTCAGTTAGCACACACAATTTTTCTATCCCAAATCAATTCAGGATCTGTTTGTGAACTGACTTCCTGTCTAGCTCCAGATGGTTTATGAACTGCCTTGTCCAGTTTCAGTCAATAAGCCAGATTTGGAACTGTTCGCCTGTCCATTTTCAGTCAGTAAGCCGGTTTATGAACAGCCTGCCCATTCAGTAGTCACCAGGGAGATTACTGATGAACTTTCTGTGTTCCCTGCCTTGATCTCTGATGCCTGTCTCTTGTATCTCAGTTTTCCCTAGGTCCCAGGCTCCTTCGTGGTGGTCTCCTTCTCCGTCTGCTCTGGCCTGGGAATCTTCTGCTCCGTCTGGTCCGCTGTGAGGGTCTTCAAGCCTGTCTGCACTGCTGGGGTGGTCATCTGCTCTGCCGTGGGGGTCTTCAAGCCTGTTTGCACTGCTGTGGTGGTCATCTGCTCCGTCATGGCCACCTGCTCAACCCGCTCCACTCTGGCCATCTGTCCTGCCTCAGTCTCCAGGCCTTCTTCTTCTCCATGGACCTGGTCCTTCATCCCGCCCCCTGGTCCACCTATATTCCGCCTCCGTCATGGAACCCGCTCCTTTGAGGGGGGCTATCTAACAATCCCAGTTCGGTGTCTTTTGTTTTGTATGAACACTTGCATCACACTAACTGTTGCACTTCACCCCGGACTATATTTCCCATAATCCATTGCACTGATTACACACACGGCTGTAGCCAATCACACACCCTACATAAGCCATGGACTTCCTCTCTCTCGTTGCCGAGTAGTGATTAGCATTTATGCTGTTTTAGCGTAGCTACTTTATGGAGCAAGTTCTCTGTCCTAGTTTGTATTTCTAGTTCTAGTCTAAATCAAGTCAAGTCTTTTTTCCTGATTTCTTGTTTCCTGTTTCCTGATTACCCGCCTGTTTTGGATTTCTCTCGTCTTGTTGTCTGGATTCTGTTCGCACCTCGCTTGGATTTATTATCTGTCTATGAACTACTCGCTTGCCATACCTTTGGATTATGTTCGCCGTTGATTGACCTACACCTGTTTCTCGGATTACTCTTCTGTCTTGCCCTCTAAATACCTGTAAGCCATTGTCATACCCTTGCCTGTTTGGACTATCTTTTTGAATAAAGCTTTGCACATGGATCTGCACGTTTCTCATCTCAGTCGACCCATAACACCACCACATACAGGTAAATACTTACCTTTTTATAGACTTAAAAGTAGTTCATCTTTCCCTGTCTATAGGCATATTCTTTTTTCTTTCTTTCTTTTTTTTGTTGTTGTTGGCTGGAACTGCTTTTTAGAGCAGTTGTTCAGAACTGTTTTACATATTAAAAGAAACATGCTACTTTGGTTTAATGCATCAGCAGCATGTCTGTGGAATGAACCCTAATTGCTCTGTCCTCTAAATCTCTCTGGATTAAATTTTATGATCTATGTCAGTCTTTAAAAATCTGATTAAACTTTTGTGCAGAGAGAATAATTCCAAAAGGTCTTTGCTAAACACAAGGACAGAATGTATGGCATTCTTTGAATAATTATAATTTTAGCAAGGTGTTAGGTCCAACACAGAGTGTCTCAGAAACTTTACAAATACATAGTGAATATAATGGACCCAGGATTTAATGGATTAACAACTTTCATGAGTAAATAATAAAATACAACTCAAGAGTGTGGGAGAGGAGCCTCTCACTCAATCCCCACACTCGTTCTCTCAGTCCCTGCAATTTTCCCAAAATCCTCCACAGGTGCATAAAATCCAAAATTAAAGTCTTCACATAATAAAGCAGTAACACTTTATTTTAATAGTCCACTTTACACATTCTACTAATTATAAGAATCTTTGCAACTACATGTTTTCTAGCAGTCATTAGATTATTAGTAGACTGTCTGCTTAATATCTACTAACACTTTATTTTTATGCTCCCCCCACAGACATTCTACTGACAATAAGTAACTTTACAAGCCTACTTTACTAACCCTAACCCTAACCTAACGTTCTAATATTACTATGAGAGTTAGTTGACATGTAGTTGCAAAATTATCTATAGTTAGTAGAATGTCTTAAGTGGAGTATCATAATATAGTGTAACCATTAAAATTACCGCAAAAATACAAAACTCAAAATCTGTTGTTGGTATCTTTGTGCTGGTTTAAGTCAGACATGAATTAAGTCAGTATTATTTAATTTGACTAAATTGATTTTGCATGAACATTGAACACTGAATGTTTTTGCACTACAGCAAATGTGTCTTTTTGTGTAACTTATACACTTGAGCAAATGTTTGAAGGTTTCGGTGAACAATTACTATATTAGTGACTGAATATATTATGAGAAATAGGCAATCACACTCACTTTCTCCCGGCTCCTTGCTCTTTCTGCCGCTGGTATTCTTTTTCAGCATGTTCCTGCCAGTGGTGAAGAGGTTGGTGAGCTCATCCAGTGGGCTAGTGGGAGTCCGTGAGCGTGCCACTGAGACGTTCTGCATAGAGCCGTGATGCCGCCCCCCTGAGCTTGCATCCTGTGGCGGTGATGCCTTCCCATAAGGTGTGGCTGAGGCGCTTCGAGGAAGGCCTGCTGTAGGAAATGGCCCATCAAAAGGTGGTGACCGCATGAGGCTAAGGGGCGTCAGGCAGCGGCCCATACTGACAGGTGAGGGGCAGGCTGAGTGGCTGCGCTGATATCCGTTTGAAGAGGAGGAACTTTTATAGAGGGCACAGGGCAATGGCGGTGCTGACGATCGGCCAGATACTGTTATTGTAGGAGTGGCTGTTAGCTCTCTCTCGGCACGTCTTAGGTGCGACGTAGAGGCAGAGCCAGAAGGTTCCAGAGAAGATGAGGTTGGTGACTTACAATAAGAGCCATTGTCTAACATAGGAAGCTTTGCTACATCGAGAGGGGTAAGTGGGGACTCGTCTGAGTTGGGCGAGCACTGAGCAGGGGCAGGAGGGAAAACCAGTAAAGGTGGTCTGTGGGTCAACAAGTTGGGGAATGGGGCAGGAATGTCACAAATGGGTGTGCCTCGAGGGGTGGTACAACGGCTTAGGGGGGCATGAATATCAAGCTCAGTTGGGCAGGGTGTGGCACACTGCGAACGACAGCTCAAAAGATCCCAACGCGAGTCAAACTCATCAAGGGTAGGGTACTTCATCTCTTCATAGACAGCCTCACCCGGCTCATCTTCCTCACCACGAGGGGTCGGTTCTCGTCCCACGTTCCCAGACATCTCAATGTAAACTGGTTCATCTAAGTCTGAGTCCTGTGCTCCTTGCTGCTGAGGAGGAGGAGAAGGGGCCTGGCCATCCCTTGAGAATATGGAGGGAGAACCTTTTGAACCATGATTGCGGATATAAGACTCATCAAAGGAAGTGCTCAGTTGCGTGTTGGGATTCCTCTTAGGCTTCGGTGGGGGCATTTTCCTGCAGTCCTCACTGCTGCTTTGTGTTCCTGGGTAAGCAGGAAAACCATTAAAAAAAGTTATGAATTAGCACATTAGCATAGTAGCAGAGAGTTCAGGTCATCTGTACATAGGATAATTTAATAACTTTCAATTATTCAGATGCCAGATGGTCCTGCTGCACCAAAACTATCACTAACTTTATCACCCGTTCCATACACACAGCAATATATTTTATATGACATAAAATACAAAAGTTGATTTTTAAATACACACATAGGCAAACACAATCTGGGCACTCCCTCAAAAGTATAGATAATAATCTTGTACGCAAACTGTACTGTTCCACCACCAAAATAAAAATGACAAAATGCCTTGATTTCAGTACTGAGAAAAGATCATCTTTCATCATATCCAAATGACATTTTCTCATAAACGTTTTGTGGGTATGTAAAGAGGGAAAAGAGTAAAATTGCACCAGATTAAAGTCATTTTTCATGTTCTCTCTGTGAGTCAGTGGATCCCTGTGCGCATGCCTGAAACAAAACAAAACAAAACAAAACAAAACAAAAAAACTATATATGTGTTAATTCTGTGAAAGTGGAGACTGGTGGATCTTGAGATCTGTTTCAATGCCTCTGAATGTGCCCTTCCTCCTGATCTCTCTGCCTCTTCCCTCCCTATGAGTGGATGTGTTTACCCTCGCCTCCTCTCCTCCAGGGGAACTAAATCTAGGTCAATCGCTCCTCCTGAATGAATTCTGCGCTGCCCGGTCCCTCCCCCTCAACCCCCTCTTCAACACGCAACTGTCCTCTGAACGAGGGACATCCCCCACTCTATGGTGCACATTGGCTAAAGCGCTGTTGAGCTGGCTGCTGGCTCGTTCCTCATTGGTTGTTGCCGAACTCTAACTTCCTGTCACCTCACTGACGATTGGTGGAGGCTGATGTCTGATGTCTGGATTGGTGGAGCAGCAGGGGGTCTCTGTTTCTGTGGGCTGGTTGCCGTGGTATTGAGGAAGATCTGCGTGCACACTGTGATCCCTTCAAATTCTGACGAAAAGCAACTCTCACGGCATACGTCAGTACTGCAGAAACATAAACGAACTCAATACTTTTGCAGCCTACAGCTTTGATTCTTTGACGTATTTTCTGTAACTCATCAAAGTTTTGGAATATTACACCAAAGAGTCTGATCTGTTTTGTATCTATGAGGGTAAACAAAAATAACATTAGAACACTATTTTGCATATAATGCATGCCATCTCTTTTTCTTTTCAACAACAACTTAAAATTAACACAATAACACACTATGCTTGTTTACTACTTAAAAACAAAAAGAGAGCCAAAACTACATAGAAATAAACTGATGGGCTTGTTGAGATCTGCATGAGGATGCCCCCTGGAACAATGTTGACATAACTGATGACAAAAGTGGGTGTTGAGAACAGTAAAGAACCAATTATATTAACCCTACAATTCATAGCTTATTCACAACACTGCTCACATATTTACAATCACTTTTCCTACTGTTAATCATTGGAGGGTGGAATGGGTATATGGTGTACTTCAGCAGGACACAAGGACAATGGACGTAAGTGGCTTATTGCTTTTAAGAAACAGCAGCAATGAGATGTACCACTAAACAGAATAACCAAGTAATATAGTTAATTCATTATGTTTGCCATGCTGCATTGCAATTTTTTGAATTAATATATAAAGCATTTATATATATTTATTTTTCTTTATATATTGTCTTTTACTTTTTTGACCTTTTTGACACTATTGATAAAAATGGAGAGAGGACAGAAAATAGTAGGCTAAATTGTAATTTAGCAGGTACAGTTCACCTATAGTGCCAAGGGCACAGTGCTGACACTCACAGCTTGCCTCTTTGCCGATATCAATCAAAACCTTTAACCTTCTAGTTACAAACTACAGGCAAGCAGTTTTAACCACTACACCACATCTCCCCAAATGATGGGAAAGAATGGCTGGGAGACAATTTTAGGGTAATCTGCATTTGCCTTAGCTCAAAGTGTAAAAATCTTTGTCCTACACCTGGAGGACTGTAAAAAACATCACATACTACAGTCTTGTTTGCACTCAGTCCAGCTAATGATTTGACTATTCAAAATGATGGTACTGTCCACATTGTTGACTCAGGTGTGTTTGCTTTTACATTAAATAATAGCCAAGGTTCATTTGAATCAATTGATCAGATAGTGTATAACTACAGAATCAGTGGAGCTCAACGTTTTGTGCAACAGGAAATGTGAAGCTTGGATTAAACACCATAGCATCTTACCATCACACCTCTCTGAATCATCGCCTTTACACCCGGTGGGACTGAAGTCCACAGCTTCAGAGGAGATGCTGAGCTTAGTGCTGGGGTCCCGCCGGGGCTTGGGTGGGGGCTGCTTACGGGATATGGGGCCGCCCTCCTCTTCCACTCCTCCCACGGAGTGCAGGGACTGGGAGCGAATGGCGAAACCTGGATTACAGGGGGGCTGGTGCTGGTGAGGGGACACGTGTTCCGCAGGGGCTGGCATGCTCATTGAGCCCATTCACAAGTGCTTACCCTCAGTGACCATCTCTTCCCCCCTGACAAGAGACCACAAATAGAAATAAAACAGTTCATTAATGGATGCTAAAGTCAAGAGCAGCACTGTATGATATATTAAAGTGATAAGACACAATTTAATTGATGTTCAGTCAGTATATTTACATTTTTAGATTGAATGTAATAATAACAGTATGAAATTATATACTCTGTTTTATAGTGAAACAGTTTCTGTACTGAAGTACTGAATGTTAAATTCAGTTTGTACACTACACAAATTTCTGTAATCCACAAAATGACATGGAGAAAAAACAGGAATTAATACAAACACATTCAAAAACATGATGTTTCTACAATATTTTGGATTATTTTAATATTTTAAGAATAAATTATTTAAATTTTCTGTACATTTTCACATATGATAATACTAATTCATCGGCTTTAGCTAATACTATTAGAGTACTGTTATGAATAAACCTGAAAATAAACATTTTAAATGGATTTCAAATAATGCTCTCAAATTTTTAGTGGAGCACCTAGCGGCCCCCTGGGCATCCCTGAAAACCCCTGCCCTAAACCATAATATACAGAGCTGCTTAGTAAATTATTCTGTGCTGATATGTGTCTGGGCATGTGCTTCACTCTAAAAAAAATTGGGGTTGTAAATGTTTGCCCAACCTGCTAGGTAGTTTTATTTAACTCAACTATTGTTTTAACCCAACTGCTGGGTTAAAACAGCCCAATTGCTGGGTTGGTCCATTTTCAACCCAGCATTTTTAGAGTGTTGAAATTAGCAACACTCTCATGAGATCTGTGATAAAGTTACTCATCTGAAAGAATGACTTAATTAGGAGCTATTGATTTTTGTTTAGCACCCTTTCCAACTTTTAATGACACAGTAACATAGCATTGATTTTTTAAGTGAATATGTGGATTGCACTTTCATGGGGCTTGACCAATTGGAAAAAATTGTTGTTAAAACACAACTAACTTAGTCAATGAATATAAGCTTAAATAGCATGTAGATAATTTTACAGATTTGATGCAATAATGACAATGATACAATATTACAAATATGACAACATGCTCTATGGACTGCACTGGAAAATATCTTTGATCTTCCTTGGTGTCTAATTTAACTTTTAAACTCAAGGATGCTATTTACTGACATATCCATGTTTCTAATGCACTGGGTATGTAGCCCCCTAAAGATTATTGTCCCACAAATGGGAATGACTTTACCAGCCATTAGTTTTATTTTAAGGTGCGTAACATCTATTACCTGAGCATGAACATGTGTTTGTGTAACTTGGTAACTTGTGCACATACAGCTGTTGAACAGCAGGAGTCTCGAGAGAAGGGTTCATTGGTCAGGGGCTTAACTTTGCCTAGCAACAGGGTACCCACGGAAACCAAAATCTGCTACTGCTGCTCTGTGCAACCATCCCCTCACACACACACACACACACACACACAACGGATCAGGTATTAAGCTCTCATTAGAAAGAGGAACAGTGATGTTGGAGCAGCTGTCTGCATTGCATGTGCCTACTCCTGCTCGGCAAAGACAAGTTTCCTACTGCTAAAAATAGCTGATGCCATGTTCAGTGCAGTTTTACACAATCTTTTTTTGAGATTCCGAATGAAGAATTGCAATTATGCTTCGGTTTTATGTTGTTGTTATTGTTTTGCAACAACTTAAAATGACTCGACTTAAAACCTGATTGAAAACATGTGTTTTTGAGGTTTTTTATCCTATCCCATTTTGACTCTTATCTCTGACAATTATAACTCCGTCATCTGAAGGTAGATTTCCCCAAACTGTGTAAAAACTGAGGCTCTGTTGCGCTTTTCAAAACATTACACTGCAACACAGGCTAAACCAATGGCATGATTCTGGAGTGGGACTATATGTTTATCCAACCAATGGGGGCTGTATCCAGAAAACCTGTTTGAAAACGTTATAGTCATTAGGTGTGTTCGTCTCGAAGCGTCTCTGCGCAGACCGATCAGTGCATGACATCAAAGTACCATCAAAGTCTGCTCTCTAAGCGCTTTCGCGGTACCTTGATGTCATACACTGGTCTGTGCAGTGCCGCTTCAACAGACCCACTATTTCTTCAATTCCGTTTGGTGACAAAAATTACATTATGTTTAAATATGGCAAATTAAACAGACTGTAAACAGGAAAACACATCTTGACAATCAAACAACAAAAAAAGATGACAGAATTCAGCTTGAGAATTAGTTGTGTGTGTGCATGTGTGGCACTGTATTATTTATTGCATTGCCCTTGCCCAGTAAAAGAGTATGAACTCATGCTCAAAGCCAGTGTATTGATGCTGATGGACAGCTGCTTTCCAGCCTTTTCAAATTATTAAAAAGAGAAAAGCAATTCCATGTATTAAAATGCTACACACAGAAGAATACATTAAATTCAATTATTTTTCAATTCTGCATAGTATCATTTAAACAACTTTATTTCAATTTAATTCTGTCCATGTTTTTCTGTGTTTACAGCATAGTTGTTGTATGCAAATTAGCATGTGAGACTAAGTGCATGGACAAAGTTTCTGTGTGCTCCCAGAGACAGTGAAAGCTCCAACAGAACAGCAGATAATTAAAGAAGACCCACCTCACTCAGAGCAATGAAGCAATCTGATTGGTCGTTGGCTGCTCTAGCTGTCACCAGGCAGAACACATCTCCAGCTAGCAAGCTCTTCACACTTAATCTCTTTCTAACAGATTTTTCTCTCTCCCTCTTTTCCTTCCTCTCTCTTCCCATCAGTTCCTGTAAAAATGGGTTGTCTCATTGACCCAGTTATATGCCTCATGAAAAATCCAGCTATTCTTTTTTTCTAGCCCTCATACTCACTGAGTATGAATATTTTATTTCAGCAACAGCTGATAAGCAGACCAGGAGTAGACCAATATCAGGAGGTAAAGACTCTTCTATACCCTTTACAGCCCAAAAGTGTGACTTGTTGTCACATTTTGATGAAAGTTCTTCAGTATCAAGCAGCTGCAACAGTGGTGTCTTATGTAAATCGGGGCCTCACTGAAGACAATTTAATTAAACACTACATCTGATCAAATCAAACACTACAAACACAACATCTGGTGGACAATCAAATCCAATCAATCTTCATTTAGGAGATTTTGACTGGGACCAGATATCAACAGACAGATTTTGTAAAATGAAGATTTGTCGAGAGATGTTGAGATTACCTAAAAAGTGAATAATGATAATCGGGGACATTGGGTAGTGTGGAACACCTCAAATCTGTTGGGTACATTTCTGTCTCAGTCACAAACAAGTCAAGTATTTCAGCATGACTATATTAGATGTGTTGTCTCATTTGCTGATCCAAAGTGTTTGGATGACAAATATAAATGGATGACAAATATAAATTCACCACAAATTGCTTAATCTTTTATTTTCTGGTTTGTAATGAAAAGTCTAAACCAAACTTATCTAGGTATCATTAGGTCCTATGGTGCTCCGAAGACTATGAGCACAGTTGAACACAAAAAATGCCTGCTTTGCATGTTTTACCATGCAAATTATGCTTTGCGGTAACAGGTGTTTTACGATAAGCCGGCATTCCTCGAAAGCACAACTAACGTCATGTCAGAGCTGAAATAAATGTTTTTTTGGTAGTTAAATCCTGAGCCAAATGCATGAAAGAGGTCTCTGAGACCATTTAGCTTTGATTGCACTTAGAAGATGGGGCCAAATGTGATCAATGCAATCTATGCCAACAGGTCTGAGGCAGCACTCAACAGTAAATTGCCCACTGACACAATTACAGCTGTGTTGATGTTATCAAGGCCACAGATTTGAAGTGTCAAATACTTCTGACGCCATTGGTCATGACTAGAATTATTTTTTATGACTGAAATTACATTACATTGAAAACCTAAACTGATACTGAGTGGACCAGTAATGTAGAGCAACATTTTCCATTTTGTGGGTGCGTGCCTTGCACATAACTTTTCAAGTCACTGAAAAGGATGAAAGACGTTATGAAGTTCAAGTCCCAAATATGTCAAAGTTGAAAAATTAATCAACCTCCACAAGTTGAAGGGAATCTGGTCTTTTCTGCCAACATGGCAGTATGCCATCGCGAGTGAGACTTAGTGTAAGGGAGCACCATGGAGAACCATATTAGGGTTTGTTTCCTGTCATGTATGTGGCTGTCATTTACATACATGTAGTTTGTGTGTGCCAGTAAAGGTGTAAGTGAATGCTCATGTGTCGTATCAACACGAGTAAGTTGAGTGAGCGTCCCTGTCTGCAATCTTACAGTTTTTCTGTAAGTCGCTTTCGCACTTTTCTTGAACCATGCTTAACATTTGCAAACCAGTAAGTGTATTTCTCAAAACAATTTGTATAAACACCACTACACAATGGACTATCTGCAAAAGCCTGTAACTTGCTCAAAATCCTTAGTTCATCTCTCACAAATATATATGTCAATGATTATGTTAACATATCAGTGCCATCAAAATGATAAGTCATTGTGTCATTGTTCACAAACAAGATAGTCAAAATGCTTAGCCATGTTGTCAATATACTGTAACAGTGTAATCTGACAGTGTTTCCTGATATGGCTATGTTTTTGATACAAATAGTGCACAAGGCTACACTTTTTCTGTATGGCATATATCAATTTCAACAGTACAAATTCACATCGGTAATTTTTGATAGAATTTAGTTACAATTTTACAGGTGACACATTATACACTCTAAAAAACGCTTGGTTGAGTCAAATATAGACAAACCCAACCGCTGGGTTTAAAAATTAATTAAAAAATTTAAACCAACAGTTGGGTTTGTGTATATTTTACACAAACATGGGTTGAAACAACCCAGCATTTTCAGAGTGTAGTGCAATGTCATTGTGATACAGAAAAGAAAAAGACAAGATATATGTAGAAATACAGCAGACAATCGTACGAAATCCATTGCATAAATGTAGCAATTTTTTTCAAAAGAATGAGAAATTGCTTTTATGATGTGCACAAGTGACTAGATGATGTGAATCAGTTGTGATCTGAGAAATGTACCAAAGCAACTGAGAAAAAAAGTGATTGTATTTGCAATATGTGCAATCTTTTAAGAATTTGTATGCATGCATTGCTAACATATCTCAAATCTCTTACCTTTTAATGGCTTCCTCCTGCTTTCGCTTATTGTTGTTTTTCTCCTGAAAGTTAATCTTATTTTTCTCATTCCACACGTGGTCAATGTTCTGTGTGACCAATATGTTATATGCTCTTAGTCCACAGTCCTCAACATACTGCAAAACCATTAGTAAATCTTCCTCTTTAGAGTTAATCATTGCTTACAAGCATTCCAAAAAGGTATTCTGCAAATAAAAACAGTTACATTAAAGTTACAATTGTGTTCATTTGAATTAAAGGTTTGTAATTATTTGTATTATCATATTGCTTTGATAGATAGATAGATAGATGTTAAAGTGCTGTTTTCTGTCATATAGAGTCATGATAATGCAATGATAATGAAATGCTTAGAACTGTTGAATTTATACGGCAGTGCTATTTTAACGGGATATTGTGTAAATAAACAAGGGTTCTGGGTCAATGAGATTCTCCCTTCATCAGCAAACGCAGAGAGATAGTGGAGCTCTGAGCCTCAGCAGCACATCTACAAAGAGATTGTTTATTAGTAAGCTGTAGTATTGTATTCAGCCTGGTTATCATGAAAACAGGCCAGTACATTTCTCAGTCTGGAATATGAAGCATACAGTAGTAGGACACTGGTTAGTGGACCATTTGTGCTGCATTTAATGAGTCGCAATGTGTTGTGTGACTGTACACTGTTTATTTTAGCTTGAGTAACCCTTGAGTAAGTGATATATATATATATATATATATATATATGTGTGTGTGGGGTGCACATAAAATCATACTGATGCAGTAATGCAGAGTGTGTGGGTGTGAAGTCTTTTGCAGTGTACATCTGCAGAAGTCTAGGAGAAGGAGGAGACAGCATTCTGTATTATGTAGGTCAGTATTTTCAGAGTGATCCAGGAATCTGTGCATGCTTGTTTACGTGTGAGGGGCAGTATGTGTGTGTGAGGAGGGAGTTGGAGGGGGGAGGGGGGTCAAAAGCAGCCAGATGAGTAATGCACTACCAGCTCAGAGACGTACCACCATGGCATCTTCAGTTGACCTTTGAAAAACTTGTGTTGACCATAGACTTTCATATTTATGAAGCGTTATTCTTATTGCATTTAATGTCACATGACCTTACTGAGTCAGTAGTAAGTTTGCAATAGTAAGTAGCAAAAAACCTTACAGGTTACAAAAAATAGTTTCTTCTTTTTGTCATGTCAACACAATTCAGGTTTATGCATACTGTTGATGGCTGGGTGAGCTGGCCTATGTCTAATCATCAGAGACCCTGTATTTTCCTGTAATTTGGTCCTCTTCCCTTGAAATTGTCTCCTTCCTAGATTCTCTATCATGTTCTTAAAATTTCTCATCTTATCCTTCCTCAGCCATTCACTTGACAATCTGTGCAGCAGTTGACCTTCTGAGGAGAGATGACTCTATTCTCCAAAAGTGAGCACAAAACATGTATTTAGGTAACAGCTAGAGTGTAAAATGTCATGGCCAGGGTGAAATATTAAGTCTGCAGGTGTGCGTGAGAGTGCAGCTATAGTGTCCTATCAAATAAGATGGTTTATCCAGCAAGTTAGATCTGAAAACATAAGGTTGTATGTAAAGTTATATTAGGATAAATGTAAAGTTCCAAGATGAAAGGAACAAGAGCTCAGATGAGTTTTGTACTTACAGAGGAACTATGTCCCTGCAGGCTACAGTGTCAACCAGTTCAGGTAGATCCATTAGGCTCCCAAAAGTACGTGGGACAAAACCTGACTGATATCCTGAGATTACAACTCCAGTCCTACAGAAATGATTCAGGCCATTGCAAAATCACGATCCAGTCCGCAAAGTCGAATTCCCGCATAAAATCAGGAGGCAGGGAGAGTGCAACCGTAAACAGTGGTTGTCTGCAGCTCTGTGTAGCTGAAGAACCTTCAGCCCCTTGGGTATGTGCAAGTACGTAACTCCAGTCTGAAAGATGCTCTCCTCTTCATCTGTATATGCTACACCTACTAAAGTGCAACAACATTAAATGGAATAACCTGAGAAAAGCATCCTTCCTAACTGCCGTCCATGTGCACTTTTAAAAGTCCTATACAGCGCAAAACAAAACAAAAAGCTCCTTGAGTCTTCTGAGATGAACCATGCACATTCAGGCAAAGACCATCTTAAGTGAAACCTTGTTTTTTGTTTTTTTTGAAGGATGCACTACAGCACGGGCTGTGCCGGGCACCTCACGGCAGTGCTTGTTCTCGGATGTGGGGCTCCTCTCTGAGTGGATGCCACAGCAGATTAACTCGGGCTTCACAAAACAAAGAACACGCCTCCACCCTCCTCCTCTTTCCCCCTTGCATGCACTCGCTCACACCATTTCTCGCTCTCAGTACCAAGGACAGCTCCTCTGCAGCCCTGCTATTGTTGGTAGGCTGTAGTAAAAAGGGCAGGAAAACATGTGTCAGTCATGTGGCACAGTGGGCGTAGTGGGCGTGGTGGGCATACAGGGTGTGACCTCATTAGACTCAGCCCCTTGCCTTTGCAACTGTGAGCACCACTCCCAGTGGCCTCAACCAGTAAACAATACAGCGAAAAAGCCTTAAAAGTCACACTTCAGAGTAAACAACATGGTTCATTTATGCATTCATTTTTTAATTTATTTTTAATTCTAAAAGCAAAAATAACTAACTTTTTTTTCATTACATGAAATAAAAATAATTGCTTTGAATCTTCAGTCAAAAAGTAGGGAAATACAAAAATCGCAGTATAATAGACAAAGAGAACAGAGTTGGTATGTTTGAGATTTGTTTACATGCTTAATGCAGTGAGGACCTGCGAGTGCAGGGGCTTGTTTAAAGGGATTATTACTGTCGACACAAAGGGACGAGGGGCAGCGATCTGTTGTTTTGCTCAAGCCCCCCTTTCCCCCTCCCTCACTTTCCCCCTACCAGCCTCCCACAGTTTCTGTGTCTGTGACTGATCTAGCATCCAAAAAACAGGGAAACTATGTGAGAGGCAAAAGCATTTCTTACTTACTTGTCCCTTACTGCCAGGGACAATAATTAGGTAAACATCTCCTCGTTGCTTTGCTTGGCAAACACAAAACAAGATAGTTTATCCAAGTAAAGCTGCTAACAAAGACCAGTTTGACCTCTTGAAATGAGCTTTGTGTTGAGGTCACAGTTTAGACTCTTAAGTGCAGAATCAATAACATGCATTGGACGTTTGTTCAAATAATTCACGTAAGTGTAAAGACAGTGATAATTTTTTTAGCCACTTTCCATGTGGAGAATAGCTCCAAACCTAATAAAACATCTGATAATTAAGGTCTACAGAATTAAAGCTACAGGCAGGTGGGTTTGATCAGGGTTAGAGCTAAACTCTGCAGAGCCCTGCTCTGAGATATCTATAGGAATAAGTTCTGCTTAATTAAAAACTGTTTAAATCTATTTGGTGGAATAAAAATGTAAATTATCTTTTAGGAGCCAACAAAACACTTCACTAACACTTAGCACAAGTAGATTTTAACTCACACCCATCCCCCTATGACAGGATCACACATCCCAACGAGTGTGAGCTGTTAACAGAGGAGTGATACAGAGGTGAAAATTGGGGTCTGGGGGCCACATTTCCTCAAACAGGCAGTAGATTAATTCTAAGATTTTGCCTCTTACAGGTTATAAATCCACTGTTGCACCCTGATCCTGCAAACAAATTGGTTACACCTGATTTTTGTCTGGTCCAAAGCAGGTGTAGCATATGCACACGTATCAAGATAATCAATAAACTTTGGAATGTTCAGAACGCTTTTAGCATGCTGGACTGGGTTGTAAAAGCTCATCTCGGCTCCGACCGGTCTGCAAAAGATGAGCCCACTTGACACCTTTGTTACCCTCCGAGGTAAAACAGGAGGCCCAATTTCCTTGCTCTTAGGACATCAAAGGGGCCCCTCATGTGTACTACGAGCCAGATTGGCATTCCAACACACACCCCCCACACACACACACACAGACACACACAAAAACACACAAACATACATTATTGACTGTATATGTAAAATACAACTATGCCGAAATGTACCCATCATGTTTTTTACGCGTATGCATGTTTCCTAGTGTCTAGATGTAGTTTAAATGAGTGTATTTGTGCTAGTGTTAATTTTAATGATGGATTTTGTCTGTAAACCATAACTTCTTTTATATGCATTTCTGATCTATCGAGTTTGATCTCTCCGTAAAGCTCCGGACTCGAGCTATTCACTGAGATATGTCACATAGCTGACAAATGCATTTTTCTATGTGTTTAATGATACTGTGAAGAACGTACTCCATCTCGAAATCCGATCTGATAGTCGTTAAGTATGCAAATTCAGCTAGGAAACCAAACAAAGGAACTTTGCCCGCCAAATAGTGCTGCGCATCTATTGGCCGCTACAATTCAGGAGGTGTGTTAGCTTGGGTTTCCATAAAAACAAAGACACACACCTTCTCCTTAGTTCTCCCGATTGCCCTGAATCATCCATCGCCCACTCACGGCGACGCGCTTCCATCGCGCTCATCTTCGGGACCACCATCTTCCAGCGAAACTAACTTTCAAGTCCTCAGTTCAAACCTTCCCGCGAAACGGAAGAAGCCAACGAACTGCACCAGCGCTAAACTGAAATTCGACACGCAAAACCAATGCAAGTATACTGCCGTTTCTCAATCTTAGATAATGAAACTGATTTCCGTGCTGGCTTCAAGGACTGTTTTGTAAGTTTTGCTACTTGCCTTCTCTCTTTCCTTCTCTACTCCCACTCTTTTATATATATGTGTGTATATTCTTGTATATATATTTAGACGTATAACCTCTGTAGTCGTAGTTTGCATATATTAAACACGTTAGTCACGCTCGATTGTTCTGTTTGTTCTTTCAACCGAAGACCAAGTCACTTTAACGTTTTTCGATCACTTTATGCTTTGATGCTATAATAGGAATTTATTCTTGTGGCCAAAGAATAAATCCGTTTATAATATTCTATGAGGAGCTTAGTTTGCTGGACAAACGAACAGTTTCTCTAAATAATAATTAAACCAGAACTAATCATATATATAATTGATTATAATTCGTTGTAATTAATTAACTATATATGTTTAATTCCCCCTTGGGTCGGTATGTGCATAATACTTATTCATAAAGCTTTATGAATTATTATATTCATATTCCACCCATAAATTGATTAATAACTGTACGAACCGCTACAACCGCTACACAGGTCTGCATTTTCTAATCTTGTTTTCAGATTAACACAATGAGAAAACGACCTCATGACCACCAAGGAATCCCTCAAAATGACTGGTGACCTACACTGCAAAAAAAGTTTGTAATTTATAGAGAAAAAAAGACTTTACTATACAGTGAAAAAAATGTAATGGTAAAATACTGTCAAATATAGGTTTTTGGAAGTAAAACTGAATTATCATATAATTTACAGTGAAAACAGTAAAAGGAAATTGACAGAAGTCCCTGCGTGACACGTGATTATATTTATATGAACGAGTTTTTGACCATAAATTTAACCGGATTTTTTTACAGTAGTGATATATGTGATCCAGAGAGATCATGCAGACAACATAACTGACCAAATGTGAGCATGAAGAAGTGCTTTATTATACTGATTCCCATGACCTCACTTGGAGATGTCTGCCTTGTGTCATGTGCCTATAAATACTAAAGGTAGGGTGAATGTCGGACACCCCCCTACCTTCAACACACACTGTAACCATGCACTCTTAAAAAAAACCTTTTGGAACCTTTATATTTAAGAGTAACAGAAATGTGTATTTCTTAACCCATCCTTGGCCCAATTGATTCCTCTAATACAGGAGAGACCAAGGCTAGTTATATGTTCTGAATCATTGTTCCAAATATATTTTCTTAATTTAGTTTTCTTTCTTTTTTTTTGGCTTAAATGTATAATACAAACTAAAACTCTAAAATCATGTTTTGCTAAAGCTTTTGGCTAAATGCACAACAAAACCACACTGCCAGGCATAATTACAGGAATCAATTACATAATAAAGATAGATTCCAACTATACAGCTGAACAGTTCCCTTTCAGTCGGTCACATTCGATGTACGTCGGAACTGACCAACAAACTGGGGATCGCTTTGAGAGACCAATCTACTTCGAGGGTAAGTAAAATGAGCCTCTGCATGCCTGGTGCTGGTGTGAGAGCGCTGACATTGTTGGCCACAATCTCACGAGGGCAAAAAAAAAAAAAAACCTGTTCTCACAGCTCTCCGGAGAGAGCGCCTTCAACGAGTGTGCTGTTTATACAGCTGAGAGTGTGTCTTCAAAGAGAGTGTGAGTGCTTGCAAAAGGCTTGCACTATTGTACTGTTTGTGTAGCTGTGGCCATTTCCCTGTGTGTTTCAGCACCAGAGAGAGCAAATTCCTAAAAGAGCACACACAGTTTGACAATGCATCCCTGTCAGACCCTGTGCGTCTGGATGCGGGCGCTACCTGGCCCCGGCTGACAGTCATGATTACTGCCTCACATGTTTGGGCTTCGCACACGCTGAGGTGGCACTCATGGGTGGTTCATGTTCTCACTGCAGGAACATGACCATCTCAGTGTTAAGGTCGAGACTCCAATACCTCGAAAAAACTGGAGCCCCTTCGTATATTACCCGATAGTCCTTCTTCTGGGCCAGCTTAATAACCTAGATGACCTGAAGATCACAGTGAGGAATACCCTGCCGTGTCAACCTCCTCGGGCTCCTCACTCCTCTACAACACTGCAACCTGTGGAGCTTCCAAGAGGGAGTGCTGATACGCCTCGTGCGGTACCAGTCGTTACTGTTGGGGCTCCCCCAGAGGACCAGATGTCAGTCGCTGAATTGGAGGGTGAGCTTATGTCCTACGGGGATGAAGATTTGGCTGCGCTGCCCCCAGTCAGACCCAGAGCTAACTGCTATGCTTTCCCAGGCCGCCGCTGGACGATTGGTTTCTTGGAGCGGCACGTGCTGGTTCTCAGCGCCCCGCACCAGTACTTTTCTTTCTGGAAGTGCATGAAGAGGTGACTAAATCGGACCGGTCTGGTCCCTTTTCCTTCCTCACTACCCTCGATGGCGGGGCGGCTAAAGGCTACGTGGAGCTCCCCCCAGTGGAGTGGTCTGTGGCAATGCAACTGTGTCCCAAGACCGCTACCTCTTGGCGGGGTAATCCGCATCTCCCCTCCCGAGAATGTACGTTCTCGTCCTCTTTAGTGGGCAAGGCATACACAGCTTGTGGAGAAGCAGCTTCCGCCCTGCATGCCATGGCACTCCTGTAGATCTACCAGGCCAAAGCACTCAAGGAACTGCACAAGGGTAGTTCTGACCCAGGGGTTATGCAGGAACTGCGTACAGTGACGGAAAGTCACTGCACGCTCCCTGGGTCGGCCGATGTCCACCTTAGTGGTCCAGGAGCACACCTATGGCTGAATTTGGCAGATATGCATGAGCCCGACAAAGTTCGGTTCCTCAACGCCCCTGTCTGTCAAGCCGGCCTCTTTGGCGATGGCGCTGAAAACTTCGCCTAGCAGTTTTCAGCAGCACAGAAGCAGACAGAGATGATCAAGCACATCCCGCCCCGACGACCAGCTGCTGCCTCCACCCAGTCATTGGCTGCAGCGCCTCCATCTGCTCATCGCCGGGGGTGCCCCCCTGCACCTCCGTCCCTGCTCAGCCTAAGCAGCAGCCTCCATCTAGGCAACAGGCGGCCAGCTCGTCCAGGTCCCTGCCAAACCAGGCTGCAAGCGTAAGGCCAAGCAGCCCTGAGACGGGTGACCTAAAGATGGGAGGATCTGCTCTCCGGGAGATGGTGTCCGCACCACTCCCTCCCCCGGAGGAGGGCCGGGTGGAGAATCTTTTGTTTCCTGTTGTTTTTGCTCCGCCACTGGCTTCTCAGGGTCCAACAGTACCTACATTTTCCAAAAAAGAGCAATTTCCTCTATCTCTGGGTCACAAGAGGGTACGGTTGGCAGTGTGCGACGTGTTACAAACGCCTTGCCATTCCCTTCCGGGTAGCAGTCGATAGCCTCCCGAGTCGAGTCCCTGTGTTCCACCTCGCTGCCCCACCCCGTCTGTGGTTCCGTTGATCCCGCTTGCATGATGTCTGGGAGCCTGGCTGGCGCTCCCCAGTCTGTCTCACTGGCTTATATGTACCATCAGACTCGGATATACGATTCAGTTCACCCAGCGTCCCCCCAAGTTCTGTCTTGCGAAGGACGCGATCAAGCCGGTCTCTCCAGCCGATATGAAGACAGGGTTTTACAGCCCCTACTTCATTGTGCCCAAGAAAGGCAGTGAGTTACGGCCAATCTTGGACCTGTGAACCTTGAACCGGGCCCTGCACAAGCTCCCATTCAAGATGTTAACGCAGAAACGCATTTTCAAGTGCATCCATCCCCGAGATTGGTTTGCAGCAATCGACTTGAAGGACGCATACTTTCATGTCTCGATTCTCCCTTGACACAGGCCATTCCTGCGGTTTCCGTTAGAGGGTCGGTCATATCAGTACAAAATCCTACCCTTCAGGCCGTCTTTCTGAAGGTCACGGAGGCAGCCATTGTTCCACTCAGATAATGCAGCGTTCACATTCTCAACTATCTCGACGACTAGCTGATACTGGCACAGTCTTAGGACCAGTTGTGTGAACACAAAGACATGGTGCTCCGTCACCTCAGCCTGTTGGGTCAACTGGGAAAAGAGCAAACTCTCCCCTGTGCAGAGGATCTCTTTTCTCGGTATGGAGTTGGACTCAACTGGACAGTGCCACTCACAGAAGAGCCCCACTGAAACTTTGTCAGAAGCTCCTGGAGCATATGGCATCCGCAGTAACGCCGCTCGGCTTGCTTCATATGAGGCCGCTTCAGCACTGGCTTCACAGCCAAGTCCCAAGATGTGCGTGACAGAGCGGCACACACCGGGTGTTCATCACCCCGTACTGTTGCCAAACCTTCAGCCCGTGGTCAAACCCTTAATTTCTATGGGCGGGCGTCCCCCTAGAACAATTGTCCAGGCATGCTGTGGTATTCACAGATGCCTCTGCCATGGGCTGGGGGCCACGTTCAACGGGCATGCAGTGTTGGGTCTGTGGACAGGGCTTCAACTGCATTGGCACATCAACTGCCTCAAGTTGCAAGCAGTACATCTTGCGCTGGGCCGCCTCAAATGGCTGCTACATGGCAAGCACGTGCTGGTCCGTATGGACAATACTGCAACCGTTGCATACATTAACCGTCAGGGTGGTCTACGCTCCTGCCGCATGTGGCAACTCGCCTGACATCTCCTCCACTGGAGTCAGAAGCATCTGAGGTCGCTTCGGGCCATCCACATCCCTGGCATGCATCCTAACAACAGCCTGTGCTTCCTGGAGAGTGGCGACTCCATCCCCAGGTGGTACAGCTGATATGGGACTTATCACAGGTAGAAAGGTAGACCTGTTTGCCTCTCCAGACTCGACCCATTGCCAGTTGTTTTATTTCCTGACCGAGGACACCCTTGGCACAGATGCACTGGTGCACAGCTGGCCCCGCGACCTTCGCAAGTATGCATTTCCCCCAGTAAGCCTTCTTGCACAGACACTGTGCAAAGTCACGGAGGACGAGGAGCAGGTCTTGTTAGTTGCACCATACTGGCCTAAACGGACCTGGTTCTCAGAACACACGCTCATCGCGACAGCCCCTCCTTGGCCCATTCCTCTGAGGAAGGACCTGCTTTCTCAGAGATGGGGCACCCTATGGAACCCATGTCCAGACCTCTGGAAACTTTATGTCTGGTCCCTGGACGGGACGCAGAGGTTTTAGATGACCTACCCCAATCAGTGGTAGACACCATCACTTACGCTAGAGCCCCCTCTACGAGGTGCCTCTATGCTTTGAAGTGGAACCTGTTCATTGAATGGTGTTCTTCCCACCGGGAAGACCCCCAAAGATGTCCGGTCAGAGTCATGCTTTCCTTCCTGCAAGAGGGGTTGGAGCGAAAGCTGTCTCCCTTTGAACCTTAGCAGTTAGCGGAGTTGAACATTCTCAGTTCCCCAGACTGCATTGGCTTCCATTAAGAGGGTAGAGGACCTGCAAGCATTTTTGGTCAACGTCTTAATGAGGCATTTATATAATTTAAAGGAATAAAAGTAGTTAACACTCTGGAGTCGAAGAATCATGCCTAGAATTCGGGCCGGCCAACTCTCACGTTGTCATGTTGTTGTTTACGTGGACAGAATGCAAAGCTTCAGGACCTCATATCAGCTCTTTCTCTGTTACAGAGGCCAGCAGAAAGGAAATACATTTCTTTAATGTACTTAAAGTGCTCTATTTTCGTGCACTAATTTTGTACTTAATATACTAAAATATAATCTTAAGAACATCTAAGTGTACTCAACTGTGCTATTTTGAGACACCATGAAATATGTGCTAAAATGTGCTTTTAATATACTATCTCTGTCTTTAAAAAATGTATTTAGATACCACTTATAGTACATTTGCACCCATAGTGTACTACAAGTGGTAACTAAATATATTTTTTAAATACAGAGATAGTATATCAAAAGCACATTTTAGTTCCTATTTCATGGTGTCTCAAAATAGCACAGTTGAGTGCATTTAGATGTTCTTAAGATTATCTTAAAAAGTACTAAAGAAGAATTTTTAGTATATTAAATACAAAATTAGTGTGCGAAAATAGAGCACTTTAAGTACATAATAGAAGTGTACTCTTTTTCACCTGGGTAGTGGATGCTATTGTCTTGGTGTACCAATGCCAAGATGTGCCTTGAACTAGAAGTGTTGCTTCCTCCTAGGCGCTGGCTCAAGGCGCCACGATGACAGATATTTGTAGAGCTGCGGGTTGGGCGACACCGAACACGTTTGCTAGATTTTATAGCCTAAATGTAGAGCCGGTATCTTCCCATATACTCGCCCCCAGTAGATGCCAAGGACAAGTCACAGCCGAGTCACTAGCTCGGCTCCTCAGCGGGAAAGCAAATATGCGATGCACCCGCTGCTCATTAAATTGTTGCGCTGCAGCACAAACTGGAAAAACACCACAAAGCACACACACAACAAACCAACAAAGACAGGAGAGAAGGAGGCACAATATAAAGGAACCAGGGCACATGAGGATCAGGTGAGCACATTTAGGCCAAAGAGGACCAGACAAGGACTAAACAAGGGGGCGTGGCAACTGGAAACAAGGAGGTGGGACAAGAAGAGCACATGGCAAACACAAACAAAGACAAAGCCATCCCTAGTGAAAAAATTGTAAACTTAAGCACAATTTATTTGTATAGACTTTAGTATAACTAAATCAGGGATGGGCAACTTCGGTCCTGAAGGGCCACTGTCCTGCATGGTTTAGCTCCAACCATGATTAAACTCACCTGCCTGTAGCTTTCTAGTAATCCTAAGACATTGATTAGCTTGTTCAGGTGTGTTTGATTAGGGATGGAGCTAAACTCTGCAGGACAGTGGCCCTCCAGGACCGAAGTTGCCCATGCCTGAACTAAATGTATTTGTGGCATGCTATAAATTGGTATACTTAAAGTCTGTTAAATTGGAACAACTAATTTTGTACTAAATGCATTTTAGTTGTCCAAAAACAGTGCTTAAGTTCAACTAAAGTTGTATTAAATATACTTGTTTGTGCTAAAGTGGAACTATTCCAAGTATACTTAAGTACACTTTAAGTATACTCTTGTGTTTAAGTTTTGAAATGCAGAATTCACTCAGCATAAAGTTTAAATGTGTTTTGGTAACATTAGAATTGCAATTTAATTACATTGTAAGAGTGTTGAACATACATTAATATTATTCTGATAACAAACTTTTAGTGATTTTAAAACACATTGCAATGGCATTCCAAGTTAACTTGTAGTGTGCTAATGGCATCAGTATAGTGTGCTTCAAATAGGCTACAATAAAGTAATCTTTATAAATAAAGTAACAGTTTTAGAATATGCCTTTTACAGACACCTCCAGTATTCTGCCCTGGCAATGGTGTTCTGAACCAAGCGTTGACAGATAGCTAACAGAAATAAAGCTCCATCACACGTGATCATTGTGCTTATGTGATGCACACTTTACTTTACTGTAAAACTGAAAGAAACAAAATATACAAATTACAAAGTGATTTACAAAATAGCATGGATATATTTCACATTCACAAACATCCATTTACAGAATCAAACAACTAAATAAACAACCGATTTATGTTAACAGCATGTGTTTGAAGAAAAATATGACTATGCAACGTCATTAGCATATTAGCCGTCAGATCGCACTATATTTTAGAATCAAACATCGATCTCTAAACATCTTAATAACGACCAGCTTTTAATTAAACTAACACAACATTATTGAAGTTATTTTCAATGAGAAATTTAAAACTTACGGTCGTATCTACTACAAGGATTAGACAGCAAACAATGACGTACATCCAGGGGCCCGTTTCAGAAAGGAGGTTAAGTGAAAACTCTGAGTATGTTAACACTGAAATGACGGAAACTCTGGGTTTTCTGTTTCAGAATGGGAGTTAAGTCAAACCTGAGAAAGCAGGGTAAGTCAAGTCCGTTTCTGAAAGAGAGGTAAATTCTACTCAGAGTCAGTTACCATGGTAACTTACTCTATGAACCTAACCTGGTCAAGAGCAGGTTTTCTTTAGTAAACCCAGAGTTTCCTTCGGTCTCCTCCCCCTTTTTAAAGTGCAAGTGATGTTTAAATAGTTAACTCATTCATTCACACTGCAAAAATGAGTATTTTTCATCCTATTTCAAGTACAAATATAAAAAAATATTTAAATCAAGATGGATTTTCTATATAAGAAAATGATATAAGATATTTAGTCTTGTTTCCTGGGGGGGATCTAAATTAAGTGCATTTTACTTAAGTAAAATTATCAATATCTGCCAGTGTGGTAATAAAAATAATCTTAATGCAAACGGAAAGTGTCGGAGTGTCTACCCAGGTGAAAAAAGTGCAGTAAAATACACTTTATTTTAGTACACTTAGTACACTTCCATAATGTACTTAAAGTACTCTATTTCCATGCACTTATTTTGTACTTAATATACTAAAAGCTCTTCTTTAGTACTTCTTAAGATCATCTTAAGAACATCTAAGTGTACTCAACTGTGCTATTTTTAGACAGCATGAATATGAACTAAAATGTGCTTTTAACATACTATCTGTGTATTAAAAAAAATTTATTTAGTTACCACTTGTAGTACACTTGAACCCATCTTTCAAAGACTTTTAAAATAGACTTATGTTTTTCAAATATAAGATTAATATATAATGAATATATACAAAATGTATTTATAATTTATTGCCTACAACAATACGAATGTAATGTTGTATACTTTAGTATACTTTATTTCATTGCACTAAAAATCAATTTAAGTAGTAGTGGTATTTAGTATACTTTTCCAAGTGCAGTGAAGTACTACTGAAGTACAGATATACATTGAATTAGTGTATTTATAGTGTATAACTTAAACACTTTTACTTAGCACCAAAATAAAGAATGTACTACAAATGTACTTGCTTGTATTTAAGTATTTATTAATGCACTCAAGTATACTTTTTTTCTCCTGGGTATTACTAAGTGCAAATTTACTGTAGCTCCGCCCACCAATGTCAAACCAGGTTAAAATTGACGCATGTTCTAGTGGCTGCAGTGGTGTAGGCAATAGTGTGTTGGGTGAGGAGTTTTAACTTGTGATGTGATTGACTGAGTTCGAATCCGCCTTTTGCCAAGCTCGCTATTTTCCCTTTTCCCATCACATATCACATTAGAAAGGCATTTATTTTCAATAAAAATTAAGAAAAATTTCTAAAAGTGGAAGTAAATTGCCTAACAAGTGTTTAATAACGATAAAATCATTTACACTCTTATTATTGCATCCTGCATTATTTTTTTCTTATAATTTTTTTTGCATGTGGGATACCATGAAAATAAATATTAGTTCAATAACTTACCATTCCGCCAGTTTTCACCTTTGATATTATAACAGTGATAAGAATTAAACTTGCATTGACTCAGAAGTTTGTGGATGTCCTTTTGTCACGTGCTGTTGCCATGGTGAATCGTAATGTCGGAGCTCCATTGATGATGGCTTTTCATAGTCGTGGTGCACACGCTTAACTCCGAGTCAACCTACTCAGAGTCGATTGAACTAACTCAATTCAGCTGTTCTGAAACTGAAAACTCAGAGTTTCCCATCTTAGAGTAAGTTAACTCAGAGTTCAAGTTTCAACTCAGAGTTGAATGAACCTCCTTATTGAAACAGGCCCCAGAACGCAGATCACAGAAAACGAGTCTCTTCTTCTACTGTTTTACGTGCTTCCTGTTGCGTTCTATCGAGCAGTGTAATAAAATTTTTTACCACAAGGTGTCACATACGAACTACTTATACAAATCAAAATACAGCCTCCAAAGATAAACTAATACTGCACAGAACACTCCCCGCCTGGTATAACTTGTGTTATACCACTATGCATTCCGATTACCTGACAAAAGTAAGACAACATCACATATAGGTCTTAAGTATTCTCTGACAACCCCCTGCTTAGCAGTCTTCACCATAACCTTACGAATTTTCCCATCAGATGAGGCTATAGTCTTTGCTATGAGACCAATTGGCCACTCACTGCGCTTAGCTTCCCCATCCTTCAACAGAACAACGTCTCCTTCTAGAATACTATCTCTCTCCTCTGTCCATTTTCTTCTGGGTTGCAAGGTAGACAAGTACTCCTGCTTCCATCGCTTCCAGAATGAATCTGCCAACATCTGGAATTGACACCATTGATTTTTGTGCAGGTGACCTAACTCAAAATTTCCTGGAGGAGCTGGAGCAACACTCGCCTTCTGAGTTAAGAGCATTGCTGGTGAAAGCACTTGGGGCATGCCCGCATCTGATGAGATTGGGATTAAGGGTCTGGAATTCATAATGGCCATGACTTCTGCCATTAAAGTTGTTAAGACCTCATGCGTGAGTCTTGTGGGAATTTTCATCAAGAGAGCCTCCAGAATACGTCTGGCAATCCCGATCATTCTTTCCCACACTCCTCACATATGGGAGGAATATATAAATAAATAAAGCTTGATGCTGATAGGGACTCCACTACCTCTAAATGAACTGCTCTGGTATTCAAGCAACTGAATATGACAGCCCATCGCTTGTTCTCAGTGTTATGCCCTCTTGTCTTGCGTGTCACCACAGTGAATGGTCCAAAAACATCAAGACCTGTGTGTGTGAAAGGTGGATCTACAGAAACTCTATCTGAGGGCAAAGCCGACATCTTCTGACTCTCCACTTTACCTCTCAGTCTCTTGCATGGCACACATTTGTGGATGATATTTGAAATGGGTCTTTTTCCACTGACGATCCAAAGCGAGACTTTACCAAACTTAGTCAAACTCTCAAATTCCTCTTGGTACACTTCTCGTTGTGTGGTTTTGACTATAGTCGACTTGGCTTGTGATATCTCCACACCTGAGGTTTTAGTACACAGATGCCACTTTCGACAGAGTGTGTTAGGAAAAGATTGTGAGAATGATTTTGCGATGCGCGTCAGAGTAGCTACAGCCCTCACCAAGGATCTCCAGGTTGAGAAACGTTCAAATCTGCTTGAGCCTAATAAATGCTCTTTAACGTTAGTTGCCAGTGTGTTCACTTGAGGATGAATTTCAACATCCTCTTCTGCTTTGACAAGTCCATACGACTCCTCCAAACTACACTCTATAAGGTTACATTCCCTAAGGAACTCTGGACCTGAGAACCAGTTGGTAAGGGGTAAGTGGGCTGCTGCCACAAACCTGGTGGCATGATCTGCTGGGTTCTGTTCAGAACAGACGTAATGCCATTGACTAGGTTCTGTGGTTTTTCTTATGCGTGCAACTCTATTAGCCACGTACATGTATAATCTGCGTGTTACATTGTGAATGTACCCGAGCACTATGCGACTGTCAGTATAAAAGTGGATGTTGTGGAGCTCTGTGTCGATTTCTTCCTTTATAAGTTCCATCAACTCGACAGCAAGCACCGCTGTGCATAACTCCAGGCGCGGAACAGTATGTGCTGGAAAAAGGGCCAACTTGGATTTTCCAATTACAAACCCCACATGAAGCTGTCCATTTGAATCTATTACTCGTAGGTACGCTGCTGCAGCGATAGCTAATGTAGAAGCGTCCGAGAAGATACACAATTCTGAAAGCTGAGCTCCGCACAGTGAGGTTGGGACATAAGATCGTGGTATTTGCAATCGATCAAGCTCAGCTAGAGATGAAGTCCATACCTTCCACGGATCTCTTTTGCCTGACGGAAGAACGGTGTCCCAGTCTTGTTGTATAGTTGAAAGTTCTCTCACTAGAGCTTTGCCTTGCATAGTGATTGGACAGACAAACCCGAGAGGATCATATAAACTATTAACGGTGGAAAGGATCCCTCTTCGAGTGAAGGGTTTGAGATCTTGAGAAGCTTTAAATGTAAAGCAGTCTGGCTTGAGGTTCCAACTTATACCAAGGCTGCGTTGGAGAGGTATTGGGTCTTTATCAAAATCCAGGTCTTTCAGATCTTTGGCTCTCTCACTAGATGGAAAAGCTTCCATCACCGAAGCACTGTTAGAGGTCACTTTATGCAGATTCAAGCTTGACTTTGATAGCATTGTTTGTGTGCGCTTTAGGAGATCAATGGCTTCTCTTTCAGTAGGGACAGATGTGATGCCATCGTCAACATAGAAGTTGGTAACACAAAGTCCTTAGCATCCGTTCCGCACTCTGCTTCGCCAAGTTCTGCTGCTCGTCTTAAGGCATATATAGCGACCGCTGGCGAAGGACTATTGCCAAAGACGTGTACGGTCATTCTGTAATCGTGATCTCCTTTTCTGCACAGTTGTCTTTGTGCCAAAGGAAGCGAAGATAGTTGCGATGCTGCTATTTTACTTTGAAACAATAGAACATTTGTTCTATGTCCACCATTACAGCTAATTTCTCCCTACAGAAGCGCAACAGCACACCCAAAACGGTATTGTTAAGATCAGGTCCGCTCATCAAAACATCATTAAGGGAGACCCCTCAATACTGGGCGCTTGAATCAAAGACCACCCTAATTTTGTCAGGTTTGTGTGGGTGATAAACTCTGAAAATTGGCAAATACCAGCATTCTTCCCCTGATTGTAAGGGTGGAGCAGGTTCTGCTTGCTCATTTTTAATCACCTTCCGCATAAAACCAAAAAAATTTGTTTTCATATTCGGTTTCTTTGAAAGAGTGCGCTGTAATGAGTTCAGCCTTCGCATAGCTTGCTCTCTATTGTTCGGGAGTTGCATTCTTGGAGAGCGGAATGGAAGTGGTGCCACCCAGTGGTTATCCTCATCAAGGTACACCTCTTTGTCCATAATGTCGAGAAAGACTTTATCCTCAACAGATAAAGCAGCTTTATCATCCTCTAAAAATCTGAAGAACACATTCTTTTTTAAGCCCTTTGTATAGCTCTCTCTGGTTTTTGAACACTTGAGAGAACATGGTGGGTTGGGTAAATATGCCAAAAGAGGTGACTCACCTCGTTCTATGACATTGAAGCCTTTTGTGCATAGAGAGAAGAATGAAGTTCGCCCATTTGGAAATATGTTGGTCTTATAAGCGTTCACGCTGGACTGACGATGAGTCCCATTCAGGCAAACTTCTCCCACTATCACCCAGCCCAGGTCTAAGCGCTGTGCGTATGGTGTGTTGAGGGGTCCATTGCGTTGTTCGCGCACTTTGTGCACACTAAGAACATCTCGACCCAAGAGGAGAAGGATAGGAGCACTAGGATCTAAAGGCGGGATTTTATCTGACACAGCAGTGAGGTGGGGGAAACACATAGCTATCTCAGGCATCGGAATCTCGGATCTGTCATCTGGTAAAGTGTTACACTCTATCAAGGGTGGAAGCGCAACTACTGTTTTCCCATCAAGCGATTTGACAGAGAATCCATTTACTTTCCTCCCCGCCGTAGTCACTACACCTGAACACGTCTTCAGTGTATAGGGGGAAGAACTGCTAACGATGTTGAACAGATCAAAGAACTGTGACTTCACCAATGATCTATTACTCTGTTCATCCAGTACAGCATAAATGCGTTTGGCTCTTTCTTGTTGATTAGAGGGACAAACATTTATGAGACAAATCTTCGAACATGACTTGGGCTTACTAGCATCTCCGCAAATCTCAGTGCACTTGTTGTTGACCTCAGCAGTGTCCTCATCTGTTTTTTTCATGGTTTGATCTTCCGTTGATACAGACACTTCAATGGACCATGGAGCAGGACCCGGATGCATGGCAGCAATGTGTCTGTCGCTGTTGCATTCCCTGCACTTAACAGATGCTCTGCAGTCTCTTGCGACATGCTTAGTGGAAGCACAGCATCTAAAACAGATGGACTTTTCCTTCAGATGTGCTTTTTTCGTTCATCCAGGTGTTTGCTCCTGAATGTGCGACACTTGTGAAGTGGATGAGGTTTATTGTGTAGGGTGCAAAGCTTGTCTGGGTCTACATTCTTGTCTGAGTTTCTGTCTTGGTTTGGTTGTACAGCCATTACTTCAGTTTTCTTGATGAAGACGGAAGTTCTGTTACTCGACCTGGCAGCTCCGTCGGATTTTGTGTTGTTTGAACAGCCAGTTGAAGCAAGAGCAAAACTAGGGTCATTTCTAGTTCTTGCTTGTCTACAAACAAATTCAACAAAGAAGCTGAAAGAAGGAAAGTATACGTTATGATCTTCTTTGTACCTGGAACCTTGCGTAATCCACTTGTCTTGAAGACTGAACGGGAGTTTTTCCAAGATGGGGTTTTCCACACCCAGTAATTTTCCGGGCAGTCATCAAATTGGAATAAGCCAGAACTCACCATTTCTTTTTTCAACAAATATGTAGTGAAGTCATTTGCATGAGGTGGTGGTGGTGCTCGAGTAAAGCGCTCAGCAGGAACTTGAGAGGGCAGGCCAGAGTCACACTGCATTCGTACTGGATAGTTCTGATGCCTTACTTCATCAGCTCCATCAAATGGCTCAACTTTTACATTCGAATGAGAACTCTGGAAGTTGTGTTGAATCGTCTGTTCCTGCCTCACAGGAATTGTCTCAGCATTCGATTCCTCCTTCACCATTGGAGGAAGAGAACTTAGTGAGCCTGCAACATAACTCCGTGTCACATAACTTGTACCCTCACTTGCATGTTGTGAATTAGGAGTCGAATTATGAGCATATTGTAGCTGAGAATGTGTCTGCACATACTCTTTGGTGCGTTCGGCTCTACTTGAGATGCATGATTCTTTTTCTAGGTCGACACTTGCTCCGTCTTCTCTATAAACTGCAGCTTCATAAACTTCTGCCTCTGTAGATGCTGCTACAGCTTCTTTCTGCAGTTGTAACACGTATAAATCAGCCTCAACCTCTGCTTTTCTGCGAGCTGTCTCAACTAGTGCTTTCTGTTGATGCTCTTCGATTTGAGCTCTTTCTCTCATCATGATGGCTTCCTTTTCTGCATAAGAGGCCTTTAATTTGCATGCTGCTGCTTTAGCTCTTGCTGTGGTCGCAGTTGCACTAGCTGAAGATCTACTTGAACGATGTTATCTGCTTGACCGTGATCTTGTTTCTAGAGGTTGGTCAGCTTCCTCTTCTTTCTTGCGAGGCTGTGACTCATCCATCTTGATATTGTAGTATTAAATGTAAGCTGGACGGAATCCTGATTGTCTTCACCCGCCGTGCAGTCGGCCTTTTATTATTCTGCCCTGGCAATGGTGTTCTGAACCAAGCGTTGACAGATAGCTAACAGAAATAAAGCTCCATCACACATGATCATCGTGCTTATGTGATGCACACTGTACTTTACTATAAAACTGAAAGAAACAAAATATACAAATTACAAAGTGATTTACAAAATAGCATGGATATTTTTCACATTCACAAACATCCATTTACAGAATCAAACAACTAAATAAACAACCGATTTACGTTAACAGCATGTAATTGAAGAAAAATATGACTATGCAACGTCATTAGCATATTAGCCGTCAGATTGCGCTATATTTTAGAATCAAACATCGATCTCTAAACATCTTAAAAACGACCAGCTTTTAATTAAACTAACAAAACATTATTGCAGTTATTTTCAATAAGAAATTTATAACTTACGGTCGTATCTACTCCAAGGATTAGACGGCAAACAATGACGTGCATCCAGAATGTAGATCACAGAAAACGAGTCTCTTCTTCTACTGTTTTACGTGCTTCCTGTTGCGTTCTATCGAGCAGTGTAATAAAAATTTTAACCACAAGGTGTCACACACGAACTACTTATACAAATCAAAATACAGCCTCCAAAGATAAACTAATACTGCACAGAACACCAGTAATTTACATATAGAGTGAACATCAGTGAGACAATGGGAACAGATTTGTATGTATATTGAATGCAGGAACCAGTAAAGGCTGGAATCGAACCCAGGTCACGCGGGCCGCTGTTGCCCTCGGCTTACCTGTTGCGCCACCACGCAGCTATAAACTATACAAAACCGGGTTACTTTGTGCTCTCTCTATACTGTTACAAGTGCAGCTATAAGCGCACAGACATTATTAATGACAACTATTAATGAAAGCACACATTATATGGATTAAAAGACTGTGAATCTCCGACAAAATTATTAATATAGACACAGTAAGTGGTGCGTGAAAATAAACGTGAATGGCCTGTTGAAATAAATATACTAAAATCTATTTGTATACTAAAATTTATTTTATGCTAAGTGTACTACAATTGCATTTACATTTGCATGTACTTAATATAAATACCCTGCAATTGTACTTTTAGTTTACTAAATTGGTATACTTAAAGTTTGCTAAACTGGAACAAGTATTTTTGTGTTGAGGTCCAACTAAAGATATACTTAAGTATATTTGATTATGCTAAAGTGGAACTATTGCAAGTATACTTTAGTACAAGTATATATATATATATATATATATATCTTGCATTCAGATTATACAGTTATCATACTATCCTTACTAATAGTGATATTAAACACATTTTAGGCTTAATATTTAGAAATATGCATTGTGCAATAAAGAAGAACTGCAAATAAAGTTTAATTAAAATATTAATGTCAGTATGTCTGTAAATAGTTAACATTTGAAGCGGATCAAAACCCTTCATCAAAGTTGTCCAAAAACCTTCTTCTAAGGACAACTTTGATGAACTTTTTTTATCCACTTCAAATGCTGACTTTTTTTTTCATATTAATGAATTTCTTTTCATATTAATGGGTTTTTAGTTAGTGTGAAATGAATGTAGGCCTATTTCAAATACATTTTGGTAGGGTTTTTTCACTAGGGCAGACTCCGCATCCATTGCCTCTGACATGTTTTCTCACCGTCACATACTTAACTCGGAAACTCCGAAATAATTATGAGTTGCGCTGATGTTCATGTGCATTTTAAATACATTCTTTCTGATATGACTTGAAAACACTGTAATTGCTGAAGCTAAACCTTGAGCCCCATTGGCCTGCCCCAACATCCTACTATTGGTTGAACCACAATGATTGATATGTTTTGAACATGCCATAAAGCCAATGCCATCACACTCACCAACAATCGGTTTTGCTGTACTTTTGCCAAACAACCAAACTCGCTGGAGTGCACACTATTGGGAATCTGTGTTGCAGATTTTGGCACATTTGTCAGAAGGATACTTAAGAGTCTAGAAAGTCATTGTAGCTAAAGACACATGTCTCACTGTGTATTTCAATTCCGAGAATGATCAGATGATGCTATATAATTTTTTAGATGAGACTTTCTTTTTGTGCAAACCACAGAAAACATGAGGTATGAACTGAAACATCTAGTTTGTTTCTAATTGGCTGTAAGGGCTGAATTTTCAAACCCAACTTTTGCCTCCAGCTCAGACGTAACCATGAGAAATTTGCAAATAAAATGATTTCATTTGTTACATTTTTAAGTACTTTACTTTTTAATAATTTGCTCACACTTTGAATTTCAGGTAGGCTATTGTTTAATTTAATTCAATAGCACTTTTCATAATTTTGCATGGTTGCAAACAGATATACATACTTAAAGAAAGTAGTTACATAAGTAAATATTTGTAATTATGACAAATAAAGAAAACAACATATAGTCAGTTTGAAATGATGAAAGAAATTCACGTACCTGATCAGAAGTTTTATTATATTTGTGTATTCCTAATGGACTTCAATGCACCTACTGTAATACACTTTTCCCATTAATGCTACTTTGATGGCCCTTATTTTCACTTTGAAATATGGACTGCAGCCCTTTGGGCTGTCAAAATATTATGAATTATTAAATTAATAATTAAACTGATCCTGAGCAAAAAAAAAAAAACCCAGCAGGAAGTTAAAATGTCAAATAATTCCAGAAATGTTTACTGCATGAAAAGTAAATCATTTTAATGTATGCGTCACATATAAATCCGCAGCTTAATGCAAGACCGCCAAATCATTTAATTGCGTTTTTGTCAGGAGCAGTTGTGGTGCATTGAGAGTTGAAGCGCGCAGAGACAATCGGCAGTGGAATGTTACTGATGATTATATTTCATCCGCACATGCGGAAACACAAGCAGTTCTGCACGTTCATATTTTTCCACCAATGAACGGAACTGTCTGTGTTTTAGTGCGTGCACAAGAATAAAACTAATGTGCCGGTTTATGCAATTGCTTCACGTTGCGTTAATGACAGATAATGTCAGGTAAAAAGGAAGCAAAACATTCTTGATATTTAATGTTGCTTCTGCTGGTTTTATTTCTTCAACAGCTTAAAGTGTAATGCACGTTCGTGTTGTATAGCAACAGGCCGTTTCACGTTTATTTTCACGCACCACTTACGGTGTCTATATTAATAGTTTTGTCGGCGATTCACAGTCTTTTAATCCATATAATTTGTGCTGTTGTTAATAGTTGTCTGCACGCTTATAGCTGTACGTTTAATAGTATAGAGTAACACCAGTTTAGCATTGTCTGTGTATGTGTGGTGGCACAAGGGGCAGTGGTGGCACAAGGGGCAGTGGTGGCACAAGGGGCAGTGGTGGCACAAGGGGCAGTCGTGGCCTAATGGATAGAGAGTCGGACTTGTAACCCAAAGGTCATGGGTTCGAGTCTCAGGTCCGGCAGGGATTGTCGGTGAGGGGACTGAATGTCCAGCGCTCTCCCCACCCTCAATACCACGACTGAGGTGAGACCCTTGAGCAAGGCACCGTACCCCCAACTGCTCCCCGGGCGCCGCAGCAATGGCTGCCCACTGCTCCGGGTGTGTGTGTTCACGGTGTGTGTGTGTTCACTGCTGTGTGTGTGCACTTGGATGGATTAAATGCAGAGCACAAATTCCGAGTATGGGTCACCATACTTGGCCACATGTCACTTCACAACTGGTAAGCCGAGTGCTCTTGTGCGACAGTGATCCGGGCGACCCGGGTTCGATTCCAGCCCGTTCTGGTTCTTGCATTCAAAATACATATAAATCTGTTCCCACTGTCTCACTGATATTCACTGGATAAGTAAGTTACTGGTATACTGGGGCTGTCTGTAAAAGGCATATTCTAAAGCTGTATTTTAGCCTATTTTAAGCACACTATAATGATGCCATTAGCACACTACAAGTTAACTTAGAATGCCATTGCAATGTGTTTAAAAATCATTAAAAGTTTGTTATCAGTATAATATTAATGTATGTTCAACACTTTTACAATGTAATTGAATTGCAATTCTAATGTCACCAAAATACATTTAAAGTTTATGCTGAGTGAATTCTGCATTTCAAAACTTAAATACAAGAGTATATTTAAAGTGTACTAAAGTATACTTGGAATAGTTCCACTTTAGCACAAACAAGTATATTTAATACAACTTTAGTTGAACATTGATGCATTTAGTACAAAATTAGTTGTTCCAATTTAGCAGACTTTAAGTATACCAATTTATAGCGTGCCACAAGTACATTTAGTTATACTAAAGTACATAAGAATAAATTGTGCTAAAGTATACTATTTTTCACTAGGGATCTGAACACAAACAATGATCAAATGCACATTGACGGATCTTCTTCGTCTGTTCTCCAAAATGTAATCAAATGTATTTCTGCAGGCGCGTGTAAACTGGTTAACTGTGTTCAACGTTACGCAAAGGCGTTCATTTTCAAGACGAACAGGTCGGCGGTGCGGCCACTGCACCCACATATGGGCGGCACTAGGGAGGGGCTAGCAGGTGCTTCAGCACCCCCAAGAAAGACCAAAGCACCCCCATAGCACCCCAACAAATTTTTCAGTAATCATCCACAGGTTGTGTGTTGTATTTAATAAATAAGTTAATAGCCTAATAAAAGCAACAAATGAAATAAAATAATAATAATGTGATTTGTAGCTACTGTGGCACTTATAGTCATAGCATTTTATTTTAAAGTGGAGCGGTTCCTTGTGCCAAGAGCTGCCCCCGACTAAAGATTTCTCTAGTAGTCATTCATTTAGGCCATTAATTGCTTAGTCGCACATTTATATTAAATTAATTAATATAATAATAGCTTACTAAACCATCCTTTAACCCTTAAAGACCTAGAGCATTTTTGGGGATCCTGACTCGCCTGCACTTTTCTCTGGTTTTCTAACCCATTCTAGCAGTCAGCATCAAGTGCCATATATCATTTTAAACAGGTGTAAGAATTAACTCAATTAATTATAACAGGGGTAATTAAGGTACAGGGAATAAGAATCGAATCAACTGTAAATGATTCAGAATCAACTGTAAATGATTCAGAATTGATATTTAACCCATCATCAATTATTCGTCCAGTGAAAAATTTAGGCTAAAGTATTTTCAATTCTGGATAAAATATTATCCCGTGGCCAACAGTAACAATATTTTTTTATGATTATTATAAGCAAAGGTAGCCAAATCTTTAAGTTTAAGGCAGTAATTTGAAACACAGCACAAGAAACTTGTATACGTGAAAATCAAAACAAGGCTTTATTGACTACTTCTAATGCTTACAAGAAACTACGGCTAAACACACACACATACATACATACGCACACACACATTCACGGAGTTGATATGAGTTATGAAGAAAGTCCCAACTTCCGTACTAATTAAAATCGCAACCTGAGCAAAATCACAAAAGCAGAGCTTTGGCTTGATTCTTTCTGTTTGAAGGATTTTCACCAGTTTCCAGCAAGAGAGAGAGAATTTTGCTTGTGTTGAGCGGGATCCCGGCTCGGATTGGCTGTCTTTGAGGTGACGTCTCTCGTGGAAGCCCTGCGTTGGGTTGCGTGGGAGCTTTGGAAGGGAGTTGCCGGCTGGTGAAACGCGCTGTTCTGAGAGTCTGGCTTAAGCGGCTCTCTTCTTGGGAGACTTTGGTCATGAAGTTCAACGGAGTGTTTCAGAGTTCTGGATGTGATGGCTGTTGGGTGGAAAATCAGCAACGACCATTGGAAAAGCAGCTGCAGCTCTTAGATGTAAAATTCAGCCATGGTAAAAGTATCAGCTCGGGCTCCACCAACTAGCTGTTTGGACAGCATAGTTTTAAAGGAGAAAGTTAGCTCCATCCTCCGATGCGATTCTCCAATGAGACGTTCCTACGGAGCTTAGACACGCCCTGTCTATTGTCCACTGATTGCATCATGTGATGTCCGTGGTACATAATCCTGTTTTATTAGTAACTTTATAAAGTTTCCTAATATCTACCTGATACCGAATTTCAATGTTTCATGCACTGAACATTATAGAGCATAATAAATCCTATAATTTGAACTCAAACATGACACAGCTCTTACACACATTACTAACCTAACCTAATAAAACAATGATTACAATAATGCATTTGAAGAAAACCCACATATATAATACATTGACTTGACATGTTAGTAATTACATCACGGCATGTATTATTCTAAATATAGTTTAAAATGATCTCTCAATGATTGTCCATTTGAGATTCGAGATTGAGTCTGTAAGCATAGAGTTGAAACTCGGGTCAGAAGGGATTCCTAATCAGGGGATGTCTGTGTGGATCCGTTTTGCTTTTAGGTCCGTTAGTTAATGTTTCCTGTTCCATCCGATAATACAAGAGGGTTCTGTGAGGATCGATAAATTTAATGTGATCAGATTACACTTCATTAATTTATTGCTGATGAGCTGAGAAGTACTCATAACAGAGTCCTTTGTTAAAAGAAGACACGTCATCGCATGAACAACAGTTGCATTGTTTGTTGTGTGTTTTGTTGCCTGAGGGCAAGAATTAAGTCAGGGAGGGGTAATTCCCTGCATGATTGTCCAAAATTAGTAATAGTTCATTGGGTGGCCTGTCCAACGATGCCCTACAGTCCCCCTTTTGCTTGGCGAGGTTCCTGGTGCGAACGTCGGCAGGCACTGGAACAAGAGGCAGAGAGAGAACAGACACACACCAGACACAAACAACATCTCTATCACTGACTGAATTCAGGTGAAGGACTTGGGTAACTTGGAATAAACGGGTTAGGAACACTTCAACTAATGTAGGGGTGTTGACTAACCATTGGTTTCCTATGATTTCGGCTTGCGTTGCCTCGATTTGGGACCGTGGTGTAGCTTCGGCGGGGCAGCTAGTGTCGGGTCTAATTGATTCTAGGCCGCAGATGGCCTCGGTATTATCGCGGACGAATGGTTTACTCGGGCAAAGGTAATGAATGTCTTTAGTGAGCGTACACATTTTAGGTTTGGGGCCAGGTACAACTGTTCGTTGTTATCGTGGTACGCCACGACTTCAGGAGTGTGTATTTTGACATAGGTGTTCCCTTGCCAAAATCCCACATTCACAATGTCTTTGAGCCGGTAAATGTTATTCGAGTCGATAATGGGCAAACTGAGGAGGAAGACTAATGCTAGTGAAGAGGAAAAGGGAAAGCACAAGAAGAGAGAGAAAAGAAAACACAAAGAGACACAAGGACACTGAGTTTACGAGAGCAAAGTGAGTGTCACATGTGTAAAGCAACTCCTTTCTACTAGAGGTTGTTCCTAGCAGTGCTGTGGAGGAGCGTGTGTAAGTGTTGTGTAAAACAAAACTGGGAAAAAAAAAAATTCCCTAGAATGACAAAGTCGTTAGTGTGGTGTAGAGTGGGGGATTGTCGATCTATGTCAGTGGGTTTGACCTTCCCCTTTTTCCTGTCGATTGGAGCTCTGGTGCCTCTTTATCTGATTTCCATGGACCCATCGAAGGATGGGCTTGTTGTGGCCTTGTCTGATTTTGATTCGGTAGGCGACAGGTGAGAGCTTGTCCACAATCTCGTGTGGTCCTGTCCAGTGAGGACAGACGATGGGGAGCGTTCTGCCTTGGCTGAGCGAAGCTGTAGTTCCACACTTTGTCTCCAACATTGAGTTCTTGGTAAGAGGCCTTTTGGTCGTAGTAGGCTTTACAACCTTCCGCGCTTCTTTGGAGATTTTGTTGCGCGAAGGCGAAAGCCGCTCTCAGGTGCTGATGCAACTCTTGGTGTAGGCGGTGACGAGGTTCATGTCACCAGGTTGGTACAGCAGGTGTAGCGGTAGTGTCATTTGTCGCCCTGTCATCATTTTGAATAGGGCTACTCCGGTGGACCGGTGAGGGGTGGCCCTGATGGCCATCAGTACCAGAGGGAGCTTGATATCTCAATCCTTTTGGTTGGCGGACACATACTTCTTTAACATGCTTGCCACTGTATTGTTGGCCCGTTCGACCTGCCCTGAGGAAATTGGATGATGGCTTATATGAAGCTTGGCCTGTATGCCCAGGAGTTTCCATACTTCCTGCATAACCTCGTGGGTTCCTCGGTCAGAGTTGACTCTTAGAGGCAGTCCAAATCTTGAGAAGATGTGGTTTATTAACAGGCAGGCTGTCATTTCTGCTGTATTGTTGGGAGCTGGGAGACACTCTACCCACTTTGTGAATTTGCAAACCACGGTGAGGAAGTATTTATTACCCCGTGTTGACCGGGGCAGGGGTCCTACCCAATCTATTTGGAGGTCCGACCATGGGAAGGTCATTCCTTTCCGTTGTATTGGTGCTCTGTGGTTTGGGTTTGCCGGTTGGAACTGGCAACACACCAGGCATCCTTTTACGTATTCTGTCACGTCTTTCTGCATGCCAGGCCACTATGCTACTTGTTTGAGCGTTTCATAGGTGGCCTTGGTGCCATGGTGTCCAGCGCATGGTGCATCATGGGCGTGTGTCAGCATTATCCCCCTTTGGCTTTGAGTAACTACAAGCTTTGGCGCAGTTAGGGGTTCAGGGACATATGTGAGAACGCCGTCCTTGAGATGCAACATGTGCTTGATTGAGTGAAGGTGGCAGAGATCAGAGGACTTGGACAGGTCAGAGGTGGAAATGGGATGAGTTATGGGGTCGGAAATGTGAGCGGCAATGGTTTACAGTGTTGGATTCGATGCTTGGAGGGCGAAGAGATCATCAGCAGTGAACTGAGGTGAGAGTTCAACATGGGAGGAGGCGGGGGTTTGTGCGCCAACGGCGTGCTGCCGGCAGGTTATGGCTGCAATTGAAGGGTTGGGTGGGAGAGAAGGACATTTCCGAGACTCTCCATGTGATGCACCTGCTTTGGCGAGGGCATCAGTTTGGTCATTGAGATCTTTGTCTTGCCCTGGTTGGCGTGAATGGCCACGGACCTTTTTCCAATAGATGATCATGTCATGTGTGGTGACAATGAAATCCCATGCTTGGAAAAGTTCCTGATGTTTGACAGGCTTGTTGTTAGATGTCTTGAATCCATTCTGTTGGGAGGAAGGTCAGTGGTCGTGCGATGTCAGCATAGTTCTCGATGAACTGTCTTGAGTAATTGCACACTCCCAGAAAGTTTCGTAGCTCAGAGATGTTAGTGGTGTCTTTATGTTTTGGATTGCTTGTGTATGGCTGGACTGCGGTTCGATGCCGCCACGTCCGACGAGCAAGCCAACATAATTTATCTTGGTTTTACACCATTGTCCTTTGTGGAGGGCAATTTTCGCTCCTGCTGTTGTCAGCTGGTTCAGGACGTGGTCGATTTCTTTGAGGTGATCTGCAACATTGTTGCTTTTTACAAGGATATCATCAACATAAACAAGGTTGCCTCTGGCTCTGGCATCAGGGCACGCCTTGTTCAGAAAGATGTTGAATTCAGCTGGAGAGTTGGCATAGCCGAAGGTGCACCTTGTGAAGGTGAATTGTCGATTTCCAAAGGTGAACGGCAACTTGTGTTGGTCGTCAGGGTGGACAGGGATTGTCCAAAATCCTGAGGCGACGTCCAGTGTGGATAGGATTTTGGGAATCTCTTGGTCCAACTGAGTCATGGGCCATCGTGATAAGGGAACTTGCTGGTTCAATTTGCTGTTGTTCCATCGTATGTCTACAGCGAAGATGATCTTGAAGGTAGCCATGGCTGTTGACCATGGATTGAGAGGGAAGCGGCTATGCTTCGAGACATGTGGTAGGCTCTGATTTGTCTGCTTCAATGTTCTGAAGAGCTTCAGGCTGATAGCTGAGTTTTCAGCCCACAGGGCTAATGCTGCGTCAGGCTCTGATGTGTCTTGGACATTTATGGCAGTCGTGATTCGGAGGGAACCAGAGTCTGAGTCAGACGCTTGCAATGAGCAGAGGAATGGGTCTTGGTTTGTGCTGCTTGGAGTTGAACTTGCTCTTGGCTTTGACCTTGCATCGTCAGTCAGTGGATGAGGGGCGGTGTCTGTGGCTTGACACTGCAACTCGTTAGAGTTTACTGACTGGAGGGGCAGAGGCTCACGGAACTTGCGTCCATATCTTCAGGTGCTTGAAGTCTATTAAAGGTTCAAAGCGGTTAAGCAGGTCCTTCCCAATGAGGAGAGGATATGTGTTGAGTGGTGAGACGTATACTGGGTGAACAAGGTTCATCGGTCCCACAGTTAGGTGAATTGGGGCCACAGGTTTTAGTTGTAGGCCTGTGTGGGAATATGCTTGGAGGTTCAACTCACACCTTTGAAGTTTAAAGGTTCCGTTAGACCTCTTTGTTCTGTTTTGGACTTCTTCAAGGAGTTCTGTTGACATTAGGGTGATGTCGGCTCCAGTGTCGAGGAGGGCTTCGACCTTGATGTGTTGTTCGATGATAACAGAGAGGTAAAACTTTCTTGCTATACCTCTCTCGATGAGATCACCCAGGAGTTGGGGGACTGGAGTTTGGGATGATAGAGGTAGGATATCAGAATTGATCTCGTTTTCTTCGGAGGAGTGGCAGACGACCAAGACAGCACTTTCAGGAACTGGAGTGGTTTCATCAGTGGGTGTTTGTTGGACGCTGCTGTAATCTGACGCATCAGATGTTGAGTCAGTTTCTGACTGTTTTGCAGGATGTTCAGGTGGGATTTCTTGTCCATTTGAAGTTATGGTGCTTCTGGTTCTCTGGGAGAGAGGTGAGGTGCTGTTCTCTGGGGTATGCTGAGTCAGGTGGTCGCTGCCTTCTCGTCCGGCCGCTAGTCAGGCTGAATCTGGTTTTTCTTTCTCTTCCCTCTTCCGGTCGTCCTCCTTTCGTTGGAAGAACTCTTTCATCATCATTTTCATAAGCTCTTGAGAGTCAAAACAAGGTGAAGTTTTTTGTTCTGGTATGGATTCATTTTGAGCTCGGTCAGCTTGGAATCTTTGTGAGTTTTTTCGTCGATTCCTTGGGCTGGTTGCTCCAGGGTGTGTTTGTCGTTTTCCCTTGGAGGGTCCGTTGGATTCCCATGAGCTTTTCCCTCTGGGGTTTCCAAACGAGCTTGGCTGATTCCAGGTTTTCTCCCAATGACTCTCGTGAGGTCTTGATTGGTTCCATGCATTTTCCCAGTGACGTCCAGGTGAGCGTTGTCGTCCCCGTGGTCCATCCCAGCGGTTGTCTCCCTGTTTAGGTTGAGTACCAGCAGCGTGGGAGTCCCACTCTCTGTTGGACGAGGATGCATTCCACTCTTTGGGTGTCGGCTTGGCAAGGTCTTGACGCTGGGTGCCCTCTAGGGCCAGTCCTTGACTCTGAGTGTTAAAGTCAAGAACTGCTGTGGTTTTGGTGCCCTTTTCTGAGGCCATCTTCTGTTTGCAGTAGGCTTTGTGCGCCAAGTCTCTTAACTGTTGAGCACTCATTGTGCATGGACAGGCAAGGATGCCAAGATGGTGTCTCACCCCAGGATGGAGGTTTCTCAGGAAGAGAGTTTTGAAGTTCAATTCCTCCTCTATGTTCTGTTCGTTGCGAGACCCGAAGTACGCTAGACTGAGTCGGCTATAGAAGACTTGAGGAGATTTGTGACGACCTTGTTTTGTCTCCAGGGCAGCCACTAGTCATTGTTCTGACTCAGGGTTGGCAAACTCTTTAATGAGGGCTTCTCGGAGCAGGTGGTAATCAGTCTTTGTGTGGGCAGGCTGCCGGTCCAGGAAGCTGTGCACTTCAGAGCTGGATGTGGCTCTGAGCAAATAAAGTTTATCTTTGTCAGTGACATTGGGTCTCATTTCCAGATGGAAGTCAATATCTTGCAGATAACTCTGAACATTTGGACTACCTGGCACATTTGGAGTGAATTTGCTAATGTTTCTGGCGAGCTTGTCAAGGTCTCTGAGGTCCAAGTCATGAGATGATCTGTGGCTGGCTGGAGCAAGTTCTTTTAGTTTAGTGGGGAGGTAGGATTCTTCAGAAGGAGCTGGTGACGGTTTTAGCACTGCCCCCTTTTGATCATGTGCCAATCCAGGAACAGGGGAGCTGGTCCTGCTTGGTAAGGGTGAAGTCGCTGTCCGAAGTGTTCTTGGCGGCTCAAAACGCAATTCATATGCGTGCTTGAGTTCTTCTTTAACACTGTCGGACTCGTCTTTGATGTAGTCAAGCTGTCGTGTTAGGCGGCTGATCTCATTTCTTGACTCATTCAGGTGAGTTTTGAGAGCTTTAATTCGGCTGTTCTTGTCTCTGAAGTCAGCCTTTGCTTTTTCCAGTAGCTGTTCTGCATACTGTAGCTTGTCGGAGAGATCAGCGTAGTCTGCTCTGCCTCGTTCCATTTCTTGCGTAGTAGCTGCTAGGGTCTCTTTTAGCCTATTGATCTCCTCTTCGGCACCTTGTTCCACTTCATCACGCCCTTCTTGTCGTTCCTGAGCCTCCAGCTCCAGCTGTTCGATGCGTCGTTGTGCACGTGTCAGCTCCTGTTGGCGATGGGCGGCTTGCCTGTCAGTCAGTTTGAGGGTGGCGATGAGTGTGTGACTTAAGGAGCCGGTGATCTTGGCTAATTCTTTGTGACTGTAGCTCTGGCTTGGGTCTTGTTACATGAGGCTTGGGATGTTGTCATCCAGCTGGTCCTGTGTCTTATGCTTTAGAGTTTCAGCGGCCTTAGGTAGGAGGCTGTCTGTTGCAACACTTACCCAGGTCTCAAGATCTTCCCAGTGGCCAGCAGGGTCTGTTGTGCGAGACATGTTTTGGCACCGTGAGGGTTAAACCCGAAACTGACACAGACCTTGAAGAAAAGAACAAAACAAAACAAACAAGCAGGGCAAATCAAAGGTGTAAGGGTGCAATGTCAAGTGTGGGCTAATGGGAAGGAGTAATGAGTGTGTAAATGTGCAGGTGAAACTGGTTCTCGACTGTGGTCCTCTCGTGGACGTGCTTCTAACTCTGAGTCTCTGTGGGAAGAATCAGTAAGCACACACAGCTAGCACAGCTAGAGAACAGCAGAAGAAAAGAAGAGCACGAAACAACAGAATAGCATTTAGCAAAGTATAAATAACTGGGCGCTTCCAGTTTTCTAATAAAATTAAGTTTCCATCTTTAACACTGTTTGCAGAATGAGTGTAATTTTACAAGCCCTTTTGTAAAATTCCATTTAGAAGGATGTTTCTAGACAGGGGTTTGGAAAAGGATTTCAAAGCACCAGGACTTTGATTGTTATTAAAATTCCCTTCGGTGCGAAAGAAAAACAATAACAATGACAGTATTGGTTTCTCAGCTAGTAGGATTGACAACCGTGCACCACTCAAAGCGTTTCTAGATGCATACTGGAGGTTTGATGGACGCCTATCAGTCTTCTAGTCGACCGGCTTGAGCCTAGGCTGGGTAGGATAACAGGATGAGGAGGGAAGGTAAAGTGAGTGTCGTACAATTTGGAAAGAAGTGTTCCGTTTCCCAAATATTTGTTAAATATTTCTCAAACACTCTGCTTTAATGACTTTCACAGGTACGAACCCAAAAACCAGCAGCAGTAGTCAAACCAGAAGAGGACAGCTGAGAAAGAGAGAGAGAGAGAGAGAGAGAGGTTTTTCTCTCGAAGTTTGGAAAAATTACAGGGTTGCCAGAGTGGTGGCGCTGGGGAGTCGCTGAAGTCAACTGACCCAAGTCTTGAGGAAAACCCCAAAATTTTCCTTAAAGGGGTACTTCACCCCTGGAAAGATGAATGTGTATTTAAAATTGGTCATTTATGTAGTAGAAATGTGAAATTATTTTTGAATTTGGAGCTTTCTAGACTGAGAAAAGGCAGAAAATGTATTTTTGACTACTCCCAGAATGCACTTGTTTTGCTGCCCTTGCGAGGCCACGCCCAAACCACGCCTATCGGTTACAGGCGGCATTACCAGGAAAATTCAAACAACTAGGCTTGCTTTGTTACATATTAATTCTATAAATCGTGAGTTAGTTCATACATTTACAGCGAAATGGTGCTAAACTGCTTTGTACCTGTATGTACACCCAAAACCAGGAAAGGACAAGTAAGTTTCCATCATTTTCCGATTAAAGATTTGGAGCGATGTAAACAGTGGCTGCGGGCCATCAAACACCCGAAGTTTGGAGATGACACGTTATAGAAAACCTAAAAAACCGCAGAATATGTAGTCTCCATTTCAAGCACGAGGACTACGAACCAAATATCCTTGCAATGAAGAGAACCATTCTGAAGGACACCGCGATACCGTCGATATTCACTTTCCCAGAGGACGAACAGCCTGGGCCATCTGGTACTAAGCGTATTCGCCTAGAGGTAAGACTCGCTGATACTAGACTCTATTTCTGATAACACAGTAGCCTATATGTAGTGTTGTAGGTAGCAGTAAAACTGCAAACTTAGCAAAGTAACGTTAGATAGACAATTACATATAAGTTGCATATAAGTTGACTGTTATCAAAGTAAAGCCACTGTTCTGTAAAACTGAGTTAGTCTATTTATCTATTTATACTAACGTTACCACAAAAGCCTGATGCTGTATTGGTTGAGATGACTGCAGAGACCGATAAATTTGCGAGATGAACCACTGATGTAGTGCAGACTATAACAAAATAATGTTAATTACTGTAAGCTTAAAAATATAATTGACACCCACTTTTGATAAAATCTTTGATCTATGTCCGTGAGTAACCTCAAACGCGCATATGTTAGAGGTATTGCCTTCTTATTTGGGCAACGAAAAACCCACATTTTTTCACTTCAGAATAACTTCAGTTCCTTGAAATATTATGTAACGTTATTGAACTTGTCATTTCAGACTCCAATCACGTCTGCTGCGTTAGTGTCGTCGGATGAGGAAGAAAAATTGCTGCTGACCTCAACACCGGTCAAAATTCCTGCCTCTGAACAATTTGTAAGTTTCTGAAGAACCAACATACTTCACAGCATATTCTTTCTAAATAAATTCTAAAGCAACTGTATGACAAATTCTTGTTGTCTGTTTTAAAGTCACCATGCCTAAGTACACCTGGCGGCCTCAATACCACCATCAGCAGCATTGAAGCTGTAGGTGAAAATTATGAAAGCTATCAACCCGAGTCAACCGTCACCCTCACATCAACATCATCATCAGATGAAGAAGGGGAAAAGGACTGGCATGCAAAGAAGCTAATTGTCAATGAGTCCAGCCTCATGTCATTCTTCAAATTTTGCCAGATGTGCGGGAAACCAATTTCGACAAAGACTATTTTTGACATTGGTGCACAGAGGAAGGTGGATTGGACATGTCTTGGGGGCCATGCTGGGACCTGGAAATCTTCACCTGACGTTAGGGGAATGCCAGAGGTGAACCTCCTTGCAGCAGCAGCTGTTCTGTTCAGAGGGGGCACATACACAGAACTGTCCGACTGGTGCAATACCATGGGTGTCCAAATGATTGGACAGACTACATTTTACAACATCCAGAAGGTATACTTGCACCCTGCTATCGAGGAACTGTATAGTGAAAAAAGAACAGAACTCTTGGCAAGAGTGTATTTAGAACAGGAGGATGGAAAGAGGCTACACTTGACGGGTGATGGCCGATGTGACACGCCAGGTTTCAGTGCAAAATACTGCCACTACACATTTATGTTGGATGACACAAAGGAGATACTCCACACAGAAATGGTGCAGGTAAAATAATTACAATAATGGAAAATTATAAATGCTATTTGTAAAATTATGATTATGATTTGAATTTGACTTGACTCTTTAGGTTACTGAGGCCACCAGCTCTGTTGCCATGGAACCACTAGGTTTCAAAAGGGGCATGACTGAGTTGATGGACCAGGGCCTTGACGTGGAGGTGATGGCCACAGATCGCTCCACATCTATTCAAAAAATAATGAGAGAAGAATTTCCTAATGTCCAACATCAGTTTGACATATGGCACACAGCAAAAGGTATGTATTTGTTTAGTCCCCCCTGTACACACACAAACCTCCACATTTCTCCAGCCCTACCCTGACTGACACCTCATGGTCTCACAGCTTTACTCCCCTCACAGAGTTTTGCAGCCATGATGCATTCAAGCCAGTGTATTAGTGTAAATTGTTAATTCAAGAAAACCAAGAACAATTCAAACTTCTACACTAGCACAGTGCAGGAAGTCTGCAAAGCTCTGTAAGGGGCAAAGTGTAAGAAACTAAGGTGTGAATTTGGGCCAATCCAAATTAAAAAGAAAAATGTTAGTGTTTGTCAAAACTTGTGCTGCATTTACTCACAGGTTTCCGGAAGAAGATGCGGAGTAAGGGGAAGAAAAAGGCCAATTAAATCATCCATACATGGACCAGGTCATTATTTGGTTTGTAATCTAGTAGACTTTACATTGGTTTGCAAGGTTCAAAATTACTAATTGTATTATCTTTTATAGGTCAGTCGTAAACCATATGTGGTTTGCCTGTGCGACAAGTAAGGGGGACGTCGAGGTAAGACATTTGATTCTAATTTTATTTTATTTTTTTGTACTTATTGAGAATAATTGTTTTTTTTGTTAGTTTTGTTTTCAATACAGGCATTGAAATGCCGGTGGAAGGCCATTACACACCATGTGTGTAATGAGCATGAGTGGACAGATGAAAACGGAGAACAGCGTCGGTGTGACCATGCTCCTCTAACAGCCCAGGAGCAAAAGAAGCGCATGTGGATGAAAAAAGATTCTGTGGCGTTTCAAAACCTGTCATCGCTGGTCCTTGACAAAAGACTTCTTAGAGACTTGGAAAAGATGGCCATGTTCAAACATACAGGTGAGAATAGTTGCCCTTGTACACTTGATTATCTTTCAAAATTGTAATGATAATGTTTTAATTTGTTGTATCCCTTCTCCCTTTCTCTTTTTAATTGCACACAGGCCCACTTGAAGTCTTTCACAGTGCACTTCTAAAATACCTCCCCAAACGCCAGGCATTCTCATTCCAGGGAATGAAGGAGCGATGTCACTTTGCCGTCCTGGAGCACAATGAGAATATTGTCAAGAGGGAGCAGGACACAACCAAGACAGGTATGGTATCATGTGTTATCTGAGTAGTATAATATCAACATTTAGAATGTTTAGAGCTAAGGGAATGTTCAGACAGGACAAAGTCAAATATCAGTTCAGATTTTATATTTAATTATATTTACTATCATTAACAGGACAACCACGTTTTAACCAAGTCTACTGCAAGAGATCCAAACAGTGGGTCTTGAAGAAAATCTTCACACCACACACCACCCAGTTTGTAGACACACTCATCAAGAGGGTCATGGATAGAAGACGCAACCCGAACATTCAGTTTACCATGCCAACCTCCTCACTTGCCCTGCACATTGCACCCGTGCCTAAACCATCAAAGGAGGCTGCCATAACTTCTTTCCAAAGCCGCTTCTAAAACTAAATTATTTTGTTTTGTATCTTCTCATTTATTTTCACTTGTACCTTTGACTATGGTAGCAGAATAATTTTTGTGTGGTAATATTAATTAAAAAAAACATTTCTTCTTCTTACCCTGTACTCCTGTTTACACTAAAGTTCTACATTATAGACTTGTGGAGGGAGGCTGAATGATTACAGTCACTGATTTTGCTGTAATTACTTACTGTACACAAACTACCTGCATTATTTCCCTTCTTAGAATTTATTCTGGGTTAAAACAGTGAGCCTAATGTAGACTTAGACTTTGTAGCGTCTGCAATCGATCAGAATTTAGTGGGCGCACCATAAACTGTGGTTAAGCTTTAACCCACTGAACTTTGAATTACAAATCAAAGCTTGGCGCCGGTCTGGCGGACATTTAAAAACCTTCTGGACACGTTTATGACTTTGTGATAGATCCCCGACACCTCCAGTGCGACTTCAAACAATCATGATTGTCTCGGATCACATTATCATGGGCCATGTGGCGACACGGCATTTCAATATCAAACACGCGCACACACAGAGACACACACACACCCACACACACACGCACACACGCATAAGGACTTTATATACTAATATGACTATGCCAAAATTGTACCTGAGTTGTATGTCTAGTGCATGCATGTTTTCTTAGTGTTTAGACTTAGTTTAAATGACGGTAGTGGTGCTAGTGTCATTTCTAACGATTACTTTTGACTTGAAACTATAACTCCTTTGATATGCTTCCCTTATATGTCGAGTTTGGACTCGCTGTAACATCCTTGCTCTCCTTTATTCACCCATGTATATTTCACTGTGGTAAGATGCATGGTTCGATTTTAATGGTCCCATGAGGAAATTATCCACCGATTTGATAAGCTCATAGATTATGTAGATTAACCTCAAGACAGGACAAAGAAAGTTTTTCCCCGCCAAAATGGCAACGCTATTATTGGCAGACGATTTCCCAGGAGGCGGTCTGGTCTGTTGTCTTTAAAACACAATGACACGCGCCTCTTTGCAGAACAAGTTTTACCTGTCGTCAGGACGCAAGTTTTCCTGTCGTCAAGCTTTCGAAGCTCCATCACGGAGTCCAACTCTCTTCTTTATTTTCCGGCAATATCACTTCTCAGTTTAAAACCGCGTTTGAAAAACCCGCCGAAGAAACAGCCTCTTTGGGAAAGGACCGATCACGCCAAGCCCCGCGCACTGAAACTCTGCGAACTCATGCAAGTAACCTGTTAAGATTCATTTTAACTGTTTTCTTTTCTGGCTCTCAGAGGTTTCTGTTTGTAAATTGCCACTGTTCTGATCACTCTCTCTCTCTTCTGCCTTAACTTTCGTTTTGTATATGCATATCCTTTTTGTGCCTATTTAACCGTATAACCTTTGTAGTATTAGTTTTACATATTAAATGCATTATATCCGTCAGAATTGTTCTGTTTGTTCTTTCAACCGAAGACCAAGTCACTTTAACGTTTTCGATCACTTTATGCTTTGATGCTATAGTAGGAATTTATTCTTGTGGCCAAAAGAATAAATCCATTTTAATATTCTATGAGGAGCTTAGTTTGCTGGACAAACGAACAGTTTCTCTAAATAATTGGTAAACCAGAACTAATCATATACATAATTGATTATAATTCGTTGTAATTAATTAACCATATATGTTTAATTCCCCCTTGGGTCGGTATGTGTATAATAATTATTCATAAAACTTTATGAATTATTATTTTCATATTCCACCCATAAATTGATTAATAACTGTACGAAACGCGCTACTTCGTTACAGTATTTGGTGGAGAATGCGGGCACGTTTTAAACTTGGTTTTTGGTAAACGAGCAATGTAGAATAATTTATGTATGATTTAATGTGTACATGCGCGTTTTATTCAGTGAGACAAGACGCACGCGTCCTCCTCATTTTGAAGATACGTTAACAAGCTGCTTTGTGTCTGAAGACACTGCAGTGAACTGTTGACCGTGAAATAACTGCAGTTCATTAATATCCAGACTCGTATGCAAGAGGGCGACAGTCTTTTGCAATACAGTTTTAATATTAATTTCCGCTTGAATAAACTAATTGAATCGTATTCAGCGAGTTTAGAGAGTTGTAGTGAAGTCCTATCTCTCTCTCAAAGGCCTTATTATCTGCCACTATTTAAATCTAAATTACTTGTGTCGTCCAATAATTCACAATAGTTGGTGCTCCTGGGTGACGTCGCTGGCCTAGCTACCCAATCACGTGACCCTTACAGATCTAAGCGGAAAACAGTTTATCTGATTTATCGATTGGTGTGTAATAATTTGGAGCCGTTCACGTCCTGATCCCACGTGAACCGTAACACCAGGGAAAAGAATCCCGCTGTTACATATTCGCGTGCACTAAGTTGGCACCAAAAAGGGACTGATTCCCAAAGTTGTGTACCCGTGAGTAAAACGGTACATATATATTTATGAAAGGATCTGCCGAGATTCCAGAAATTGTGTACTCGTGATTAAATATTGCATAGTTGTGTCCGGTAAATCGGCACCAAAGAATCCGCTGAGATTCTAAAAAGTTTGTAATCGTGATCGTGCAGTTAAATCAGCCGTAAAGGGTCAGAACCCTACAGATGCGCTCAATTTTTATATCACGAATTAGAGAAGGTGGATGCAGTAACTCTGACCAGACGCCAGAGGGCAGTCTGTTCAGGTGCGGCATCCCTCCCTACTTATTTGCTGGGTGGACTCATTGACGCCACCGTGTGGATGTTCTGAGTTAAAGCTGCTCTTTTGAACTGAATTATCTCCAAATTATCTCTGCTGCTCTATACTGCGGGGAGTTTGTAAAAGTAATTTGCTTTTGGTGGTTATGCTTTCCAATCATTTTCGGAATGTGGTTTACTGATTGACTCTATTCGATTTTACTTTACTTTGTTTTACTCTATTCGGTTGAACTTATTCCCTTTTTACTCTTCTCCCCCTCTTTCTCTTGAGTTTTTATTTACTTTGGAAATTCCTTCCTTTGCATTACTTAATGCTTCATTGTATTCACTCTTAGTTCTGTGTCCTGTTTGTTATTGGCTGGCAATAACATTCACGCACACCCAAGCCTCCCTTACTTTATACACTTATTTTAAATTTTACTTAAATAACATTTAAATTGAATTTTAAAATTAAGTAGTGTCAATCAGTTGGCATTTTGCTCATCAAGAAGCAATTCTCTTTAGAGACTCACAAGTAGGGAAGGCTTTCTCCTTTCTTTTCCCATTCTGTTATTCTATGCACTCATTTAAATTTAATTGAACAAGGTTTAATTCAGATTTGAACCAAGTGCATCTGAAGTGTCCTCGTTTTTTTCTTTTTTTTTTGCTTTTCCCATTCTGTTATTCTATACACTTATTTAAATTCAGTTGAACAGAGTTCAATTCGAATTTGAATCAAGTGCCTCTGAATTGTCTTCGTTTGCTCCTGTGTTTCCCATCCCACTATTCTATGCACTTGTTTAAATTCAATTAAACAGAGTTTAATTCAAATTTGAATCAAGTGCATCCAAATTATTTTATTATTTCTCACTTTCTTTGCTGTTTTTTTTTTATTTTACCCCGGCTGCTCATTTTCTGTTCTAGTTTGGCTAGTTCACTCTGACTGTCATTTCAACAACCAGTCTTTTGTCCTACACACTTGATTATTTAAATTAAATTTAAACAAGAGTTAAATTGAGTTTTAAATTTACAATTAAGCTGTGTCTACTTGACCATTTGTGTATTTCACAGAAAGGGCCCCTCCAGCGCCCTGTGGTGAGTTGGCGGTTGTTCCAGTGAGTTCCAGTGAGTGGAGTTGCCTGGTCTGGTGAATCTTGCATCGTAGCTGTGCGTGAATCGCAGGACGTTACTGGCCTCATACCACGGGTAGCACGCAGAGACCCCAGCAGGTTGGGTGCGTCAGGTGCAGGGAGGCAACGAGTCCAGTTGGGTACCCAAGACAATTTTGTTTAATTTCCCTGTTTCTGCTCGACAGAACCGCCTTTTGAGTAACTGCCTGCGGGGTCAGACTCGGGGGTCGGGAAAGATTCAATTTTGACCTGCCAACTGGCCGTTGGCGTTAATACCTCACCTGAAAGCGCAATCGTGCTGAAGGTCCCTGTTTGAGAGGTTGCGTTGTGGTATAAGGGGGGCAGAGCGTCTGCGAACACCGCAGCCGGTGTGAGAACGTCTAGGAGAGGCGGCCCCTTCATTGAGTTCTCATCTGGGCACTCGCAATTCACCCCAGGGTTAGAGTAACAATATACGACCCCTTCCCTTAGTAAAAACCACAGAATATGACATATTCTGTGATCCTCGAAGTGCTGGCCAACTCTTTTACGTTTAAGCCATACTATCCGTATAGGTTTTATGACTCAGCAGTGCCCTCGCCCGGCCCCGTCATAAACCCAGCAGCGATAGGGAGTTTCAGTTTCACTTATTCCCCCTAGCCTTCTTGTTTCATTGATATTCTAGTTCTACTCCTTTCTCCTTGCCTACTGTTCTATTTCATGCGATTGCATCCATACTGTTTCTGTTTTGTTTTGCCCTTCTACTGTGTTTGTTTCTTTCAGTTCATGCAAAACACAGCCTGTGAGAGCCACCACGGAAAGCTGAATAATAGATAAGACGACCAAGCAGCCAAGATTCCTCAGAGAACTCATAGAGCTACCACCTGTCAGAATCTTTATTTACATCTGGCCCTCACCCACACATATTGGCCCACGTGGCCCTCTGGCTATTGACGATAAGTGTCTAGCCTACGTTCCACTAACTGCCTGCACCAGTTAACTGGAACCACACCAAAGAATTATTAATCACGTGTTACGTAACCGCTAGTCTCCGCACAAGCTTGCATTGGTTCTTGTCTTTGTTGTGCTGTCCTTCTCTCGTCAACAGTAAAAGCCACTATGTCGCGAGCATCCAGCCCTGACACCCACTGGGACCACCTCGAGACCTGGTTGAGCGTCATGACCAACCCGTTCCTGCCCGACATGGCCGGCGACCTCCAGCACCTGAGCCGTGAGCAGCTGGACGAGGACCTGAATCGACTGATGACCCACGATCCGATGCAGAGCTATAGCCACAAAGAATGGGCGAAACTCATCGGAGGCCTCGCCCACAACCTCATCGCCCAGGCAAGGCTCAACGAGAGGAGCAACGCCCTTCTGGAGCAGGAAATAGCAGCGCTCAAGCTCCAGGCGGAGGAAGCCCGGAGGAATCAGGCTCAGACCCAACATCATCTTGATCAGCTACTCCACGAGACCCCGGGTCAGCGTGGGACGGCGGAGGAATCTGACCCTGAGCTACAGGAGGAAGTCGAGAGACTCCAAAAGGCCCTCGAAGAGCTCCACTTGGAGACAGGCCGCAGAGAGCGGATGGAGAAGCAATCCAGAGAGGAACTAACTGGAAAGCTCCAGCATGGCGAAGCTCTCTTAGCAAGGGCAGAGATCAAACTAAAAGAAAGAGATGCGAAAGCCCGGGCCTGCGAGAATCATCTTAAACAGGCTCGAAGTGAGATTACTGCCCTGAGGCAGCAAAGAGACTATTTAAAAGATGAAGTGGATACTGTGCACCGAGAACTAAAGCACTCCTATA
>RJVU01058228.1:124323-155057 GCA_003731715.1 Anabarilius grahami | reverse complement strand
AAGAGATTTAGCCGCCTGCCAAAACTGCTACAACAGCACACCAGCATTGACACTTGAGATAAAGGTATCCCAACAACAGCAACAAACCCGTCACAGGTACCTCAAAGAGAATGCGTGCCAAGGAATGCCCACGGCCTACGTCGAGGGACGTTTCTGCATCCTTGAGGGCATCCTACGGATAAGTGCAGGGGTACGATGGTTAAACAACAAACCCTGCCAACCACAGAACATCAGGTGGGATCCCAAGTCATGTCAGTATGGTGAAGCAGCAGCTACCATCATAACCCTTCAAGTCTCCTCAGCCCATAACATCAGAGAACTCCTGTGCACAGACTCACACTATGCCAGACCTCGTTTCACATGCCATCTTCTGGGCTGGAAACAAACTGGTTTCAAGACTAAATGCAACAAGCAGGTGAAACATCAACACCTGTTCCAGACACGTTATCACCTCACCCAAACACACGACACGATCGTTTACTGGGAAAAGGTGGAAAGACGCTCAAAGCAACCGGGGCGTTACAAAGGCGTGAACGACCAAACTAATGCCCTTGCCAAGACTGGCACGCGGCATAACAATCTATGGTCACACCCACCCCATTCACCCACCCTTAATGTGGCAGCAACAACCCGCAGTCAGTTCCTGCAACAGATCCTACCTTACTGCCACTGCCACTGACAACTAAACTTTCCAACACTTCCATACGGACTGTTTTGCACCTCCACTCAAACCCCTTCCTCCTCCCGATCACAGCATCTGGTACCACGGCGGCCCCTAGCCACAGACGGCTGCATGGGATCAACCACATGCTGCGTGTAAAACTGAACATGCTAAAGTATGCCCCTGATGACCTCACAACGCCAAAGCTTGTAATGTCACAAGGCCAAAAGGGGGGTGAACTGATATATGCCCACGACACATCATGTGCCAAACACCATGGTACCAGAACCACGGATGAGACATTAAAACAAGTGGCACACTGGCCCAGCATGCAGCAAGATGTGGCAGAGTATGTCAGAGGATGTCAAGTTTGCTGTCAAGTCCAGACTGCAAACGCAAATCACAGAGCTTCACTGCAACACAGAGGAGTCACGTTTCCATGGTCAGTCAACCAGAAAGACTGGACTGTACAATTTCCTCTGATGCTCATGGCCATCACAGACACCATGCAGGGACCAACTCGGGTGTCCCCCACTGAACTAGTGACAGCATGGCAGGTGACACTGACATTGCACCTGTACCAACCAGGAGACTCGAGTCTCATCACAGCCTACTCCACTCATCAGCATCTCAACAAGCTCCGCCTACAGCTGAGAGAACAACTCGCAACACAGAGCCAAACCCTGCAAACCATCTGCAAATACTGGAAAGGTATTGTGGTGGTTCCCTGTACTCACAGTTTCCTGCTGATCCAAACGGTGAACTCAATGAAGCAGCTGTTTACAGTCTTCCAAAATGACTTTGCCCAAAATCAGCTGGTTATGGCTCTGATGACAGACCTGCTGCGAGAAGTTAGTTTCTCTATGGACAGAGTGGCTATGAATAGGATTCCTCAGTATCCTATGCAAACTGTGCTGGACTTTGCTACTGGCAGACCCACCAGGACTGTTCCAGCCCACCTCGCTAACTCTCTGGGTGCGGCCGTCCTACTGCACGTCGACCCCAAGCAGAATGAGGTGGCTGTCCTTCTCAATCTACGCAGCGGTGAACCAGATAACATCTCCAGACCCAAAGACAAGGTCAATGTCACCCATGCCAAGAAACACACCTCAGATGTGATAGCCTACCACAACAGCAACCCACGGCTGTGCCTGGCTCCCCACTTTTGCAGGTGTAGTATCACCAAAGACTTTCAGTACTTCTGCCCTAACCAGCTCTTCCTCAGAAACCACACTGAAGGAATGGGCCGGTTGCTACTCATGGTCAGCGACACACGCTGCCCTGCCGAGGCCAAGCCTTGCACCCAAGTCATCGGAACACAAGCCAAGATTGTGGGTGATCGACTGCTCGTCCACACCCCCACTCATGCTGCCACCCTAACCTACAATCAGTACAACACTACCACACGTGTCAGCCTGCCCAATCCAAGTACGTGGATCCAGGTACCACTGGGTCCCATCCTTCACCTCAACCGTCTGGTAGCGTACTGTCTCTCAAGTGAAGAGTACCAGTCAAAACTGGAAATCCCATCCTCCTCCAGGAATCACCATCACACCTTAGATCCAGGACTGGAACTGAGGATTGACAAAGGGGGGTCCCAGCTAAGTGACAGTACTCCCATCGATGCAGCCCTCCAAGCACTCTCCCAACTGCCTGTCCTGACCAGCTCACCTATAGCCCAGGCGTGGACTGCTGCCAACACAGCCCTTTGCCTCTCCATGGCAATCGGCTACGCACTGACTCTGGGCCTGGCTTTCATACTGTTCAAGAAGATGAAAGGGATGAGAGAGTCCATGGACAAGTGCCTGCCGGCCCTTCCTCGAGGTTTCAAAAGGAAACCAAGAAGAGGAGGCCCCAAAACGGAGAATGTGCCAAATCTCATCAAGATGGATTCCCCCTCTGAAGACCCGAAGGCCGAGGACCAGTAGGAACCACCTGCTGCCCGCCCATCCTGATCCATGTGCCCTCCTACTTGCTACCGTCCAACGAGGTCCATACGGGAACCTCGGTGGCCAAAGGGGGGAGTTTGTAGCGTCTGCAATCGATCAGAATTTAGCGGGCGCACCATAAACTGTGGTTAAGCTTTAACCCACTGAACTTTGAATTACAAATCAAAGCTTGGCGCCGGTCTGGCGGACATTTACAAACCTTCTGGACACGTTTATGACTTTGTGATAGATCCCCGACACCTCCAGTGCGACTTCAAACAATCATGATTGTCTCGGATCACATTATCATGGGCCATGTGGCGACACGGCATTTCAATATCAAACACGCGCACACACAGAGACACACACACACCCACACACACACGCACACACGCATAAGGACTTTATATACTAATATGACTATGCCAAAATTGTACCTGAGTTGTATGTCTAGTGCATGCATGTTTTCTTAGTGTTTAGACTTAGTTTAAATGACGGTAGTGGTGCTAGTGTCATTTGTAACGATTACTTTTGACTTGAAACTATAACTCCTTTGATATGCTTCCCTTATATGTCGAGTTTGGACTCGCTGTAACATCCTTGCTCTCCTTTATTCACCCATGTATATTTCATTGTGGTAAGATGCATGGTTCGATTTTAATGGTCCCATGAGGAAATTATCCACCGATTTGATAAGCTCATAGATTATGTAGATTAACCTCGAGACAGGACAAAGAAAGTTTTTCCCCGCCAAAATGGCAACGCTATTATTGGCGGACGATTTCCCAGGAGGCGGTCTGGTCTGTTGTCTTTAAAACACAATGACACGCGCCTCTTTGCAGAACAAGTTTTACCTGTCATCAGGACGCAAGTTTTCCTGTCGTCAAGCTTTCGACGCTCCATCACGGAGTCCAACTCTCTTCTTTATTTTCCGGCAATATCACTTCTCAGTTTAAAACCGCGTTTGAAAAACCCGCCGAAGAAACAGCCTCTTTGGGAAAGGACCAATCACGCCAAGCCCCGCGCACTGAAACTCTGCGAACTCCAGCACTCGAGCTGACTAAACTCATGCAAGTAACCTGTTAAGATTCATTTTAACTGTTTTCTTTGCTGGCTCTCAGAGGTATCTGTTTGTAAATTGCCACTGTTCTGATAACTCTCTCTCTCTTCTGCCTTTACTTTCGTTTTGTATATGCATATCCTTTTTGTGCCTATTTAACCGTATAACCTTTGTAGTATTAGTTTTACATATTAAATGCATTATATCCGTCAGAATTGTTCTGTTTGTTCTTTCAACCGAAGACCAAGTCACTTTAACATTTTCGATCACTTTATGCTATGATGCTATAGTAGGAATTTATTCTTGTGGCCAAAAGAATAAATCCATTTTAATATTCTATGAGGAGCTTAATTTGCTGGACAAACGAACAGTTTCTCTGAATAATTGGTAAACCAGAACTAATCATATACATAATTGATTATAATGCGTTGTAATTAATTAACCATATATGTTTAATTCCCCCTTGGGTCGGTATGTGTATAATAATTATTCATAAAACTTTATGAATTATTATTTTCATATTCCACCCATAAATTGATTAATAACTGTACGAAACGCGCTACTTTGTTACAACTTTCACATTAAAAAGATGATGCAAGGCAGGACCATGTAGTACAGTGTTTCTCAAACTTTTTCAGCCCAAGGACCACTTTATCTTCCAATTTTTTTCTGAGGACCACCTAACAGAATCCCACTCTAACACGCCCCCAAAAACCAACAAAATAGGAAGGATAAGCTAAATTTAAGTTTAATATGCAACTGTTTCAAGTCAAAAACGAATTATTCAAACACAAATGCAATGATATGATCAGAAATTATTATATTAATTTTTATTTAATTTGAAAAAGTAAATGTGAAATGAGTTGCAGCTTAATATGAACAACAAACTGCACATATGGGGAAAAAAACTGCAATTGACCCTTCGCAAAGACCCGCCCCCCTTAGTTACTGTTGCTTTGTCCGACAAGCCGTGGCGCTGTCTCACCACACGCAGAGAAAAATACATTGTGGAGCAAAGAGGACACTGACAACATGTCGACAGGCAAGACAGAGCAGGTTACTAATGATATTAAACAAAGTCCCAGCTTTCAAACTGTGTAATTTTTAAAGAAATTCAAACAATAAAAACCGTTTTCTGGCTCTTTAATGTGTCGTGACAGATTGCTGTAGCGCGTCAGCTCAAGAGGCTCGTAAACCGATCATCTCTTCCTACTAGTCCATTTATAACATCAAATAAACATGAATGAACATGAGAATGAATGTTGTTTCAAACGCGGAAAGACGTCAATATACACAATTTTCCAAGTTTAACTCCACCGAGGTTACTCTTCTAACTACTGGCTGCTTTGTCGGACAAAATGGCGGATGCGGCGTTCTGATTGGTTAGATCGCTTGTCAATCAAACTCCCGACGAAGGGTCAATTAAACATACTGTAACAGCCTAGGTCCCACTTAATGCCATTCCAAAGAGCCATTAGTTTAAAACTGAGGTGGTGACGATTTTATAAACACTTGCCTAGTTTAGGTCATCTTTTCGCGGACCACTAGGGGGCGATGGCGGACCACTAGTGGTCCGCGGACCACACTTTAAGAATTACTGATGTAGTATAATAGGCTAACACATACTCTAATGTAGCAACACTAAATGTTTTTAACAAGAACCACAACCAACCACAACCAACCACAACCAGAGTTATAACTTTTTATTAAAAATAAATAAATAAATAAATAAACACTTTCACACTCAAAGCTCTTCCAGAACCTCAGCAGTTTCCTTATATCCACAGTATTGCCCGTCAGGAGCTGGATAACTCCATCTGATATCTTGAACAACACAGGTTGGCAAAACAAGACGATAACCTTTCCCCAGTCTCTCGCCTTGCAGGACCCATTCCATAAAGTGACGGTAGGCTGTTTCATTTACATTTAGTCATTTAGCAGACGCTTTTATCCAAAGCGACTTACAAATGAGAATAGTAGAATCAAATCAAAATCAACATGAGAACAACAGTATGTAAGTGCTGTGTGAAGTCACAGTTATGTCAGTAAAGTGCTCGTAGCAAGGATTTTTTTTTTTTTTTATAAAATACACAAATAGATGGAAGAAGAATAGAAATCAAAGTAAGTGCTACTATTACTGGGTCAAGTGCTGACGAAAAAGATGTCTTTAGCATTTTTTTGAAAATGGCTAGAGACTCAGCTGCTCGGATAGACAGGTCATTCCACCAGCCAGGAACAGACCCGGAGAAGGTCCGTGAGAGAGATTTTTTGCCCCTTTGTGATGGCACCACAAGGCGCCGTTTCTGGAGGGCGCGTAAGTCTGAAGTAGTGAGTTAAGGTATAGCGGTGCAGAGCCAACGGTCGTTCTGTAGGCAAACATCAGAGCCTTGAATTGGATGCGAGCAGCTACTGGCAGCCAATGCAGATTGATGAAGAGAGGAGTGACGTGCGCTCTCTTCGGTTCGTTGAAGACCAGTCTTGCTGCAGCATTCTGGATCAGTTGTAGAGGCTTGACAGTGCATGCTGGAAGGCCAGCCAAGAGAGCATTACAGTAGTCCAGTCTGGATAGAACAAGAGCTTGGACAAGAATTTGTGTGGAATGCTGCGATAGGAAGGGTCTAATCTTCCTGATGTTGTACAAGGCAAATCTGCAGGACTGGAGGAACAAGAGGCGGAGGCTTTTTTGGCCAGAGGCTTAAAACTACAGCCAGTAATAGCAGGTAGTTCCGCATTTTTTCACCACGCCCATATGGGGTGGGATCTCACTCACAGAATGTAAAGATAGTGTCAGCCATCTTTCTGTAGAAGCTAAGCTAACAGGCTGTGGAGAAAGTAATGACAATGGCAGAAGGTAGTTTTGAAGTTGAAATGGCAGAAGGGGAATCGGATGTTCGCGGCTACCTGTACGAGCCGCAATACAGCGACGAACAGTTGCGGATGATGGAGGAACAAGAGGCGGTTAGAGCAGCTGCTGCAGCAGAGGAGCAAGACCTGCTTGGCGCTCGGGAGGAAGAGCCCGGGCAGACTCGAGCTGGGGCGGACTGGTGGTGTCAGTGCTCTCACTGTGCGCGTATGGACAGTGAAAGAGAATCCTATTGCTGTCGCGAATTTCAACGATGCCATTTTCTTCTGGACGAGATCACTGAATCCGTTGATGAAACGGCACCGCTAGCATGCGTAACCGAGCACCCTAGTTTTATACCACACATGGACAGGGGGTTCCTGGAAACCTATTTCAGGATCCCGAAGATAAATTGGAAACGCCAGCCAAGGCCCGCAGGGACAAACGGACGGCTTAGTGTAAAGTGAGTATTTTGTTTTTTTATTTGTTACCAATATGTCATGTACGGAGTTTGAACACCCGGCATTATCACAACATGCTTCCCACGTAGTCAGCTGAGCTATTGTTGTTATATTTACATCTATGTTAGCATACTGTAGGTGCAAATAGTTTGCATTGCTAAAGTTGTGCTTTACTGTTTTATAGACAATATCGTCTAACAGTGGTTTGAGTCTTACCTCTCAGGTAGGTCCTTCAGGGTATCTTGGAGTGGTGAGGTGTTCAAGTCACATCATCTTGCTACTGGGGTACCTCAGGGCTCTGTGCTTGGACCACTTCTCTTCTCCATCTACATGTCATCACTAGGATCTGTCATTCAAGATCATGGTTTCTCCTATCACTGTTATGCTGATGACACTGACAGCCATTTCTGCCTGGATGAAGGACCACCACCTTCAACTCAACCTTGCAAAAACGGAACTGCTTGTGGTCGGTGCCAACCCAACACTTCATCATAACCTTTCAATTCAACTTGGGTCGTCAACCATTACTCCGTCCAGGACAGCCAGGAACCTTGGAGTGGTGATGGATGATTGTTTAAGCTTCACAGATCACGTTGCAGAGTAAATTTAGGAGAGAGAACTTTTAAACAAATGAGATTAAAAAAAACAGGTTTATTAATTTAACATTTGTTGGGAGGAGATGAGAAAAGATAAGATGTGTAGGTTGAACAGAGAGAGAGGTGAAAGCACTAGAGTGAATTAAAGTTCAGTAGGAAAGAAGTCATTCCAACATTGCAACATTGCATTCAGAGTCAGACCACAAAATGCTATGCTAGCCACTAGCTCTTTAGCAATGCTACTAGCTTTACATAGACTGTAATGCAACCGCGCTAGTTTTAGCTAGCTCAGCTTATACTAAGCTTTGTTTACACATGGTTGAATATGGCGCTGGCAGACTGCGCATGCGCACTTAAAGGTTACCCCGGAAAAGGTTTCTTAGGACTTCCGGGTTACAGCTCTCACTGGTCGTGATGCACAGCAAAGAATACACTTGCTTCTATACTCTTTGCACACAGATAGCAAACAAACAAAATCACAATAATTATTGAACTGACGGCGCAGTTCACAACGAACCATTCAGCTTCTCATGTTTCAGCACTGAACAACCCTCACACGTTAGAGTGAGGCACATTAATCCACAGATTTTTCTGCAATTAATAATAATAACGTTACTGAGATCTCGGCGATCCTATTCGTGTCAGTTTCTGGACACGCAACAACATGCAGGATTTACTGCAACAAATTACTTGATCAAGAATTTTCAAAGTTTCAAAGTGTTTACAAGTATTAATATCTCATCTCACGAATGAGCTGATATAGGCGGCACATTAGGTAGCTACTTTCTAATGTAACCATGAAGGGATTTTAGCTTAGTTGAATTAACATTGGAACACGCAATATTATCCACTAGCTACAAGGCCTTAAGGAACAAAAGCAAGGAACACGCTTACACTTTTCCTGGTGTGCTATCAGGTGACTTTCTTTTCGTCTTGACAGACAATCTTAGATTCACTTACTGCAGTTTTAACAACAACAACAAAACGTACAAACAAACAACTCGAGTTCAGATTTCATTCATCCACACCTTATGTGCAATCATTGTTATGACAATCAAAAGACTCGTTTCTGTCTCTATTCTATCTTCCGGATCAATAGAAAAGATACCATCACAAGTGACTTGATTTGTGTTTACAAATTAGATTAAACTGCCCGCATCCTCCACCAAATATGTAAGAATTAACTCAATTAATTATAACAGGGGTAATTAAGTTACAGGGAATAAGAATCGAATCAACTGTAAATGATTCAGAATTAATATTTAACCCTTCATCAATTATTCGTCCAGCGAAAAATTTAGGTTAAAGTATTTTCAATTCTGGATAAAATATTATCCCGTGGCCAACAGTACCAACATTTTATTATGATTATTATAAGCAAAGGTAGCCAGATCTGTAAGTTTAAGGCAGTAATTTGAAACACAGCACAAGAAACTTGTATACGTGAAAATCAAAACAAGGCTTTATTGACTACTTCTAATGATTACAAGAAACTAAGGCTAAACACACACACATACATACATACGCACACACACATTCGCCGAGTTGATATGAGTTATGAAGAAAGTCCCAACTTCAGTACTAATTAAAATCGCAACCTGAGCAAAATCACAAAAGCAGAGCTTTGGCTTGATTCTTTCTGTTTGAAGGATTTTCACCAGTTTCCAGCAAGGGAGAGAATTTTGCTTGTACCTGCGTTCGCTCTGACAGCTGAGGTTATCAGGTTGTTCCGTGACTCGTGTTGAGCGGGATCCCGGCTCGGATTGGCTGTCTTTGAGGTGACGTCTCTCGGGGAAGCCCGTTGGGTTGCGTCGGAGCTTTGGAAGGGAGTTGCCGGCTGGTGAAACGCGCTGTTCTGAGAGTCTGGCTTAAGCGGCTCTCTTCTTGGGAGACTTTGGTCACGAAGTTCAACGGAGTGTTTCAGAGTTCTGGATGTGACAGCTGTTGGGTGGAAAATCAGCAGCGACCATTGGAAAAGCAGCTGCGGCTCTTAGATGTAAAATTCAGCCATGGTAAAAGTATCAGCTCGGGCTCCACCAACTAGCTGTTTGGACAGCATAGTTTTAAAGGAGAAAGTTAGCTCCATCCTCCGATGCGATTCTCCAATGAGACGTTCCTACGGAGCTTAGACACGCCCTGTCTATTGTCCACTGATTGCATCATGTGATGTCCGCAGTACATAATCCTGTTTTATTAGTAAATTTATAAAGTTCCCTTTCGAAGGGAACTCCACTCTGCGTTTGCAGTAAACGCTTTGGGGGAACGTCACGTGACCCAGGTGTCTGAAAGCACTATCCAATAACTCCAATTCCTATTGGCCAGCGACAGCCTATGACGTCATACGGCATGACCCGGAAGTATAAAGGAGCACCTGGAGAGACAGTCTTCATCTCATCGTCTTTCGGTCCTGTTCTGTCTGATTGCATCTATACCAACTCCTGTAGGGTTTTTTATATATGCCTTACAAACGTTCATGAGAGTGTGTTTATCCGTGTCCCAAGGTTTGACACTGGATATACATATTTTTCTGAGCGTTTTCTGTCTGGAGAGGAGCACGCATACACAGTGCTTGAGGGCACTGCTGTGTGTTTGTCTGTTGTTTACTCTGTTCTCGTTTGGCACTCTTCCCGAGGGAAGAGCTGTCTGCATCTCTGCCTGGTGGTTCTGGCCCCTGTTTGTGCTAAGGCTTAACGGTGGCTGCGATCATAGGGCTCGTAGATGAGCTAGTTGGGAAGTTTGAGAAAGTTTTATTCTCTCTCAACTTCCCTGGGGCTGGTGAGAGCGACCGGATGACGATGACGTTCGTGTTTGACGTCATCGCGTTCGGCGGCGACCGCTCCTCTGGCTGGTGTATGCGAGCTGCTGTGTGTTTTGGACGCGCTTCTCGGCGGGCTGCAGCTGCCGGGAGAGCGCGTTAAGAAAGGGGCACCGCGCGGACGGCTCGACGAGCGGTTCCTTTCTGTCCATTAATATGGCAGCTTCCATACTTTCCATTCTTTTCTGATCTCCGCGTTTGAGATCGGGAAGGCATGGAAAAACCCCTAGCCATTCAGATTTGTGTCTGAACTCAGACAGACGGGAGGAGGAGGAAGAGAGAGTGAGACGGATGATCGATTGTAAACATTGTTGCGTTTGTAATCGATCTCCCAGCTATATAGGGTGATTTATATCTACCCTCTCCTCTTCTTCTTCCACCTCCTGTATATATATATGTGTATATATGTGTATATATAAACATATATCATGCTCAGATGCTTCTTATGGTCAGACTGATGGCTGGGCCCATAGTCATTATTTCTATCAGCCCGCTGTTCTGTTTGATAGTAAGAGGATCTTTAGGCTTAAAAGAACCTTAGATTCCATCCTTTCATGTAAAAAGGAGCATTAGGAGTTTTTGGTTTTTGAGCTGCAGGAGGGTCTATATTTTATTCGTTAAAATAAGACCTTATTTTCCTGTATAGTTTTCTGAGCATGTAGTCAGGAAAATTAGGGGGTTTTTGGCAAACTGAAGTTGATAGCACTCGTCACTTTAGTTAATATGTAAATGTTTAGGTCGGCTTTAATCGGCCGCCTGACATTGTTTGCTTGTGAGCTTCACTTTCTTTCTCTTATCCATGAGATTTGGAGGTGAAGCCCAGGCTTCACTAGGCTTGTGGCCCTGTAAGAAGGCCTGTAGCTTAGCGGCTAGGCTAGAGCTAGGTTTGGTGTGTTATTTACATAACCTTATGTATACTATCCCTTATTAGGTTGTATAGTTCCTAGTTCTGGCCTCCTCCCGAGGGAGTTGTTAGGCCGTATGCCCATTATCCCCTTGCTTATGTAAGCGCAATTGTGAGATTAACAGCTAGGTTGTAGACTGTTTTGACTCCCTGATGCTGTCTCTCAGGTGGTAGGCCCTTATCTTTGCATAGATAAGTTATGCAGGTATTGCTAGGCCCCCCTTCCTAGAACTTTTAAAAGTTTTACGTTACTTTGAGTTCTAGACTTTTGCCCTACATATATATGTGAGCTACTTATGCTGCCACAGGTTAGCACCTGTTCTCTTAATAGTAGGCCCTTTTTGCTGTAAAGCGGCCTCTATTTGAGAGGATGGTGACTACATATTCCCCAGTTAAGAGGTTTATTTGTGTCACTGAGTTCATCACCTGTTGGATTGCATACTCAGGGTAGTTAGAACCACTTTTTGAGGAAAGTTGGTATCTATTTAAGCTCCCTGGTGATCTTGTTAGCGGCTATATTGCATATAACTCGGATTGTAGGCTTTATGATATTCAAGCCTCCTTCTAGTTAGCAGTTGTTTTCTACAATGCTGATTAACTGATCATGGTTTTCTCACATATGTATGATATTACACTGCGTCAAGCCCTGCAGCATGTTTTGTTTGAGGTAGCAGGCTTAATTAGCCTCCCTTAGACCATGTTGGTTGTGTTGGTTCCCTTTAGTCACAAAAACTTAGGGTACTTTGCCTGTTTGGAAAGTGTAGCCTAGCACAGGTAGCAGTTAGCTTCCCATAGTTAGCGGGTTAGAGCTGGTTCCCTGTAGCTTGGTTCCCTGGAAATTCACGCACTGAAGTCACGTGTCATTGAATCAGCAGGCCCCTTCAGGCCTCCTCTTTAGTTTACATGTTGGCACAGATTGTGTTTTTCTGTGCGGCTCAGGATGAGATGTCAGTAGTGAAACCTTACTGAGGTTTGGTTTAACCTATTGTTGCCTTTTTGAGTCGATGATTCTAGTGAGCTAAGAGCCACCTAGCGCTTAGGTTGGATCTTTGTGCTCTTGGAAACGGCCACGAGACTTACGCCGTGTGTCCTGAAGGATGCTAAGCCTGCGGGCCGCCTTTTTGGTTACACTGGTGTTTGTTTAGGTGTATTTCTCTCTGAGAACTATTCTATACACTTCGTTGGCCAGGGGCCCAAGTGGTAGATCCAACCCCCTCTTTTGCGGGTTGTTTACCAGGCTTGGGACCTAAACACTGCCACGAGCTGATGCCACGTGTCTGTTGAGGTTATAGGCCTTCCAGGCCTTCCTTAACACGTGTTGGCGTACGCTGTACTCCTCTTGCTTAAAGAGTAAAAGGTGCTTTTACTGAGTACACTGCTTGTCGGATTGTGTTGGGTGGATTATCGTAAGAGCACTGTGCAGCTTTCTATTACTGCCATGGAAGTTGTCTGTCTGCCACAGGCTTAGACAGATGTTCAGAATGGCTTTACCAAAAACAGGCCTCTTTCTGAGTTTACTTCTGTTTTCATATATAAAACTGTTGTCATGTTGTAGCCCCTCTCGGGCCTCCATGAGTATGTGCTCTTGGCATAGTCTACCTGTTAGGTGAGCTCTGCGCTTCCCCCTTGGGGTTGGGTTTGTAATAGTGCTTAGCTCCCTAAGCTGGTTATGATGGTTAGGCCTTGATCAGGCCCCGTCTTAAGAATCAGCCCCAGGCTGGTTTGTGCTCCCCTTTCAGGGTTTTCAGCTCACAGCCTCCTCAGTGCATTAATTAAGCACTGGGTAGATCCTAGGTTGAGCGGATTATCTCCCCTCGATATGAGGGTTCATAGCACTCAGCTGAGTTCTGCTCTCCAGGATGCCCGTCTCTACGCGTGGGTCTGAGCTGGTTTCTGCCTTTCTGCAGTCACTCTTACCTACTATCTTCCTGAAGAATGCGTTTTAGAGGCTCTGTATTCAGACAGGGTTGGCCTGAACTAAGTCTGTTCCCCTAGAAGACCAGGTCGGCCTCCCTGGTGGCAATGAGGGTGACCCTGTTCCCCTCAAGAGTGACTGGCCGAGGTTCCCTTTGGTTCCTTGGCCACATTCCCTTAAAGGGACAACTTTTCTTTACGGAAAATTGGGTTCCGGACGCCTTAGCGATTTCTTTAGGCTCTATTTGTTAAAAGAGAAAGGTAGAAGCCTTTGGAAGTTCAGCTTGGGCTGTTGGCCAAAGGGAATGCTGTCACTGACAGCCTGGTGTGACCCGAGGGGGAGTTGCTGAGCAGTTTGAGAACTGCTTTGAGGCCTTTGTCTCAGCCATATTTTTTGGCAGGCACTCCCCTCGAGCATGGCGGCGTGGGTATATCGTTCCCCAAAGCGTTTACTGCAAACGCAGAGTGGAGTTCCCTTCGAAAGGGAACGTCTCAGGTTACGTATGTAACCATAGTTCCCTGAGAACAGGGAACGAGACTCTGCGTTTCCTTGCCATGCTTCGGGTTGCCTGCCTGCAGAACAGTCCCTCAAGACGATAGATGAAGACTGTCTCTCCAGGCGCTCTTTTATACTTCCGGGTCGCACCGTATGACGTCATAGGCTGTCTTCAGGCAATAGGAATTGGAGTTATTGGATAGTGCTTTCAGACACCTGGGTCACGTGACGTTCCCCCAAAGCGTTTACTGCAAACGCAGAGTCTCGTTCCCTGTTCTCAGGGAACTATGGTTACATACGTAACCTGAGACGTTTCCTAATATCTCCCTGATACCGAATTTCAATGTTTCATGCACTGAACATTATAGAGCATAATAAATCCTATAATTTGAACTCAAACGTGACACACCTCTTATACACATTACTAACTTAACCTTATAAAACAATGATTACAATAATGCATTTGATGAAAACCCACATATACAATACATTGACTAGACATGTTAGTAATTACATCACGGCATGTATTATTCTAAATATAGTTTAAAATGATCTCTCAATGATTGTCCATTTGAGATTCGAGATTGAGTCTGTAAGCATAGAGTTGAAACTCAGGTCAGAAGGGATTCCTAATCAGGGAATGTCTGTGTGGATCCGTTGTGCTTTTAGGTCCGTTAGTTAATGTTTCCTGTTCCATCTGATAATACAAGAGGGTTCTGTGAGGATCGATAAATTTAATGTGATTAGACCCCACGTGACAGGTCTTGATTAATTTATTGCTGATGAGCTGAGAAGTACTCATAACAGAGTCCTTTGTTAAAAGAAGACACGTCATCGCATGAACAACAGTTGCATCGTTTGTTGTGTGTTTTGTTGCCTGAGGGCAAGAATTAAGTCAGGGAGGGGTAATTCCTTGCATCATTGTCCAAAATTAGTAATAGTTCATTGGGTGGCCTGTCCAACGATGCCCTACACAGGACAACTTGAAGTTTCAGTTTAGCTCATTTAAAGTGCCAATTTTACATTTTTTGTCTGAGAATGGATAAAATTCCCAGAATTTCAAAAAAACGCCAGCAAAAATCTAGTGTTTTTCACAGTAAACGCACACAAAACCTCATGAAGTTTGATTTTTTATTTTTTTTTCAAAAAGTTATATTTGGATGTTTTAAACTTTCAGATGAAATTTTGTCTAAATGTAACAATCTCTAAGCAAGTTATAGCCATTTGTTACAATATTACTCTAGATAAAACTACAATATTACTCTTTAGGGCAGGGGTGGGGATCGTTGATCCTGGAGGGCCATTGTCCTGCAGAGTTTAGCTCCAACCCTAAATAAACACACCTGAAGCTAATCAAGGTCTTCAGGATTACTAAAGTTACAGGCAGGTGAGTGTTTTTTTCAGGGTTGGAGCTAAACTCTGCAGGACAATGGCCCTCCAGGATCAACGTTCCCCACCCCTGCTTTAGGGATAAATAGGTGTGCTTTATTTATTGATAATGTGTGTCCAAAAAAGACTAGGGAGTAAAATTAATTAAAAAAAATGTTATACAACAGAACACTAAAGCAAAAGTGACTTATTAGAGAAATATATTTTCAATCTGAACATGAATAAAAACAAATAGTGTTGCAAGTAATGAAAACAATTATGAAAATTGTCTTGTGCAACGAAAAAAAAACTGTGCAAAGGTTTTTTCACAAAATACACACAAAATGAGAGAGAAAAATAAGTAGTTCAACTGAACTACTAATGTTAATGATCTTCACAAACTATAAAATAATTATTTAGATAATATAACAACCAAACAGAGCAGTCCTGTGGCTGTACTCCTCATGTTCGCGTCGCATGTGATTGCAACGGTTCACTCTGTAGAGACACGTTTGAAAACATAAATTGCAATAACTTATCCGATGTGAAACTATTTTATCCTCATTTTTGGTTCATGTTATGTCAAAGTCATGCTTTGTAACATGAGTGTTCTCATTCAAATCTTTATTTTTTTGTGCTTGTTTTCATACACGCAGATACACGCGCACGCAAATACTTTCACTTTGCGCTTATTCCTACTTCCAAAGAAACATGATAGTATCGTGGTTCAAATTACCAAAACCTATGTTTATTGGTTGAGATGATGATGGTTTGAACCAATCTGGGCATAGGAGGCGGGACTAGGCATCAACAATCGTTCCTGTTTGGCTTAGAGGAACAAACCACATGCATTGCCTTGACGAATCAATGCTGCAGATTTTGATGACGTAACCAGTCTCACCACAGAGCCTCTGAATGTCAGAATGAGTGATCAGCGTGCAAGATGGCGCCGTGAGCACAAGTGTTGAGACCTAGCGCCCATTAACAAAGTTAAATTTAAGCAATAAAATTGACTTTTTGCTTTCAGTCTGCGCCCTATTGGGATGTTAAGTGATAATTGTCTGCTACGGTTTGCTCACGTTTAAGAAAAAATGTCAACTGATAAGAAACGGAAGAAGTTTGCGACAGAGAAGAAAGAAATGGCTGCTGACATAGAGGCATCAGCCAGCTCTGCTACTGCCCATAACGTCCTTGTCGACAGTTGTCACGATTACTATGGACCTGAAGAGAAAGTGGAATTTTCGGTGATGTCTGTAGAAGATTTTCCCTCGCTCCCTTGTACTCCTTTGAAGCCTCCTTCAAAGAAAGGCCGAGGTGAGTCCGCTGACGACATAATTTCGAAACTCTCTGAGTTCATTAACATGAGGTCTGATAAACTCGAGTCAATGGTTGCTGTTAACACTTCTCACATTGCCGGATTGAGAGAAAAGCTGAACTCCGTGTGTAATGATGTGAATGAGGTGAAAACCAAAGTTTCCCAAGTTGAGTCATCGCTGTTGAAAGAGAGTAATCGAATCACCGCGCTGGAGTCACGCATCACTGAATTGGAGCGGTACTCCAGATGTTGGAATCTGAAATTACATGGCGTGCCAGAAAATGTCGACGAGAAAAATGTAAGGAAAGAAGTGGTTCTCATTTGTCAGAAACTACTGCAACCAGAACACGCTGATCGTCTCCCGGATGTGATCGACACTGTGCATCGTGTTGGTGTGAAGAAAATGAACTCTGCCCGTGGTGTAAAGTCTCCCTTTTTCCCCGTTACTGAAGCCTTTTTCAATAACGCAGTGCAACTGCACCGTCATTGGTTCACTCATAGACAAGTTGTTGAACCAATGACAGCACGGCACGGCCGCGCAGCCTATGGCGTCAAGCGCGCGAACCTTCCAGCCGAAAGGGACGGGGTTAGGGACTATATAAGCAAGCGTTGCGCCATAGGATTTCAGTTCTTTCTCCTTCAGCGACGACAACGCATCTCTTCGCTGATCTCCGTCTGAAGCCTGAAGAAGCTCGCCGCCTGGGAAGAAGCTCTCGCCGCCGTCTGAAGAGGCTCCTGCAGCGGACTCAGCTGAACTCGCCGGTCGGAGCCAGCGCTGGCGCCCTCGCTGACTGCCGCCCCGAGCGCCGTCCTCGAGTCGCCGCCTCCCGCTTCCCGCTTCCCGCTTCCGGCTGCCTTCTCAGCGTGTCTCCTGCCGCCATCCGGCGCGCCCTCAGAGAGCTTTCCCCGCGGTTTGATTGCCGCTCTAAAAGAGCATATTTCCAGCGGTTCTACCGCTCTAAAAGAGCTTCTCGCGGCCCTCGCCGCTCTAAAAGAGCCCCTCAATCGCCGTTATCACGGCGGCGGCGTTGCTGCAAATGCCGCGCCACTCTTGTGGCACGTGCAGAGCCCCTCTGCACGACAGTGACGGACACAGCGAGTGCGTCGCTTGCCTGGGCAAAACCCACGCCGAGGACGCGCTGGCTGGAGCCTCATGCCCGCACTGCGAGTGCATGAGTCTCGGTTCTCTGCGCTCGCGGGTCGCCTTCTTCACTGAAGGCGATCTCGCCGCTCGCGCCCTCCCGTCTCCTTCCTCCCGTGAACCGGCCAGGAAGAGACAGCGGGGCAGAGCGGCTAGGCGCTCGGAGATGCGCAAGCTCACGTCAGGCCAGACCCCGCGTGCCTCGCCCTCTCCTACTAGAGACCAGTCTCCCGTCATGTTCTCCCGACCTGATCAGCGTCCCTCTGCAGATGCGAGCGACCTCGTCTTGTTCGGTGCATCTGACGAAGAGCCGCTCGACGACTCCATGTCCCTCGCGGCTTCGGAAACGGAAGGATGGGTTGGCGAGTCGGACGACCCTGCCCCCCTGCCTCCGCTGGAGCCCATTGAACACGGCCAGGGTATGGATGCCGAGCACTTCCGCATCCTATCCAAAGCAGTGGAAGAGTTGGACCTCGAGTGGGCTCCGCCGGAAGAGCCGTCTCGTAGCCGCCTCGACGAGTGGTTTTTACCTGGCCACCGCCAGGCCCCTCGCCAGCGCTCCGCTCCGTTCTTCCCAGAGGTTCATCAGGAGCTTACAAAGTCGTGGAGCGCCCCTTACTCTGCCCGCCTCCATACGACTCACCGTTCAGCCCTCACTGCTGTTGACGGCGCGGAACAAAAGGGCTATGAGCATCTGCCGCCTCTGGATGAGGCCGTGGAGGCTCACCTCTGTCCTCCCGCGGCTGTGGGATGGAAAGCAAAGAGAGCTGTACCCTCTAAGTCCTGCAGGACTACTTCCACCCTGGCTGGAAGAGCCTACACCTCAGCGGGCCAAGCTGCTTCGGCGCTCCACACCATGGCGATATTCCAGGTGTTCCAGGCCAAGCTCCTCCGTTCTCTGGACGAGTCCGCCGTTGAGGAGCCCGCCTTCAGAGATCTCCGCAGCGCCACTGATCTAGCCCTGCGGGCCACGAAGGCCACAGCTCAGGCCATCGGTCGTTCGATGGCCAGCCTGGTTGTGCTTGAGCGCCATCTCTGGCTCAATTTGACGGAAATCAAGGATCTGGATAAGACGGCTTTTCTAGACGCTCCAGTCTCCCCTTCCGGTCTCTTCGGGCCAGCGGTGGATGGTTTCACCGAGCGCTTCACTGCGGCACAAAAGTCCTCTCAGGCCATGAGACACTTTTTGCCCAAGCGCTCCAGCTCTGCTTCTGCTGCAAGCCGGCCCAGGCCTGCGCCGGCCCAGCAGAGCAAGCCAGCCACATCCACAGCTCAAGCAGCGCCGCCCAAGGAGCATCGCCAGCGCTCGCGCCCTCCTAAGCGCCCTCCCTTCCCGAGACGCCAGGGACCCCGGCCCAAAATTGTGCTGGACCCGATGACTCCGAAGACGTCCTGATCTAACAGGAAGGAAGAGGATTGGGGAATGTCCCGTTACGACCGGACCACCCCAAAAGCTCCCTCGTGCACTCTCCCCTCCGCCTCGTTTAATTCCGGGCGCGGGAGAAATGCTATGTGTTGCAGCTGGGCCCACACATGTTGCGCCCACGCCAAACGCCGTTTTCATGGCGAACACTTTTTTACCTCCTCAAAAAGAGAGCAAAATTCCTCTTCCACCTCCATCGATGTACGGCCCCCCTCTGGGCGGCCTGTCATCCGACATCATTCAACCCCTTGTCACTCGGGCAGAGGCCTGGCAGGCCATCCCCGGCATGTCAAGTTGGGTTCTAGGGATCATATCAAAGGGCTACTCACTCCAGTTTGCACGAAGACCCCCTCGTTTCGGCGGGGTGCTTCAAACCTTGGTGAACTCGGACGACGCTCACGTCCTCCGGTCCGAGGTCGTGGCTTTACTGAACAAAGGGGCTATAGAAATAGTTTCCCCTCCAGAGAGAGAGTCAGGCCTTTACAGCCGTTACTTTCTGGTCCCCAAGAAGGATGGCGGTCTCAGACCCATCCTAGATCTCAGACTTTTGAATCGCTCCCTCATGAGACGGAAGTTCAAAATGCTGACGCTGAAGCAGATCCTCGCACAAATTTGTCACGAGGACTGGTTCTGCTCGCTGGATCTGAAAGATGCATATTTTCACATCCAGATAGCCCCCCATCACAGACGATTCTTGAGATTCGCATTCGAGGGGGTGGCATACCAATATACGGTTCTGCCCTTCGGGCTATCTCTGGCTCCCCGCACTTTTACCAAGTGCATGAACGCGGCGCTTTCCCCTCTGAGACAGATGGGAATCCGAGTTCTGAATTATCTCGACGATTGGCTCATATTGGCCCATTCGCGAGCCGAGCTGGAACGCCACAGATCCGTGCTCCTCAGCCATCTACAATGCCTGGGACTCAGGGTCAATTTTGCCAAGAGCTCACTGCTCCCCAGCCAGCGGATTTCGTTTCTGGGGGCAGTTTTCGACTCAGTCCGCATGACGGCAGTAGTCTCGCCAGAGCGCGCTCTGACGATCCAACAGCTCGCGGCTTCCGTCAAGAACAAAGCCTATCTTCCTCTGAAGTTTTTCCAGAGGATGTTAGGGCTGATGGCTTCCGCCTCCCCAGTTCTACGGCTCGGCCTTCTTCGAATGCGGCCTCTACAGTTCTGGCTGAAGTTTCGGGTCCCTCCACACGCCTGGCGGCATGGCCGCTTGTGTCTTAAGGTCAATCGGGCCTGTCTTTTAGCCCTGAAACCTTGGATGAACCCTGCTTGGTTCAGTCTGGGAGTACCCCTGCAGGCGGTGTCACGAAGGACGGTGCTCTCCACGGACGCATCCAACTCGGGTTGGGGTGCTCTATGCGAGGGCAGACCGGCTTTCGGCTCGTGGTCCCACGAGGAGAGCCATCTTCATATCAACTGCCTCGAGATGTTGGCAGTGGTAAAAGCCCTCCAGTCGTTTCAGACTCACTTGACCGGACGCCACGTCCTAGTCCAATCGGACAGCATGACTGTGGTGTCATACATAAATCACCAGGGCGGTCTTTCGTCCAGCCGCTTATGCGCTCTGGCGAAACGTCTTCTGGAATGGGCACGGCTAAGGCTTCAGTCGCTCAGGGCGACTCACATACCTGTGTAACGGTTGTAGCGGTCCGTACAGTTATTAATCAATTTATGGGTGGAATATGAATATAATAATTCATAACGTTTTATGAATAATTATTATGCACATACCGACCCAAGGGGGAATTAAACATATATTGTTAATTAATTACAACGAATTATAATCAATTATGTATATGATTAGTTCTGGTTTAATAATTATTAAGAGAAACTGTTAGTTTGTCCAGCAAACTAATAGTTCCTCATAAAATATTGAAATAGATTTATTCTTTTGGCCACAAGAATAAATTCCTTTTATAGCATCAGAGCATAAAGTGATCGAAACGTTAAAGTGACTTGGTTTTCGGTTGAATGAACAAGCAGAACAATCGAGCGTGAATAACGTGTTTAATATGCAAACTACGACTACAGAGGTTATACGTCTAAATACATAATATACAAATATATACAAAAGGGAATGTAGAGACAGGAAAAGAAGGAAAGAGAGAGAGAGCAAATAGCAAAATCTAACAGTCCAAGAAAGCCAGCACAGAAAGCAGTTTCATTATAGAAACAGTTACTTGCATTGGTGTTGCGTGTCGAGTTTCAGTTTAGCGCTGGTGCAGTTCGTTGGCTTCTTCCGTTCCGCGGGAAGGTTTGAACTGAGGACTTGAGAGTTAGTTTCGCTGGAAGAAGTTGGTGGTCCCGAAAATGAGCGCGATGGAGGCGCGTGGTCCAGAGGCGTCCGGGAGGGACGTGCTCGAGGTAGCAGGAGACAATCGGGAGAACACACCAGAATTTGTGTGTCGTTGTTTTTATGGAAAACTAAACTAACACACCTCCTGAATTGTAACGGCCAATAGATGCGCAGCACTATTTGATGGGCAAAACTCCTTGGTTTGGTCTCCTCGCTGAATTTGCATACTGATGGATATCAGATCGGATTCCGAGACGGAGTATTTACTTCACCATATCATTACACACATAGAAAAATGCATTTGTCAGCTATGTGACATACTTCAGTGAATAGCTCGAGTCCGGAGCTTTACGGAGAGATCAAACTCGATAGATCAGAAAGGCATATAAAAGAAGTTATGGTTTACAGACAAAATTCCATCATTAAAACTAAAATTAACTCAAACTACAGTTATTTGCTAAGTCTAAACATTAGGAAACGTGCACACAATTAGACATACAACTCAGATACAAATTTGGCATAGTCATTTTAAGTATATAAAGTCCTTATGCGTGTGTGCGTGTGTGTGTGGGTGTGGGTGTGTGTGTGTCTCTGTGTGTGCGCGTGTTTGATATTGAAATGCCGTGTCGCCACATGGCCCATGGTAATGTGATCCGAGACAATCATGATTGTTTGCAGACGCACTGGAGGTATTCGGGGATCTATCACACAGCCATAAAGATGTCCGGGAGATCTGTACGTGTCCGCCAGATCGGCGCCAAGTTCTGATTTGTAATTCAAAGTTCAGTGGGTTGAAGCGTAATCATAGTTTATGGTGCGCCCGCTAAATTCTGATCGGTTGCAGATGCTACAAACTCCCCCCTTTGGCCACCGAGGTTCCCGTGTGGACCTCGTTGGACAGTAGCAAGTAGGAGGGCACATGGATCGGAATGGGCGGGCAGCAGGTGGTTCCTACTGGTCCTCGAGGAAGGGCAGCTAGGCACTTGTCCGTGGTCTCTTCCATCCCTTTGATCCCTTTGGATAGGATGAAGGCCAGGCCCAGGGCGAGTGCGTACGTGATTGTCATGGAGAGGCAGAGGGCTGTGTTGGCAGCAGTCCAAGCTGGGGTTCTAGGTGAGCTGGTCAGAACAGGCAGTCGGGAGAGTGCTTGGGGGGCTGTATCAGCGGGAGTAATGTCAATTAGCTGGGACCCCCCTTTCTCAATCCTCAGTTCCAGTCCTGGATCTAAGGTGTGATGGTGATCCCTGGAGGAGGATGGGATTTCCAGTTTTGACTGGTACTCTTTGCTTGAGAGACAGTACGCTGCCAGATTGCTGCGGTGAAGGATGGAACCCAGGGTCATCTGGATCCACATAATATGATTGGGCAGGCTGGTGTGAGTAGCAGTGTTGTGCTGATTGTAGGTTAGGGTGGCAGCATGAGTGGGGGTGTGGACGAGCAGTCGATCACCCACAATCTCGGCTTGTGTCCCGATGACTGGGGTGCGAGGCTTGGCCTCGGCAGGGCAGCGTGTGTCGCTGATCATGAGTAGCAACCGGCCCATTCCTTCAGTGTGGTTTCTGAGGAAGAGCTGGTTAGGGCAGAAGTACTGAAAGTCTTTGGTGACACTACACCTGCAAAAGTGGGGAGCCAGGCACAGCCGTGGGTTGCTGTTGTGGTAGGCTATCACATCTGAGGTGTGTTTCTTGGCATGGGTGTTACATTGCCACCACCTGACATTGACCTTGTCTTTGGGTCTGGAGATGTTATCTGGTTCACCGCTGGGTAGATTGAGAAGGACAGCCACCTCATTCTGCTTGGGGTCGACCTGCAGTAGGATGGCCGCACCCAGAAAGTTAGCGAGGTGGGCTGGCACAGTCCTTGTGGGTCTGTCAGTAGCAAAGTCCAGCACAGTTTGCATAGGATACTGAAGAATCCTATTCATAGCCACTCTGTCCATAGAGAAACTAACTTCTCGCAGCAGGTCTGTCATCAGAGCCATAACCAGCTGATTTTGGGCAAAGTCATTTTGGAAGACTGTAAACAGCTGCTTCATTGAGTTCACCGTTTGGATCAGCAGGAAACTGTGAGTGCAGGGAACCACCGCAATACCTTTCCAGTATTTGCAGATGGTTTGCAGGGTTTGGCTCTGTGTTGCGAGTTGTTCTCTCAGCTGTAGGCGGAGCTTGTTGAGATGCTGATGAGTGGAGTAGGCTGTGATGAGACTCGAGTCTCCTGGTTGGTACAGGTGCAATGGCAGTGTCACCTGCCATGCTGTCACTAGTTCAGTGGGGGACACCCGAGTTGGTTCCTGCATGGTGTCTGTGTTGGCCATGAGCATCAGAGGAAATTGTACAGTCCAGTCTTTCTGGTTGACTGACCATGGAAACGTGACTCCTCTGTGTTGCAGTGGAGCTCTGTGATTTGCGTTTGCAGTCTGGACTTGACAGCAAACTTGACATACTCTGACATACTCTGCCACATCTTGCTGCATGCTGGGCCAGTGTGCCACTTGTTTTAATGTCTCATCCGTGGTTCTGGTACCATGGTGTTTGGCACATGATGTGTCGTCTGCGGGTTGTTGCTGCCACACTAAGGGTGGGTGAATGGGGTGGGTGTGACCATAGATTGTTATGCCGCGTACCAGTCTTGGCAAGGGCATTAGTTTGGTCGTTCATGCCTTTGTAACGCCCTGGTTGCTTTGAGCGTCTTTTTACCTTTTTCCAGTAAACGATCATGTCGTGTGTTTGGGTGAGGTGATAACATGTCTGGAACAGGTGTTGATGTTTCACCTGCTTGTTGCATTCAGTCTTGAAACCAGTTTGTGTCCAGCCCAGAAGATGGCATGTGAAACGAGGTCTGGCATAGTGTGAGTCTGTGCACAGGAGTTCTTTGATGTTATGGGCTGAGGAGAATTGAAGGGTTATGAGGGTAGCTGCTGCTTCACCATACTGACATGACTTGGGATCCCACCTGATGTTCTGTGGTTGGCAGGGTTGGTTGTTTAACCATCGTACCCCTGCACTTGCCTGTAGGATGCCCTCAAGGATGCAGAAACGTCCCTCGACGTAGGCCGTGGGCATTCCTTGGCACGCCTTCTCTTTGAGGTACCTGTGACGGGTTTGTTGCTGTTGTTGGGATACCTTTATCTGAAGTGTCAATGCTGGTGTGCTGTTGTAGCAGTTTTGGCAGGCGGCTAAATCTCTTTCTTTTGCAGACTTGTGATATCTGGCATGTCGTGACAGTAGCTTTTGCTGGTTCAACTTCCTGAAGTCGACAGTGGGTCGCCACTTGCCGTCTGGTTTGGCAATGGGCCAGATGGGGACTGAATAGGTGCTGTTGCATGGGCAGATAACACCTTTTTCTTTCATTGAACGAACAATCTCCTGCGCTGGTTCATGTGAGGCGATGTGACTTTTGTATTGCCTGACGAAGGTGGGAGGAGCATTTGGGTGTGTTGCACTATGCACCTGGTGAAGTTTAGTGCGACCACAGTCTAACAAGTCTTTGGCAAATGTCACTTTGAATTTGTTCAAGACCTGTCGGAGTTTTTGACAGTCTGCATCATTCTTTAGGGCATTTGCATCTTTCTGACTCTGTTGGCCTTCAGACTCAAACCTTGGGAGTGGCTCCTCCGTTGTGGTGTCGGCTGTCAGATTGGCTATCAGACGTGCAGCACTTTCCTGCGTTTCGCAGGCAGGCTGGTTAGCGACTGTGGGTACAGCAAGGTGTTGGTCCTCCATCAGCTCCGTTCTGCGCACCTGTTCTGTGGGTACCAGTTTGATGGAAGTGATGGAGATGCTCTTGAAGGATGCTGTGAAACTTGTGTTGTGCAAGCTTCCTTCTGGGACCATTGCATCTGGTATTGAGCTGATGACTGTTAACCTGAGTTCAAAGTCATGGAGGTTGTGGTTCAATATCCATCCCAGCTGATAGGCTATGGGACTGCTGGTGTCTGTGGCCATGCAGTTGTTGAGCCAACTGTGAGCTACACAGGATGACACTTCAGTGAGGGGTGTTGCTTTTGGAGAGAGTTCATTTTCCACGCCTTTAGGTGAAAGTGTGAGGGAGCCCAGCATGTGGCTTAGGGTTTGACTACATTGCCTGTTGAGCCAAACATCACCCCCTTTGGTGTAAGGTGGTACTACCGTTTCCTGTGTGTGGAGCCAAACAGCACCGCCTCTGGTGTAAGGTGGTACTACAGGTTCCTGTATGTTGATCAGGATGTAGGCCTGTTGGATGGTTTGGCCTGACAGGAAGTTGGTAGTGTTGACAGGAACACCAGGGGGCTGTACCGTCCTTGGGGCCCACAACAACTTATTTGCACTGTCCATATGAGCTTTAGAGTGTGTCAGAAAGTCTGGAAAGTCCAGGAAGTGATGGGTTAGACTCAGGTCATTCCCTTTCAAGTTCAAAACGCAGGTGTCCTTGACAGTCGTCATGGTTGGCAGACGAAAGTCTAGTGGGAAGTGTGTTTGCTTGTTGTCACATGGGAGGTCCGGTGTTCCTTCAATGAGAGCACTTAACAGCGTGTGGCTGAAGGCTGAGTTGTCTGCCCACAGTGTGCGAATAATGTCTGTTGTAGCCACATCATTCAGCTGTGAGTCTGTGTTGACCTTGGAGCAGAGGGAGTTACAGTCTATGGTGAGTTGAAGTGCGCCGGGTAGCGAACTTGAACTGTGCTCAGAGACAGGGTTCCCGCGGCCAGCTGTGAGATTTCCCGCGACCTCTGTGACCTCACTGTCTGGCTCAGGTGGTCTGGGTGACTGGAAGGGCAGAAGTTCACACAATTGAGCCCAGATTTTCAGTGGTCTGGAGTTCAATAAGGGCTCAAAACAGTCTAGCGGGTCTTTGCGGATGAAACAGGGAAATGTGTCCATTTGTGCTATGCACACAGGAGGTACCAGGCTCACTCGACCAATGGTGTGGTGCATGGGAGCTATGTGTTCAAGGTGGACCTCATTTCGACTGTGCGACTGCACATTCAGCTCACATCTTTGTGTTTTGAAGGTCTGATTTTGTCTCTTAGCTCCATTTGTCAGTCTTACAAACAGGTATGGGCAGGTTTCTGGGCAGTGATCAGAGACTGTGTAGCTGGTTGGATTTTCTACAGTCTTTTCAGGAGCAGTTCTCTGCTTGGCATGAGCTTGGTGGCCCAAGTCTCGCAGCTGCTGAGTCGACATACAGTGTGGGCAGGCCAGGGCTGCCAGATGATCACTCACCGCAGGGTGCAGTTCTTGAAGAGACTGAGTTTTGAAGATGAAGTCTTCCTCCATTGCTGGCTGGTTACGTGCTCTGAAGTAGGCCCTTCGCAGTCGGTTGCAGTAAGCTTGTGGGTTTTTCAGTCTGCTTCGTTTAAGGTCCATGGTAGCCGGGAGCCCTTGATCTGATGCAGGGTCAGAAAGCTTTTGGATCAGAGCCTGTCGCAGGTGCTGGCAGTTGGATTTGACAGCTGCTGGCAAAGGTTCTTGGCCGCTGGATGTCTTGGGCAGTGGGCTTTCAACCCCCTTTGGAATTAGGGCTTCTGGACTGGTTAGGGGAAACTCAGTGATGTGTGTTCCCCCCCCCAGGCCACTTTTCAGTACTCTGTAACCAGTGTCAAGTTCATTCACATAGTCTCTTTGTTGTTTCGGAGCCATAACTCCTTTCTGTGCCTGTTTAAGCTGATTTTCACAGGCCCTGGCTTTGGTGTGTCTTTCTTTCAGCTCAGTCTCTACTTTGGATAGGAGAGCTTCGCTGTGTTGGAGTTTTCCAGTCAGTTCTTCTCTGGATACCTTTTCCAACAGTTCTCTACGCTCCACCTCCAGGTGGAGCTCTGCAAGGGCTTTTTGAAGTCTTTGCAGGTCCTCCTGTAGCTCGGGTTTGGATTCATCCGCTGTCCAGCGCTGGTCCTGGGTCTCGACGGGTCGCTGAACATGGTGACGTTGAATCTGGGCCTGATTCCTCCGGGCATCCTCCGCTTGGAGCTCGAAGTTGTGGGCGATGGCTCGGATGACTTTCGCCCATTCTTTGTAGCTCGGCGTCGGATCGTGGGACATCAGTCGATTCAGGTTGTCGTCCAGCTGCTCGTTGCTTAGGTGCTGGGGATCCACAGGGGCGTTGGGCAGGAACGTGCTGGTCAGGGCGCCCAACCAGGTCTCGAGTCGGTCCCAGTGGTTGCCGGGGCTGGCTGGTTTGGACACGTTGACTTGCTGTTGGCGAGAGAAAGACAACACAAACAGAACCAATGCAAGCACGCGCAGCACTAACGACTTATAATAATGCATGATTATATAATTCTTTGGTTTGATTCCCGTTAACTGTGCAGACAGTTAGTGGAATTTAGGCTAGACACTTAATTGTCGATAGCCAAAGGGACCACGTGGGCCAATTTGTGTGAGTGAGTGCAGGATTTAAACAAAGAATTTGACAGGCGGTAGCCCTAAGAGTCCTTTGATGACTCTCGGCTGCTCGGTCGTCTTATCTATTATTTAGCTTTCCGTGGTGGCTCTCACAGGCTGTGTTTTGCATGAACTGAAAGAAACAAACACAGTAGAAGGGCAAAACAAAACAGAAACAGTATGGATGCAATCGCATGAAATAGAACAGTAGGCCAGGAGAAAGGAGTAGAATTAGAATATCAATGAAACAAGAGGCTAGGGGGAATAAGTGAAGCTGAAGCTCCCTATCACTGCTGGGTTTATGACGGGCCGGGCGAGGGCACTGCTGAGTCATAAAACCTATACGGATAGTATGGATTAAACGTAACGGAGTTGGCTAGCACTTCGAGGATCACAGAATATGTAATATTCTGTGGTTTTTACTAAGGGAAGGGGCCGTTTCTGTGAAATACACAAATGGTCAAGTAGACACAGCTTAATTGTAAATTTAAATCTCAATTTAACTCTTGTTTAAATTTAATTTAAATAATCAAGTGTGTAGGACAAAAGACTGGTTGTTGAAATGACAGTCAGAGTGAATTAGCCAAACTAGAACAGAAAATGAGCAGCCGGGGTAAAATAAAAATAAAAAGGCAAAGAAAGGGAGAAATAATAAAATAATTTGGATGCACTTGATTCAAATTCGAATCGAACTCCGTTCAACTGAATTTAACTAAGTGTATAGAATAACAGAATGGGAAAAGAGGAGGGAAAAAAAACCAAAGAGGACAATTCAGATGCACTTGATTCAAATTTGAATTAAACGTTGTTCAACTAAATTTAAATGAGTGCATAGAATAACAGAATGGGAAAAGGAAAAAAAAAAAACAAAGAGGACAATTCGGATGCACTTGATTCAAATTTGAATTAAACCTTGTTCAATTAAATTTACATGAGTGCATAGAATAACAGAATGGGAAAAGGAAAAAACAAAGAGGACAATTCAGATGCACTTGATTCCAATTTGAATTAAACCTTGTTCAATTAAATTTAAATGAGTGCATAGAATAACAGAATGGGAAAAGAAAGGAGAAAGCCTTCCCTATTTGTGAGTCTCTAAAGAGAATTGCTTCTTGATGAGCAAAATGCCAACTGATTGACACTACTTAATTAAAAAAATTCAATTAAATGTTATTTAATTAAACTTTTAAATAAGTGTATAAAGTAAGGGAGGCTTGGGTGTGCGTGAATGTTATTGCCAGCCAATAACAAACAGGACACAGAACTAAGAGGGAATACAATAAAGCATTAAGTAATACAAAGGAAGGAATTTCCAAAGTAAGTAAAACTCAAAAGAAAGGGGGGGAGAAGAGTAAAAAGTGAATAAGTTAAACCGAATAGAGTAAAACAAAAAAGAAAATAAGGGAAAGGGAATTGACTGATCTGGTAGTGTCCACCAGGGGGAGCACTCTCAGAAGGTGAATTCTCTTTTTGGAAGGGAAAACTTAATTTAAATTAAAAATTTTAAACGTGTTTAAATTAAATTTAAATCAGTAAACCACATTCCGAAAACGATTGGAAAGCATAACCACCAAAAGCAAATTACTTTTTCAAACTCCCCGCAGTATAGAGTAGCAAAGATAATTTGGAGATAATTCAGTTCAAAATATGGAGAGCAGCTTTAACTCAGAACGTCCACGCGGTGGCGTCACTGAGTCCACACAACAAATAAGTTGGGAGGGGTGCTACACCTGAGCAGACTGCCCTCTGGCGTCTGGTCAGAGTTACTGCATCCCCCTCCTTTAAATTCGTGATATGAAAATGAACACGCCTGTATAGGGATCTGACCCTTTACGACCGATTTAACTGCACAATCACGAGTACACAATTTCTGGAATCTCGGCGGATCCTCTCATAAATATATATGTACCATTTTACTCACGGGTACACAACTTAGGGAATCAGTCCCTTTGGGTGCAAACTTAGTGCACGCGAATATGTAACAGCGGGATTCTTTTCCCTGACTGTTACGGGTCACGTGGGATCAGGACGTGAACCAGGCTCCAAATTATTACACACCAATCGATAAATCAGATAAACTGTTTTCCGCTTAGATCTGTAAGGGTCACGTGGGTTGGGTAGCTAAACCAACGACGCATCCCAGGAGCGCCAACTATTTGTGAATTATTGGACGACACAAGTAATTCAGATTTAAATAGTGGCAGATAATAAGGCCTTTGAGAGAGAGATAGGACTTCGCTACAACTCTCTAAACTCGCTGAATACGATTCAATTCGATTATTCAAGCGGAAATTAATATTAACTGTACTGTAAAAAGATTGTCGCCTTTTTCAGATACAGAGTTTGAAATATTAATTTTGACTGCAGTTATTTCACGGTCAACAGTTCAGTGCAGTGTCTTCAGACACAAAGCAGCTTGTTAACATATCTTCAAAGTGAGGAGGACGCGTGCGTCTTGTCTCACTGAATAAAGCGCGCATGTACACATTAAATCATACACAAATTATTCTACATTGCTCGTTTACCAAAAACCAAGTTGAAAACGTGCCCGCATTCTCCACCAAATATGTAACGGTTGTAGCGGTCCGTACAGTTATTAATCAATTTATGGGTGGAATATGAATATAATAATTCATAACGTTTTATGAATAATTATTATGCACATACCGACCCAAGGGGGAATTAAACATACAACGAATTATAATCAATTATGTATATGATTAGTTCTGGTTTAATAATTATTTAGAGAAACTGTTCGTTTGTCCAGCAAACTAATAGTTCCTCATAAAATATTGAAATAGATTTATTCTTTTGGCCACAAGAATAAATTCCTATTATAGCATCAGAGCATAAAGTGATCGAAACGTTAAAGTGACTTGGTTTTCGGTTGAATGAACAAGCAGAACAATCGAGCATGAATAACGTGTTTAATATGCAAACTACGACTACAGAGGTTATACGTCTAAATACATAATATACAAATATATACAAAAGGGAACGTAGAGACAGGAAAAGAAGGAAAGAGAGAGAGAGCAAATAGCAAAATCTAACAGTCCAAGAAAGCCAGCACAGAAAGCAGTTTCATTATAGAAACGGTTACTTGCATTGGTGTTGCGTGTCGAGTTTCAGTTTAGCGCTGGTGCAGT
>RJVU01058228.1:87907-122623 GCA_003731715.1 Anabarilius grahami | reverse complement strand
TTTCATGCTCCTATCGCTGGCCAGTCAGTGGGTAGAAACAGCCTTGTGGTGCGTTTCTTGAAGGGCTCTAGGCGATTAAATCCACCTCGTCCCCTCACTGTGCCCACTTGGGACCTTTCACTGGTCCTCAGAGCTCTTAAGGGTAGCCCCTTTGAGCCACTGTGTTCAGCTGACCTCAGGCCCCTGATGCTAAAAACCGCTCTGCTACTTGCTTTAGCATCGGTCAAGCGTGTTGGCGACTTGCAGTACCCTTTCTATAAGCCCTGCGTGCCTCGAATTTGGGCCCAACGACTCTAAGGTCGTACTAAAACCTAAGCATGGCTACGTCCCTAAAGTGCTCTCTACTCCGTTTAGAGCACAGGTCATTTCGCTCTCTGCTCTTCCTCCCTCTGCGGACGAAGAGCTGGAGTTGCTCTGCCCTGTCAGGGCATTGAGGGCTTATGTGGAGCGATCGCAGCCTTTTAGGCAGTCAGATCAGCTCTTTGTTTGTTTTGGTGGCCGCACCAAAGGGTCTTCGGTCTCAAAGCAACGCCTCTCACATTGGATAGTCGATGCTATCAATCTCTGCTACTCCTCCTTGGGCGTTGAATGCCCCTTAGGAGTTAGGGCCCATTCCACTAGAGGAATGGCTTCCTCCTGGGCCTGGTCCAATGGAGTTTCCCTCAAAGACATCTGTGAGGCGGCCGGCTGGTCCTCGCCGTCCACGTTTGTCAGGTTCTATCATCTGGACGTTCCGACCTTGCAAGCTCGGGTCCTCTCGGTGTGACCAGGCGGCCTCTTCGAGCCCCCCTCACACCAATTCAGGAGTTATCTCCTTGTAGTGCAATAAGGGATCACGGCGGCTTGGCCTTCTTACTTGTTTTCTTGGTCCCCTCTCGGTGTCCAGAACAAGTTATGTCGTTCCCTGCCGTGGCCCATACGCAGTACGAGTGAAGTATCGAAAGGGAACGTACTCGGTTACTAACGTAACCTCGGTTCCATGAGATACGGAACGAGTACTGCGTTACTTGCCGTGCCACAAGGCTGCAGCTTCAGTGTCGTCGCTTCAGTCGTATGACCTGAAATCCTATGGCGCAACGCCTGCTTATATAGTCCCTAACCCCGCCCCTTTCGGCGGGAAGGTTCGCGCGCTTGACGCCATAGGCTGCGCGGCCGTGCCGCGCCGTCATTGGTTCAACAACTTGTCTATGAGTGAACCAATGACGGTGCAGTTGCACTGCGTTATTGAAAAAGGCTTCAGTAACGGGGAAAAAGGGAGACTTTTCCCCATACGCAGTACTCGTTCCGTATCTCAGGGAACCGAGGTTACGTTAGTAACCGAGTACGTTCTCTTCGCGTCTACACAGGGCAGCAGTGTGGGCAGCGGCCAAAAACTCTGTTTATCTATGTTAAAACGGGCTGCACTTCAGAGAGGATCTGCAAGGCCGACAGAGAAAGTAGAATGAAGTTGTGGCCATTAGTAGACGAAGCATGGAAAGCAGGAAAGATTGCCTACTTTGTAGCTGGTCGTGCTTTTGTGGAAAAAAAAAGAGATTTTCCATCAGGGTGAATTTTCTCAACTTTGAGATAAGGTATTTACGTGCTTGTTTATAAAAACAAACTTTTCTGTTCTTCGCCACCTTTTTTGTGTTAAATTCAATTTAAAAATGGTGATTTTGTGCACATGGTCTTTTTTGTTCAAGACCATATTTTTAGGTGACCATATTTTCATCTCAAGATCCGATAGCTAATGTCCTTATTCCGTCCGTTTATACCGACAAAGCTACAGTTGATGTGGTGCTTTCTGTTCTCATCACGTTTAGTAGTCGTCTTTGAGCTTCTGTTTTGGGAAATTTGGTCAAGTGACTTCTATTTTTGTTGTTTTATTCGAATCTTGTTTTTCTGATGTCCTTGTCTTTAATTTCTCTCAATGCCAGGGGACTTAGGAACAATCTAAAATGGAAAGCTATTTTTTTATTTGCCAAACAACATAAAACAGATTTTTGTTTTTTTCAAGAGACTCACAGCATCTCTGAGGAGGTGCCTTTTTGGAAATCCCAGTGGGGAAATGACATTTTTTTTGTGCCCATGCTTCTCAACGCTCTGCAGGCATTTGTACACTCAAAAACTTATTTGCTGGAAAACTTCCCTATACAGACTTTGTTACTAATGGACATTATCTGTTGTCATGTTGTTCAAATTCATAACTTTCATTTCACTGTCATAAATATTTATGGGTGCAATACAAAGGCAGAAAATTTTATTCTTTTAGATAGGGTAGAAGAGAGAATTGTTCAGGTTAGCCAAATTTCCTAATGCACATATAATTTTGGGTGGTGATTTTAATATCACATTAGATAACGTGATTGATAGATGGCCTCCAGGATCTTGTTCTAACACAAATGTAAAGCTAAAAATGTTAATGAAACGATTTGATTTGATTGACGCTTGGAGAGTTAAGCATCCTCATAACACTACTTTTACCTGGTGTAATAATTCAAGGTCTAAACAATCGAGAATTGATCTGTGGTTAGTTTCCCATGTGCTTGAAGACAACCTAAGCACTAATATTTTATCTACCCCATTATCTGATCATAAGATGATACAAATCAATATTGATCGACTGCCGATATCTTCCACTAAATTTTATAATTCTTATTGGAAACTTAACAGCTCAATACTGAAACATGAGACGGTTATTCTAGAAGTGAAGAAATGTATTCATTCCTTTTGGACTAAAGCTAAAGCAGAAAGGGTATATGGTAAACATTGGGAGTTGCTTAAATTTGAATTGGGCAAATTTTTCAGAAATTATTGTAGTAATATTGCCAAACTTAAAAGAGCCCAAGAAGAGAACATAATTTCTACCATTGCATTCTTGTCATCTAGATGCCCTAATAGCTTATCTGTGGAAGAAAGTAATAATCTCTTTGAATACCAGCACATATTGAATGAACTTTATAAATCAAGAGCTGAAGGTGCAGGTTTTGTAAGGTCCAGAAGACGCTGGCTCGAAGGAGGAGAACAAAATTCAGCTTACTTTTTAGATTGGAAAAATCTCTGACTAAAAACAACATTCATCAGTTGAAAATTAGTAACTCTCTTTCTGAAGACCCAAAGAAATAGCTAAATATTGTTCAGAATTCTATAAGAATCTTTATAGCAGCCGATTCTGTTTTGACAGCACTATATCCTTTATGGCCTTGGTAGGTAGAATTTATGGTATTAGTGCTTCCGATAAAGATTTTTGTGATCGGCCCATCACATTAGTTGAGGCTCTTGAATCTATAAAAAATTTAAAAGTAAATAAATCTCCAGGTGTAGATGGCCATACTTCAGAATTTTACCAAAGATTTGCAAAAGATTTGGCCCCTTTTCTGTTAGAAGTAATTTATTAAAGTATTAGTATAGGATCCCTTCCATCTACCCTAACACAAAGTTTTATAATTCTTATCCCCAAGCCTAAAAAAGACTTACTATTAATTGATAATTGGCGCCCGATTAGTCTTTTAAATTGTGATTATAAAATTATTGCCACAATTTTTGCTAAACGTTTAAAAACTATTTTAGAGGACATAATAGATGAAACACAATCAGGCTTTCTAAAAAACAGACACATCTCAAACAATATTCGATTGGTTCTTGATTTGTTAGATTATTCAGAGTTAGTAAGTAATGATAGTTATATGCTTTTTCTGGACTTTTAAAAAGCCTTTGATTCTATCGAACATGGTTTTATTTTCAAAACCTTAGACAAATTTGGCTTTGGGGACCTGTTCACTGGAGCAATTAACTTTATATGCCCACGGCAATTCTTCCATTAAGCTTAAACACGGCACCTCTCCAAGATTTGAACTGCAGCAGGGGATACGTCAAGGGTGTCCCATTTCGCCATACTTGTTTATATTGACTACCCAATTACTAGTGCCTTGCAAGGAGTTAGTATCATGGGAAAGGAGATCATCATCAGTCAACTGGCCGATGATACTACCCTTTTCCTTAAAAATTCAGACCAGATTTCCTTAGCTCTTAATACTATTAAAACGTTCTCCAATGCTTCTGGGCTTCATCTTAATGTGCTCAAATGTGAATTCAATTAATGCCAATCAAGCAATTCTCTGTTTCCAGCATTTGTGATATCCCAGTCAAAGAGACAATAACCTACCTTGGAATAGTAATCTCCAAAAATTCCAAACTTAGATGTGATTTAAACTTTTTGCCTATTATAGAGAAAACTAAAAGAAAATTTAATCAGTGGCTTCAGAGAGACTTATCGTTGAAAGGAAGGATTGTTCTCTCTAAGGCAGAAGGCATCTCACGTCTGACATATGCCGCCATCTCTTTAGAACTTGGTAGAGTAATGTGTAAAAAGATTGACCAACTACTATGTAATTTTGTATGGAAAAATAAGACTGTGTAAAAAAATCTGTTTTGTCCAACAGCTTCAGTAACTGTGGTCTTAATTTTGTTGATTTTACAACATTAAATAATACTTTTAAGATCAACTGGTTGAGGAATTACTTGAGAAATCCATCCAGTATTTGGAATATTATACCGAAATATGTATTTTCTCATTTGGGGGGGGGGATTTTCTTTTGATGTGTAACTTCAGCATTGAGAAGATCCCTGTTGCTCTTTCCAATTTCCACACACAAACACTATTGGCATGGTCTATGATCTTCAAACACAATTTTTCTCCAACCAATTACTTCATTTGGAATAATAAGAATATTTGTTATAAACATGAGTCCTTATTTTTTGAAAATTGGTTTAAAGGGATAGTTCACCCAAAAATGAAAATTTGATGTTTATCTGCTTACCCCCCCAGCGCATCCAAGATGTAGGTGACTTTGTTTCTTCAGTAGAACACAAATGATGATTTTTAACTCCAACCGTCATGGTCTGTCAGCCGAATAATGGGTGTAAACGGTAACACCATCTATAAGAGTCAAATAAACACGACAGACAAATCCAAATTAAACCCTGCGGCTCGTGACGGCACATTGATGTCCTAAGACACGAAACGATCGGTTTGTGCGAGAAACCGAACAGTATTTATATAATTTTTTACCTCTAAAACACTACTATGTCCAACTCCGTTCAGCATCCGGTTGGTGAGGTCAAAAAACGCCCTCTGCTGACGGAACTGATGTCTCGCGCTTTGCTTCAATGAGTGCGAGACATCACTTCCGTTGTCAGAGCGCGTTCAGACCTCACTAACCGGATGCGCAGGGCAGTTGGACATAGTGGTGTTTTAGAGGTAAAAAGTTATATAAATACTGTTCGGTTTCTCGCACAAACCGATCGTTTCCTGTCTTAGGACATCAATGTGCCATCACGAGCCGCAGGGTTTAATTTGGATTCGTCTGTGCATGTTTATTGATATAGATACACTAAAAAATAATAGAGATAGTCGTTCTCTTTTTCTTAATGATTGGGTTTCCACTCCTCATGTCATTTCAATATGGAACAATTTAGTGGAAAACATATTGTGCAAGAAGGTTTGGAGTCTTCCTAACAAGTATCTATTGGTAAATAAGGTCAAAGAGATTTAATTTAAGCTAATTCATCTGTACTATCCTGTAAAAATCTTCATTGTGTCTAAATTTAAATTAAATATAGATGTGAACTGTACTTTCTGTGATTCACAACCAGAAACTCTCTTGCATCTTTTCTGGCATTGTGATCATACAAGAAAACTTTGGCAAGACATTTGCCAATTTATTGTAGAATTTATACAATAATTATACAATATTATATTTATTATATATAAAGACTTTGAGCTTTAATTTAAGGATGTCTTGTTTGGATTTGTTATTTTTGAGAAGCAGCACGAAAATTTATTTTTTCTTTCCAACCTAATTATTTTACTTGCAAAATACTTTATCCACAAATGTAAATTTATGAAAGTGACCCCCCATTTTTGTCACTTTCAAGAAGATGTTAAGATCTATATTAAATCATTATCTACCTCCTGTAACAAAAAGGCTACTAAAACTTTTAATGTATGCTCACTTTTTGGTGTCTTTGTATAATCTTTATTTTGTTTTATGGGGAAGATTATGTTTATGTGATCTGTTTAATTGATATTTCCCCATTTATTTATTTATTTATTTATTTATTTATTTATTTATTTATTTATTTTTATCTTTATTTATTTATTTTTTATTATTATTATTTATTGTTATTATTAATTATTTATTTTTCTTTCTCATTTTCAGTGTGATGTCATGTTTGGCCATCCCTGAACCCCTGGCTCTTTTCTCTTGGCTATTTCTCACTTTTGTACTTTGAAAGCAAATGTGTAATATCAATAAAATAAAATAAAATGTCAGAATGAGTGTCCAAGTGTGAGATAATGACACTCTACAAAAGTGATGATTCTTTAATTGATGGTATCTCAGTAAAAGAGACTGTAAAGTATCTGGGTATTTACGTAACAAAAAATTTTGCAACCAGACAACAGCTTAATTTTTCTGGTAGGGTCAAAAAAACTAAAGGCATCTTTAATCTTTGGCTCCAAAAATACCTTTCCCTTTATGGGAGGGTTCTTTTGTCCCAAGCAGAAGGATTATCTCTTTTTGTATATCCTTCTCTTTCTCTTTTCGTTAATGACTCTACTGCTAAAGGAATTAACACATTTTTTCTAGACTTCATATGGAAAACAAACCTCATAAGCTTAAAAAAACCTTTCAAATAGTAGGAAAAAAGGTGGACTTGAAGTGTTAGACTTCGGTGATACAGTGAACACCTTTAGGATAAGTTGGATTAAAAGATGTTTAACAAATCCCAGTTCTTTATGGTTTTTTTATCCCGAATCATATTTTTACAAAAATTGGTGGCCTTCCCTTTTTATTAAAATGAAACTACTTACCTAATAGATTGCAAGTAGCACTGTCCAAATTTCATCAGCAGGCTCTTCTTGCTTTGAAGTTATGCTACACCAACAATTTTTCACCACGTAAAACCTTTCTATGGAACAACTCCGATATAATGATTAGGAATAAATCTATTTTTCTCTCTACATGGTTTAACAGGAATATAATTGGAATTCTTTCAATTTTTGATAAATCAGGTAATTGTCTGTCTTATGAAAGAATTTTCTGTCTTTCTGTCTACATTCTTCATTCTTATAAACCTGTCCGCTCTCTCAGATCAGATGATCAGCTGTTTCTGACATTGCCTAAAACTAAGCGTAAGCGCAGAGGGGACCGTGCTTTTGCTGTGTCTGGCCCTAAACTATGGAATGATTTGCCTTTACATGTAAAGCAGGCCTCTTCTTTATCTGTTTTTAAAACTCTTCTTAAAACCCATCTCTTCTCCTTGGCTTATGACACCTCGTAAAATGTCGACTTTATCTATTTGGTTTAATCTGTTATTTGAATGTTTTTATTGTGTGGTTACTAATTGTACATATGTTTATTTTTTCTGTACAGCACTTTGGGCAACTTTGGTTGTTGTAAAGTGCTTAACAAATAAAGCTGGTATGGTATGGTATGGTATGAAGAGTTTATGTCTGTTCATAATTTCCCCTTACCGTTTAAAGAATATAATGCAGTGCTTAAAGCGTTTCCTTCCGGTCTAACTCAACTTGTTAAATATCGTCTAACTTTTAGTAAGAGTGACACAAAAAAACCTGATTTGATCTTAGATGGAATAAGTATATTTAACAAAAAATTTAATAATAGCATATTCGACAAATCCTTCAAAATTAAACATGTAACATTCCTAAAGGCAAATTTTATTGGGCAACTCTTATTGATTCTATAGACTGGAAGGAAACCTGGCTGTTACCTCATAAATACTGCATCCCAAATAAGATCAAAGAAGTTCATTTTAAGATATTACATAAAATATATCCTGTGAATGAAACTGTGGCAAAATATATGGAGGTTAACAGTTCCTGCTCTTTTTGTGGGAATAAAGCGGAATCACTGATCCATTTATTTTTCCAATGTGAAAAAACTAAACTTTTGGAATAGTTTATATCTTCATATAGGTAAGCATCTTGATTCTTCCAAATCCTTTCAATTAAAATATATAATTTGTTACTATAAAGGTACAACTAATACTCCAATAAATTTATATTGTAAATTTTTTTATTTTGTTTGGAAAAAAATTTATTCGCAAGCAAAAAGTCTCTAACTTGCAGCCTACCTTTTCACATTTCTTAATTGAAATTGATGCATTTCTCAAATCTCTTAGATTGATTAAAAACAAGAAAAGTGACAGATTTTTGAAATCTTATGATGATTTGTTTGGTAATGCCTCTGATGCATTATGCTTCCTCTGTATGTGTTTATGATGTTATTTTTATTTATTTATTTATTTTTTTCCTTTCTCTTATTTGTTTGTGGAACTTTACATGAAGATTTTATGTAATTTCATTCCTGTAGAGGTTCTGTCTGTTTTGTCTTTGTATCTGTTCATTGTTTGATGCATAATAAAAAATAAATAAATAAACAAATAAAAAATGTTAGAATGAGATAAATGCGGTATCACTGGAAAGCTCTTTACGGTACATTTTAAAGCACACAGATTGGATTAGCGGTTCAAAAGTTTATTCATTTTATAACGATAGTTCTTTTTGGCCGCCGGTGGCCGTCTCGGTTTAGCATATAGGTGTGAAACAGCACATTCCGCGCTCAAGTTCGCACATACATTTTGCTGCAAAGCACCGGCAAAAGTAATGATTATGAATGTGTTGTGGGAAAAGAACACATTTTAAACTATTTAAAACATATTTAAATTATAGTGCTTTTTGAGTCAGTGTCGGCTGCAAAGATTAAGTTGCCGACACTGACAAAAAAGAAAGAAAGAAAGAAAGAAAAAGATTGTGCGTGCGCCTCCTACTTAAGCGTGCTAATACTTTAGATTCCACACTCCGCATTAAAGGGGACCTATTATGCCCCATTTTACAAGATGTAAAATAAGTCTCTGATGTCCCCAGAGTGTGTACGTGAAGTTTTAGCTCAAAATACCTCACAGATAATTTTTTTTATAGCATGTTAAAATTGCCACTTTTAGTGGTTGAGCAAAAACGAGCCTTTCAGCGTGGGCCCTTTAAATGCAAATGAGCTGCTGCGATCGGCCTAAGAGGGCGGAGCTTCAAGAGCTCGTTCTCCCCTGTCAGGATTCAGTCAGGACCATATGCTACGTCCCAATTCGCATACTATCCGTCCTAAATAGTATTCGAAAAAAGAATTAGTATGTCCCAAATCGTAGTATGTTGAAATGAGTATTCCAAAGATACCCGGATGGTCTACTTTTTCCGGTTAGAATTCGAAGTGCAGATCCGTGCACACTTCTAACGGCTAATATTGCCCATAACACATTGCGCTGTGGAGGAGGATTCGATTAGAACTACAAATACGAGTAAAAAGTGTAAAAAAACTACAAACATGACAGATGTGCGAGACCGACGGTTAAGCAGAACGGTTAAGATAAAGGGGCTTGAATGATTCATAATCAGTATAACCTGACGAAAAGATATTTATTAAATGTTATCCACATTATATTTCATCTGCAACAGCATTGTGAACTTTTATAACGATGCGTTTGGTCATTAACTTTTAAATGCATCATTATGCAAAGATGAGGAGAGTTCTCTGCATGAAAGACCCACGACTGGCAGATCAACGTGCGACTACATTTCTCTCCGAAACGGTAGGAAATTTAATTTAATTGAATGTGGAGGATTTTAACTGTGACAAGATGATTGACTGGGCAGTTTAAACAGTTACAGGTTGCGTAACTAAGCGACAGAACGTCCGTTAAAGACGCAATTATGACGAGGTAGTATGTCCCAAAGCTTGCATACTCTTCTGCTACACACTCAAAAGTATGTACTTTTTCTTTACAAAAACAGTACATACTTTTAGGACGTAGTATAAGTAGGCGAATTGGGACGCAGCAATAGACAGTAAAAAAAGATGGACGACGCGACGCCGCTTCCTTCCATTGTATCCATTGGAAGGAGGATAGAATGTAACTTAACATTGAGGGGTCATAAGATCGTAAGGGAATGAGTTGAAGAACTGTGATTTTTTTGGATGTTGTGTTTGTGTGAGAGCGGTGTGTGTGTGAAATGTAAGAACATACATTCAGATCCGCTCTGATGGATAGATCTGTTTAGATTCACTCTGACGGACAACAACAGCTACAAAAAACTCCCTAGGACTTCCTTGCTCTTCCATCCAGATAGCAAAATTCTGTCTTTTCCTGTTTTTATTTCATTTCTAATGTATTTTATATCTTTTATGTATCATCTTTTTTACTGTTATTTCTATTCCTTATGTTCTATTTTTATTATTCTTCTTTATGTGAAGCACTTTGAATTACCATTGTGTATGAAATGTGCTATACAAATAAAATTGCCTTGCCTTGCCTTGTATTGAACTGAAACCAAAACGGACGCTGATGGGCGCTGACACATTACGCAAAAACGTCAGTTTGGAACCTGGGCATGCGCAGAAGGAATCGTCAGTGGAGCCCAGAGGCGGAGTCGCGGTATCAAACTTCCGCCCAGATGACTGCGTCATCGTTGATGTATTTTAAATAGGCTATAAATTATACGTAATTTAAAATTCTACCTATAAAATAATAGGCTATTCTTTTTCTAGAGCAATAATATTTTTGAAACAGCAAATTCAGTAGATAAACTCAATATAATATGTCACTAGAAACGACTCTAAAATGTCAGAAACGGTCGTGCCATTTTAAATAAAGTTGAACTAACGTTACAGGAGATCGATTGCTGTAGACAGTGCTCTTTAATTAATTAGAGTAGGCTATTATTAGTTTTATCCTGCTAATTATTATTTTATACCCATAAAAATAATTAGTAACTGCCAGATAATGATCACCTGCTTTTTTCCCGTCACGGTTAACATTATGCGTGTTATCTTAACTAATAACATTTATTAATTAGCTTATGAAGCCCACATTTAACGTTACCGAGAAAAGCTCAGATATCCGTCAGATCCTGTAGATCGGTTAGTACAGTTTACTGCTGAACAGCTCATTTTGTCTGTGTGAAATAACACAGAAATTGAAAATTAATAGTTATTTATTTATCTTCAATCTCCCCTCGAAGCCCCGACAGTCCTCAGAGAAGCTGTCAATCAACTGTGAATCACGATGACACACCCCTTTTCTATAGCATCAAATTGCTAGCTAAAATCAAACTTATCACAAAAACGAACAATTGAATATAAATCAGCGTGATAACAACTACCTTAAATGACCAGAACCATCTTTCGGAAAATTTTATTTGAAGCATAATTTATTTTTATGTTTTAACTTAAGTCTCATTCGTCTGCATTGAGCGGGCGGGGTTTATGACCTTTACTGCATCCAGCCTCCAGGGGGCGATCAAAGAGCCTGCAGCTTCACTTTTCAGGACGTATGAGGCACACCCGGTCAGGACGCACTATAATGTCAGAAACTGCGAATATATGCTGCATGGAGATAGAACAGGTATAGTTTAGTTCAATTACGGTTATAACTTATATTGTCTTCTTGTTTTTATCCACTATATTAGTACAGGCCTGTTTTACCGTCCGAATGATGGCCAAAACTATACAGATGAGTTTTATGACGTTTATTGTACTTCACGCAAAATATGAGGCGTCCATTTTCACTCTAGAAAATCACTGTAAGAGCTTAATAAAACACTGCAAGTGTGCACTAAAATATTATCCATAAACTCTTTCTTTCCCTTGTATTATCATCACCAACATACATAGCGAAGAACACAGAAAAACTTGTTACAACTAACAGTAAACAAATATATAAAGACCTCATGCCTTTCAGGTGGTGCTTAATAAACTTTATACCCATAAATAAACTCATATTAATATTTGATTACTTTATTATATTAATTAATAAAGTGCTCCCACCTTCATTACTGCCATATCCAGTATCACTCTGGAGACTGTAAGCTGGATCACGAACAGTTTTTACTTGTATATCCTTGAGTAACATATTTTTAGCACAGTCTCTGTTTTGTATTCTCCCTTTGTATTGATATTCGTTCACAAAGCAGTCCGGTGTGAAATGATTCGCGCAGACATAAACGAATTTCGACAGAACTGAGGGAGCATTTTCCTGGAAAACCAAGTTAATCCACCTTGTTTTCAGCAGCTCAGATTTAGGTAGTAAATGAAGAGAGCTATGTGGATTAATCCATCCAGCTACAGAACACCTAAAACGCTCGGAGACATTCTCATCAGTGCAGCAATGGCGGACTCGCTGTGAACGCGCTCAGGGCGGTTCTATGTTCAAATGGCAGTGTCTGTCAACATGCGTGGGCGGGGCCTGTGGCTTTTGTGACGTCACACTGCCAGGGATCTGGAAACGGCTTGTTCTGAGATACTGCTTATGATTTATGGGGATTAAAAAAAAAAGGAGTGGGTGGATTTTTATCACTATAGGGTGGTTGTGTACACACACTGCCAACACACATTTATGTCCAAACACCATGCAAAAGTGAATTTTGCATAATAGGTCCCCTTTAACACTTTTTGGACCATAATATAAAGATGTGTTTTATTGACTTGTACAAACTCCTCTCTATTCCTGATCCCTGTCTCTGACATTTGAAAACATATGAAAGCAACTGTGGAGATGTCCAAAACAGCAGCTTGGCACATTTGGCCATAGAGAGCAAAGACTGGTTTGAGATAGAGACCTGCACTCCCGCGGGACCCAACGCAACAGAGTGCGGTGTGGGACAAGATTTGATGGGCACGTGCGGGCGCGGGTGGTAAGACGCTCATGTGTGCTGGTTGCGGGAGAATAAAATGATTAGCGGGACTCCCGCAAAATAGGAAATATCAAACTAATAAATTGTTATTCAAATATTGCACAAAAGCAACAAGAACAGCTAATATGAAATAAAATCGATTTACAGTCGCAAGCATTTGCAAGATTCGATTTATAACACGTGTTTGCAGTGTTGAGCAATGTAGCCAATCACAGACATATCAGTTGAATTCTGAGACGCAATGGCCAATCAGAGGGGTTTAGGTTAGAATCCTCTCACCACTCAAAATGCCGGAGTTTTTATGCAGTGCTGAAATCTGCGCGTTTACAAATCATATTTATTTAATACACAAAGTGTAGACATTATGAAGAACTCATTGTTCATATATTAATTGTGTTATAACAGAGCTTTGTGAGATCGCGATGAACTGAGATGTCAGCTTTTCAGTCATTATAAAGGGAGCACTCTTTGCGCGCATTCTGCCATACTAAACCATGCATGCAGCAGCAGCTTACTTTTCTGTTGAAACTAACTGTGGCTTGTGAATGTTGATGCTTTAATAACAAATATTTTATCGGGAGCGTTTATGCTGGGATGTTATGGCGACACATAACTTAATATTTAATGTACATTAAAGCGGGACAAAACATGAATGTTGTGGGCGGGAGCGGGACAAGATTTTTTTTTTTTTTTTTGCGGGAGCGGGCGGGCGCGAGACAGAAAAATCCATCCCATGCAGGTCTCTAGTTTGAGACTTTAACAGCAAGTATATCCCAGTGCTTTTTGTTGTTATAATGCCATTGACTGAAATTCCAAAATGCTTGTTCAAGTGAACGTCTGCTTATTAAAAAGAAGAAGAAGGGGAACTGACTGGTCTATGTGCTTTAATTAAAAAAAAAAAAAAAGGAATTTAAATTGTGCTGAGTCAAATAATCATGAATTGAAATGTTAAAAATCGAGTGGGTGAGTTTTCCTCATATTTTAATATTTATATAAAAAATTAAAACGTTTTTGCGCATATTTACAATTATCTGCCTAGCTCCCCCTGTCGATGATCTAGCGCCCCCTCAGCGCATGCGTTCAAAATTCTCTGGTGCCGCCCCTGCCCACAAATTATCGCGGGACGGCGGGTGTTCATTTCATACACTCTGAACAATGGTAGCTTAATGTATAAATTAAGATATATGTCCAAAAACCGGTAAAGAAATGCTACATACTTTGTAGTAGTGTTATCATGGCGTAATAATCTGTTTGGTTGTAAAATGTAGGCTATTGGCTGTATGAATTTAAATCAAATGAAATCGATAGGCCTACCTGTGGAATTATTCACAGACAGAATACGCAGTTCAACTAATAAAGATCTTCATCGCTGGCAAACAATAGGATGCATTTGCACATTTGCTTTTAATTGACTGTTGGTCCACTGCCACTTCATCCAACGCTCCGAGTGAGAAACCGCTTTAGACGATTCAGTGCATGCAGGGAACTGAACAAATCATTCAAACTGATTCGCGAACTAATTTAGACAGTTTTGATAACTTGTTTGATCAAGATTTTTAACAGAATTGATTCAAAAGAGTGATTCATTTGAGAATGGGGCATCGTTCATGAAAAAAGAGACGGCGCGCTTGGAATAACCGACGCATGTACAGTATTGCATTAAAATAAAGTAACGAGAGGAACGTCACCCAGCGTAGCGAAGTAAAAGTACAGATTTTTCATTAGAAATTTACTCACGTTAAAGTACCAATATTTAAATCTACTCTTAAAAGTACAAATTTCCAAAAAAATTAAAAATAAAAATACTCAACTAAATGTACTTCGTTACTACTCACCTCTGAAGGCATTTGAGGATGGACAATAAAATAAATAAATAAATGAGAAGCACCCTCTTGATGCATTGAGTTGTAGTCGATAGGAATATCACCTGACCTGGGACTTGATGCTATCCTGTGCCTTATCTCCTACTCCCTCATTACTGCTTAATCAGGTAATCATTCATATTCCTGAATCTGTTTACATTTGAGGAATGTAACTGATCTCCATTCAGTTTAGCCTGTTTCCACTGAAACACAATCACAAAAAACTACACCTTGTGTTCAAGAAAGTGACTGACATGGCTATTTTGTGATATTTAAACAGATTAAGGTCTACATAAGGTGAATCTGCAGCTTTAAAGAAATTTTCATTTAAAAAAACCTAAGCTATTTTATTCTACAAGATAAACTTACTTGAATGCTATGTAATTTTACAGAAAAGGAACTGAGATTTGTAATTGTTGTGTTCTGTGTAATTGCACTAGTGGGCACTGGTGAGTACAAGCGAGAGAGAAGAGAAAGGGAGAAAGAAGAAGGACATGAGTGTGATAGCCATGGTTAATGTGAGTTTGTGTATTAGTGTTAAATAAAGAAGTTCCATTATTTTACTTACCTCGTCAATACTCTGATTGAATAGAGTAACTGCTTACTTACATACGACTACCAAAACACAACAATTGGCGACGATAGCGAGTCTTCCCACACCTGCTCCGTTCCTGCCATGTGCTTCTGATCCACCGATACCCTTCTGCACGTGGAAAAAAATCTTCGAGAACTACATGCTGGCTATTAACGCGTCAGGAGACTCCTGGACGACGGCTCGAAGACGCGCAGTTCTTTTACATTGCCTGGGGACTGAAGGACAGCGTATGTTCTATACTTTGCAAAATACTGGTACGACTTATGACGAAGCAATGTCCTCTTTGGAAGCTCATTTCATTCCGAAAGTCAACGTGGTTGTTGCACGTCACCAGTTCAGACAGAGAGCTCAATGCGCGGATGAAACGATTGCACAATACACTACAGCGTTACGAGGATTGGCAGTCGATTGTGCTTATGGTACAGTAGAGGACGAAATGATCCGGGATCAGCTCATCAAGAAAGCGTACGCTACAACAGTGCGCGAAAAACTTCTACTGGATCAGCCTGCTTCGTTGGAGGCGGCTGTAACTGTTGCATGCCAGATTGAACAAGCATTGCACAATGTGAATTTACTTCGGGATACTGCTCCGGTAAATGTGGTGAGTTCAAAGACTTCTCATTTTCGATCAACTACAAAAGACAGACCTAAAATTAAACCAATTAAGCCTACTGTGTCACAGCGCACTTGTTACAGATGTGGCTCTAATAAGCACTTAGCAAATGCATCTGATTGTCCAGCATCCAAATCTAAATGCAATTCATGTGGCAAAACAGGACATTTTGCGAAAGTATGCCGATCGTCAACATCAGTTCGCGCAGTTCTGCCCGAAGTACAAATATGCAGTATGAACTGTGAAAATTCTGCTGACAGGATTAAGTGTCGTGTGCACATTTCGACTGACACAGGCCAGTCTATGGAGACAGAGTTTGTCGTGGATACAGGCTCTGCAGTTTCGATTTTGCCAGAGACTTTGTACGGGAATTTTTTCAGTACATCTCCACTGTCTGCACCGAGTGTTCAATTGGTCACATACATGAGAGGACACATACCAGTTCTAGGATGTCTCGCAGCTAATGTGTCAATAAACGGAGAGTCTGCTACCATTCCACTCTACGTTGTGAAAAATGGCTCTGCCTTATTAGGCATGGATGTACTTATAGCACTGAAATGTACAATTAGGAAAAAGAAAAAGGCCCAGCAGAGGTTGTACTTCCTTCGCCAGCTGAGGAAGTTCAACCTGCCACAGGAGCTGCTGAAACAGTTCTACTCTGCCATCATTGAATCCATCCTCTGCACTTCAATTACCGTCTGGTTCAGCTCAGCTACCAAATCTGACCTCAGAAGACTACAGAGGGTAGTCCGGTCTGCTGAGCGAATCATTGGCACAACCCTCCCCACTCTCCAAGAACTGTACTTATCCAGAGTGAGAAAAAGGGCAAAGAAGATCACTCTGGACCCCTCACATCCAGCACACTCCCTCTTTGAACTGTTGCCATCTGGTCGACGCTACAGAGCCCTGAGCACCAGAACGACCAGACACAGGAACAGTTTCTTCCCTCAGGCAATCCATCTCATGAACACTTGACAAACATGGAACACACAACACTATTACACTATTACACATCATTTACTTAAAACACTTACTTATACTTCAAATTTGCACACATAACTGCACATACAATTGTCTATATTATATATTGTTTTTTGCTTTTTTTGCACTTTGTCTATCTTGTAAATTCGTATATTATTATTTTATTCCTTTTATTATGTGTCTTGTCTTGTCGCTGTCACTCTGTTGCACTGTGGAGCTTCTGACACTAAAACAAATTCCTAGTATGTGTAAACAACATACCTGGCAATAAAGCTCTTTCTGATTCTGATTCTGATTCTGAATTAACCATGACTTTACTGTTTCTGTTTCTACTACCTCTGCTTCAGTCCACAGTGTTGCAAACGCTGAGCCGGTGGGGTGCGTGAAAGGCTTCATGCACAAGGTCAAAGTTCGCGAGGATGAAGTGCCAGTTCAACAAAAACTCTGTCGACTTCCCTTTTCTGTACGTAATGCAGTTTCAGAGGAACTACAATCCCTGCTGAATCAAGGTATTATTGAGCGAATCGATGCTTTCCCCTGGATTTTGCCAATAGTAGTCACTACCAAGAAAGGAGGAAAAATTTGACTTTGTGTTGCTCTACGTGAACCGAACAAAGCATTAATAGTCGACAAACATCCATTACACCCTTATGGATGAACTGTTGAGTGAGTTGAGGGGTGCAGCTGTAATTTCGACTATTGATCTAACATGCATGTACCATCAACTACCCTTACATGCTGACAGCCATAACATGACCGCCTTCATTACGCATGAGGGTCTTTTCAGATTCCTCCGTGTTCCTTACGGTTTAGCTTCGGCTCCTACAGCTTTCCAAAAAATTATGGAGACCGTGCTAAAAGGTGTTCCAGGTGTAAGAAACTATTTGGATGATATAATAGTTTATGCTGCTTCCCAGTCTGAACATGACAAAACCCTACACACTGTCATTCAGAAATTGACAGAGGCTGGTTTGACACTGAACATGCAAAAATGCACATTCAACCAGACTTCCCTCAAATTCCTGGGTCACGTGATCTTGAAAGAAGGAATCTTACCAGACACTGCTCACATCGAAGCTATAGTCGATGCTCCTACTCCACATGACTTATCTTCTCTTCGTTCATTCCTTGGATTGATCTCGTGGTACAGTAAATTCTTCCCAAACTTTGCCACGGAGGTGGAACCATTACGTGCTTTTCTGAGAAATGCCACTGACACTGTGTTCGAATGACAAACTTAAAGCTGTGCTGGTGGAGAGCCCAGTGCTTGCACTTTTTGACCCTTCCCTTCCTACGATTGTGTCGACTGATGCTTCGGACTATGGTCTTGGGTGAGTACTGACACAACTCCATGCAGATGGTGCAGAACGCACTGTCACTTTTGCTTCATGCACGCTTAGTGAAGCAGAGAGGAAATACTCTACAGTGGAAAAGGAGGCTTTAGCTTGCGTGTTTGCTGTAGAGAAATGGCATCCGTACTTCTGGGGTCATCACTTTACCTTAAGTACTGACCAAAAAGCATTGGCCTAGCTAGATGGTCAGCCCGGTTGCTGTGTTTTTCGTATGACATCGAATACCGCCCTGGTGCTTAAAACCAGGCTGCAGATTGCTTATCAAGAATTCCCTTACCAGTGACCACTGAGCACATTGAAGAACCAGAAATGGTTGCCGCAGTCTTACAATCTGTGTCCATGGAGGATTTCACAAAAGCTTCTGAATCTTGTCCTGAGCTGAGTTTACTTAGAATGCAAATACTGAAGGAATGGCCACATAACAAAAAGGATGTAGCTCTATCATATTTTTTTTCCATTCGTGATGAACTGTCAGTACATGAAGAATTGATCATGAGAGGTGAACCTGGATTTGTTAGTTCACTCAGTGATTTCAACCTGTCTTACTTGTCAACTCAATGATAAAACTGCGAAGACGGCTCCTGCTCCATTACAACCTGTGGACTTGCCAGATGGACCTTGGCAAAAACTGGGTCTTGATATCATCGGCCCTTTGGAACATGCGGCATCAGGTTGTCGTTTTGCAATTTCATTAGTGGACTATTACAGCAAATGGCCAGAAGTTGCCTTTTCTTCACACGTCACTACTGAGGTAGTTATCATGCTACTCCTCATGCTACGACCAGTGTATCTCCATCTGAACTTTTGCACAACCGGAAAATGAGAACGAAGGTAGACATTCTTCCTGTGAGGGAGAAAAGAGACAAATGTGCTGGTGTACGAGAAACTGTCAAGGAAAGACAGGAGAAAAGTAAGGAATACACAGACAGGAAAAGGAGAGCAAAACCTGTTTCTTTCAAGGTCAAGGAACAAGTAAGAATCAGAAAGCCAGATCATGTTCCCAAAGGAAGTCCTAAGTATACCTTACCTTTGTCGATTCGTGAAAAGATCGGACCAAGTTCGTTCTTGCTTAGTGATGGAAAGAAATGGAATGGACTGAGACTGACTAAATTTACAACTCAAATTGAAAAAACGGCTCAGGGATCAAATCTGGCCACTCAGAACTGCCCAGTCACTCTCAGGAGAAGTGAAAGATGTGTTAAACCACCGATGTGGATGAAAGATTTCATAAAGCAGTGATTCAAAAGACGACATGATTGTGGAAAAAATGGGGTGAAAAGCATATGTACTTGTTCTATTGTGTTAAAGGTACTTAATTGATGTTACAGATTTGATTGGAATTTTGAATGGTATTTCTAAATAATACTGTTAGGTTAATTAAGAGTTTAACCGATGGCATTTACAGTAATGCATATGTTCTTGTATGCTAAGAAGTGTTTTACTATTGCTATTGCTGAGGTCTTAAAGTACGTACTGCTTTATGGGTTGAATATTGAATAAGTCACCTACTGACTTTATGTAAGGGGGGGATGTTGTGTTCTGTGTAATTACACTAGAGGGCACTAGTGAGTACAAGGGAGAGAGAAGAGAAAAGGGAGAAAGAAGAAGGACATGAGTGTGATAGCCATGGTTACTGTGAGTTTGTGTATTAGTGTTAAATAAAGAAGTTCCGTTATTTTACTTACCTCGTCAATACTCTGATTTAATAGAGTAACTGCTTACTTACATACGACTACCAAAATACAACAGTAATGACCATAGTTCAGAGGTGTTTATTCCTCTTCATGAGGAGTTTAGCTCCAACACACCTGCCTGGAAGTTTTCATTGATCCTAAATGACCTAAAATGGCTGTTTCAGGTGTGTTTAATAAGGGCGGGAGATAAATTTGGGTGGAAAGATTGGAAACTTTCCAATAGTGTAATTGAAGTGTCGATAAATAGTTAAATATACATAATTTAACAGTATTATAAATATAGTTGAATATTCTGTGTTTACAGTTTATAAAAAGTGAATCACGGTGCATGCTTCAATGGCTCGAGCTGATATGGGTTTCAGAATTAGATGTGGCAAAATGGCTCAACAGCGCCACCTACAAAATTTCAATAAAGTGCCCTTCGTGCTATGTTTCACGTACAAGTATGAAATTCGGTAGACACAGGTAACAGCCCAATACCTACAAAAAAGTCCAAGGGTGCAAAATCTAAAAATCCAACAGGAAGTGAGATATTTTTAATTTTCTCTGCAAAATTTTAATGAACTAGAGCTTTAATCAGATCAACATCATATTTGGTCAGTCTAATCTAAAGGCCTTTGCGACGTTAAATTGCGAAGATCTTGAGTTCCCTTTCGAAAGGGAACTCTACACTGCGTTTGAACACGCTATGGGGGAACGTCATCACGTGAACCGGTCTCTGAAAGCAATTATCAAATCTCACCAATCCTATTAGCCGGAGACAGCCTATGACGTCATTAAAGACGCGACCCGGAAGTATAAAAGGAGCGCCTAGAGAAGCAGTCAGTATCTCATCGTCTTCAGGGACTGTTTTCTCTGATTGCGATTACTTCGAATCTGGTAAGAGAAATTACTATGTCTGACAAACGTTTCAGAAAGTGTGTGGATCCGTGTCCTAGATTTCTGACACCCGGTGAAACACACAATCTGTGCGTTTTCTGTCTGGAGGAGGAGCACGCACGGACAGTGCTTGAAGGCGCTGTCTGTGTGAATTGTGAGCGTCTGCCTATTAGGACGCTCCACTCTCGTCTGGCCCTCTTCTTGAGGGGAGAGAAGCCGGTATCTGTGCCTGGTGGTTCTGGCCCCGCACGTGCTGAGGCAAAGCGGCAGCTGAAATCATGGGGTTCTCAGGTGGAGCTCGCTGAGGAGTTTGAGAGAGGTGTCTCTCAACCCTCAGTGGCTGACGAGGGTGAGCGGGTGACCGGCATCAGCGGGTGAATTTCGCTTGAATGTGTCGATGCCCCCTATTGACGAGACATTTGCGAACTATCTCGTCACAGGGCAGGCTCTGACACTGAAAGCTCTGGTCCTGCCTTCCAAGCCCCTTAAAGGGACTTCTCGCTTGAATAGCAGGGCATACGCGGCAGCGGGACAGGCTGGTGCGGCCTTACACACTATGGCAGTGTTACAGGCCTACCAGGCTGATTTGCTGAAGGATCTGGATCAGGGGCAGGGTCTGTCCCCTGAGGCGGTAGAAGAGCTGTGCCGCACCACGGATCTGGCTCTCTGGCCCACTAAGCAAACCGCTGCCTCGATTGGTAGATCGATGGCAGCAATGGTGGCCATGGAGAGACACCTGTGGCTGAACCTGGCTGACATCGGGGAGAAAGAAAAGGGCTTTCTTCTCGATGCACCGGTTTCGCCTTCTGAACTTTTTGGCACCTCCGTCGAGGCAGTGGTGGGAAAGTTTAGAGAGGCGAAGGCGCGCTCGGCAGCGTTTAAAACCTGCATACCGCTCAGACCTGATCCTGGGCCCAGACAGATAGGAGGTCCTGGCCCATACCGATTCGAGGATCAGAGACAGAGCCAGAAGTCCAGTGTTGCCTCTCGGGCACTTCCTCCTCCTTGGAGCAGGTCCCAGAGAAGGCGGGACTCCAGGAAGAAGAAGCAGGATCTGAGGAGGTAATCAATCGCAGACGCCAGCAGCATCAGTGATTGATTTTCTCTCCGTGAGGGTAGTTCACATCTACCCTCTCCTCTCTTCTTCCACCTCCTGAATAATGAAAAATTTTTCGAAACACGCTCAGGCGCTTCTTACAGTCAGGCTGAGGGCTGGGCCCATGATGAATATTTTTCTGATGGCTCGCCTTCTGGCTTGATAGTGAAGAGGCTCTTTTAGGCTTAACCCCTATACGTTCAAGGATCAGCGACGGCCTCACGTGTGACATTGTTTACATTGATCACTTGTTTACAATACATTTTATCAAGTAAAATGATCAAGTTGAGTGAAATTTATCAAGTTGTGTGAAAGATACAAGAATGCCGATTCAACCTGTACAAGCATTATACAATCAAGATAACTTTATAGTAGTTTTTTGTTATTCTGTATGACTGTAAACAATTTCCTAAGACAACAAAAGGGTGGGGGGTCCTTACCTTTTTGTGTCGTGGAACTGTAATGTTTGGCAGTATAATGGTGACATCGACGTTTTTTCCATGGGAAGAGTCCAGTACACGATTTCCATAGTAAATATTTGTCCAAAAGCATGCAAACTGGTATAAAAATCAATATAACTTCTATTGTTTACATCCTGAAATGTGCTATTCACGGGTGCGCTGTCATGTTTATTCGACGAACTGTCCACATCTAGCGCTTTATTCAATGAAATATAACTTATCACTGTATTTAGTAGAGTGTCTGTAAATGAATGAGAACAGCCCAGAAGATGTCCGATGAAAACTGAACACATATATATGTATAAAAAAAAAAGTGGACAGGCGCTTTTAGTGACGTGTGATTACGCACAGGCAAACATAAGTGGGAAAAAAGTAAAAAGACAGCAAATGCAAACTATTGTGTTGTCATGTAACGTTAGCCTATGCAATAACGATTACGCCAATGTGTTGATTTGCATAATCTCACATGTAATACATTGTTGTTTAGTGTGCGTAACAATTTGCTTCCAGGAAAAATAGCGTGCGCGCGCCCGCTGGCGTGACGCAAATATAAGGGACACACCTGCAGCCCACTAGCACTCGCACTGCTAGCATTCGCCAGCCATGGATCAGCGTCGTGCACAGAAGTTGTTTTCTCCTGCTGCTGCATTGTAAGAACTTATGCGAAGCAGTGATGAAGAAAATGTGGATTATTCGGAGGAGAGTGCTGTATCTAGCGTCTTGATTGCAGTCTTGGTCATTAGCTGCTGGTGTAAATGTTCAATAAGGGTAACAATAGAGTGGGTATGATGGTAAATTGCTTTGTGTAAATGATCCTTTGCGTTTGAATAGAAAAATTGTAAACTGATGTAAATCTGCCATCAGGGCAACAACAGGGTGGGTATGGCTGTATGTTGCTGTATGTAAATGATCCTTGGAATTAGAATAGAAAAATTTAAGATTGTGTAAATGTGCCATCAGGGCAACAACAGGGTGGGTATGGCTGTATATTGCTGTATGTAAATGATCCTTGGATTGCATTTTTCTAAACTTTTAAGAGGAAAAAAAATATACCAGATTATAGTATATAAATTGTGCTTTGTCATATTGGAATGATAAAATGTATGGAAATGATCAAATAGACTTCTTATACTTCACAGTAAAAGGTGGTTACCAAGTGTCCCTTTAGCATCTCCAAGTGGCCTTTTTGGAAAGGTGCCTAAACATGCACTGAAATAAATGGTTAAATAAATTAATTTTTACTTGTATCACCTTCAAATTTTAAACATATATTGATTAGACATATGGCTTTAGTTTGCTTATGTTTCCAGGCCCCTATGTATCTGCCTTTTGCATTTTTCATTTCCATAAACAATTATTATGAAAAAAAGCTTAAATTGGTAAAAAAAGTAATTGCTAGAGTAATTCTGAGTCTTTCATAGTAAACTGTCAAGTGTCAGCTTTCAAATGATACCTTGGTTTTGTGTGTAGTCTGGAGGACTTGTTAGCAGCAACCATTTTATTTTGGGTATGTAATTTTTCACTACCTGGCCAAAAGTGGGGGTGACTGGTAAGGGGTTAAAAGAACCTTTTGCCTCATTTCCACTGAGCGGTACGGTTCAGTACATTACAGTTCGGTACAGTTCGGAACGGTACACCCTGATCAGGCTTGCGTTTCCACCGCCAACAGTACCCTTACTTGATAGGCGTGATGTAGCCGGACAGTAGTGATCAACGTCATTCTCGCGCGAAGAAAATTACACAGTAAACAACAATGGAGGACATACAGCAGATCTTGTTCTTGCTTCTCGGCTTGAGGCTGTCTGTCACAAGAAGACAAGCTTTGCTTGCTGCACACCAACATTCGGCATTTCAGAATACCAAGTACGCAAAGTTCAGACGTCCATACAGCAGCACCTAGCAGCGAGCGTCAATAGCGGAGAAGCGGAGGAGAAAACTTGCGTAATTTAAAAACTAATTTATTGTGTCATAAAATGTAGTTTTAAAAGTTTTTCAGGCGAGAATGTAGTTGTTTAAAGCTCAAATCTGTGGTTTATTTATAAAGATAGTGCCTATTTGAAAATTTGATCTGACGTTGTCGGAGTCCAGGCGATCACCGGGCTCTCATTGCTAATGTACACAGCCGAGAGCAGCTATACCTCGGCTAGTCCTTCTGACATTTGCCGCTGGCTCTAATGTCTCTGTAGTGGTTGAAAACGAGATATCATTTATCTTGTGTATAACAGGCAATCTTTGGTCTCATGAATTTATAATTTGTTCCCGGGCAAATCGTTTTGGCTGAGGGCAAAGTGAAGTTTCATAACTTTATATTTTTCTTTAACTTTACCGTTGTACTTTTTACTGAATTGTTTGCTTGTCTTTATTTCTTATTGTATACCTTCTCATAATTTATTATTGATAATTAAAACTGACTTTTAACAAAAAAGGGGAAGAAAGGGGATTTTAGGGCTCTGAAGTTCCATTAGGTTGGCTAGAATGATTTATTTTTGGTGTTGGCAAACAAAATGGCCGCCTTTACAGCCACCACTGGTAGAGTAGCTTCTCCTCTGGTCATAGCTAGAGTTTGTTTCGATATTAGCACTCTTTACTTCAGATAGATCTATGTTTAGCGTCGGCCTCCTGGGCCGCCTGACATTGTTTGGCTTGGCTTAAGCTTTGCTCCTCTGAACTCTTGTTTTAGAGAGTTATTTTCAGAGTAGCCTCCTCTCGAGTGAGAGTTTAGAGGCTGAGTTTAAGCCCTAGGCAGATCTATGCTTATGTGTGGCCCTATAGCCCCACAGCTACAGCTGGCCTAGGCTAGAACTAGGGTTCAGGTGATATACTAAAGCATTTCACCCTTTTTATTACTTCCCTTGTCAGGTTGTATAGTTTTCCTAGTTCTGGCCTCCTCTTATCAGAGTTGTCAGGCCAAGGCCCATTACCCCTTTGGTGTAGGTGCAAGATAGATAGCAGCTAAGGTAGCAGGCTACTGCTAGTCTCCCTTGTGCTGTTGTCTCAGGTGGTAGGCCCCTTATCATTATGTGGATAAGAGAATGCTAGTGTTGTGTAGGCCCCACTTTTTCTAGTTTTGTCTTTTTCCCTGAACCCCTTGAATTAACATTCAAGCTTGAGTGTAATGGTGTTAGCTTTGATTTAGCTCCCGTTTCCTAGGGTTCAGTACAGATGTAAGAACTTCTGGTTTGGTGTAAAGCGTCCATCCTTGAGTTTCAGGATGGTATGAATGAAAAGTAAAGCATTGTTTATGCTTTAAGTTCTAGTTTTTGCCCTACACAGTGTGAGCTGTAAACTCTATTGCTGCCACAGGTTAGTACCTGTTTCTGTAGTAGTAGGCTTGGTTCTGAAATAAATTATATTTTAAAGTATATTAAAATAGAAAAACATTATTTTAAATTGTAATAATATTTCAAAGTATTGTTGTTTTTTTCTGTATTTTTGATCAAATAAATGCAGGCTTGATGATCATGAGATTTCTTTCAAAAACATTATAAATAGTAATGTGTCCAATCTTTTGACTGGTACTGTAATTTTAAATTCATGCCTATACAAAATTTTCTTCACATGATGTGCAAAAATACATGCATGCATAACATCACAAAAATCATGTTTTCTGTTAAGAGGGGACATTATATTAACGTTAATACAATAGCTAATATGATTCTGCTATCAGCATGCTGTTACAATACAGAAGGATCGGAGATGGGAGGTAACAGACAATGGTTCTTTACTGACACACAGCAGAGTAAATAGTGCAGCAGGTGAGTAAATGGTAGATGTAGAAGTGAATGATGATTGATAGAATAGTGATACTGTCCTTTGTGCATTGTAGAGATGATGATCCTGGATGACAATGGTGAGATGAGACGCTGGAGACTGAAGACACTCACACACAGACTTGGAATACAGGAGGAGACTTGGAAATGCTGGAGACAGGTAAGTATAACAACAGGAGTCCTTGAGGTAAGCATGGAGGTAAGTCCTAGTGCGAACGAGACCGGACAGTGACTGAGTGCGTGTGAGTGTCTTTTGTACTGGTGGTGATGGCCGTGCTGATGAGGTGCAGGTGCATGTGATCAGTACTCTGGTGATGGAGTGCGCTGTGATTGGACGGTGTTGGAGCCTGGCGTGTCAGTGACAGTAACCCCCCCCCCTCCACGGCCCGCTCCTGAGGGCCGAGGACCCCGACGTCGTGGTGGTCTTCCTCCTCCACAAGGGGCAGGTCTGTTGGGATGAGCAGAGTGAAAAGTGTCTAGCAGGTTGGGGGACCCATGAGCGTTCCTCAGGACCATAGCCTTCCCAGTCCACGAGATACTCCAGCAGACCACCACGGAGCCGGGAGTCCAAGATCTTGCGAACCTCGTAGGCTGCTCCGTCGTCCAGGATAAGAGGAAGGGGGGTTCAGCGGCTGCTACGCCAGGCTCTGTGGAAACAGGGACATAAGGGTGGTGAGGCTTTAATAGTGAGACATGGAATGTGGGATGAATAAGGTACTGAGATGGTAATTGGAGTTGATACGTGACCGAGTTGATCTGCTTGGTGATGGTGAATGGGCCAATGAACCTGGGACTCAGCTTACGGCAGGGCAGACGCAGACGGATGTCCCTGGTTGACAGCCAGACCTTCTGTCCTGGCTGGTATGCTGGAGCGTGGGAGCGGTGAAGGTCTGCTGTCATCCTGCGTCTGCGTAGGGCTCGCTGAAGCTGGTGATGAGTGGACTCCCAGACCCTCTCGCTCTCTCGGAACCAGTAGTCGACTGATAGTACATCCGATGGTTACCCTGACCAGGAGAACAGTGGGGGTTGGTAACCGAGCACGCACTGGAAGGGTATGAGTCCAGTAGATGGCTGCCACAGGGAGTTTTGTGCATACTCTGCCCAACCCTGGTACTGGTTCCAAGAGTCCTGGTGTCCGTGACAGAAGATACGGAGGAAGCGGCCGATCTCTTGGATTTTCCTCTCCGCCTGTCCAATCGACTGCGGATGGTAACCAGATGATAGGCTGATGGTCACACCTAGGAGTGAGAAGAAGGCTCTCCAGACCCCGGAAATGATCTGAGGTTATCTATTCGATACGATGTCCTCTGGGAGTATCTAAACATGAGTTCAGCAGTCTCCATGGCAGTGGGCAGTCCCTTTAAAGGAATCAGAAGACAGGATTTAGAGAATCTGTCAACAATCACAAAGATACAGTTACAGTCATTGGAAGCTGGTAGATCCATGATGAAATCTACTCCTAGGTGTGACCAGGGTCTGTTGGGAACGGGCAGAGGAAGGAGCTTGCCTGATGGAAGCTCTTAGAGATGGCGCATTCCTTACACCCCTGCACGTACCTTCTGACGTCAGTTCCCATGTTCGGCCACCAGAAGTGCTCCTTCAGCAGCGAGAGGGTTTCATTGACCCCCGGGTGGCTAGTGCCTAATGACGTGTGGGCAGAGTGGATGAGTGGAGTGCAAGCCTGGTGATGTACTGCAAGCCTGGCGGGCAACCCGGCAGAGTGTTGGCGGAGGCATTGGAGGAGGGTAAGGTCTCCTCAGACCAGGAGCGGTGGTGAAGGCTTCTTTTAGGATGTTGAAAGCTTCTGTGGCAGCTGGTGTCCAGGACAGAGACTTGGGCTTATTTCGGAGGAGGCTTGTAAGCGGGCTGGTGAGGGAGCTGTAGTTCTGGATGAAGCGTCGATAGAAGTTGGCAAAGCCTAGAAAGCGTTGAAGTTCCTTTACTGTAGAGGGTGATGGCCAGTTCCTGATGGCATCCACCTTCCTCTCGTCCATCCGGATGCCACTGCTGTCGATGTTGTATCCAAGGAACTGCACTGAGGGCTGATGGAAAGAGCACTTCTCTGCTTTCAGGTAGAGTTGGAACTCTCTCAGGCGTTGCAGGACCTCTGCAACGTGGTGGCGATGTTCGGCCATGCTCCGGGAGTATATCAAGATGTCATCATGTATGAAGTCCTGGAATACGGAGGGGGCGTTGACCAGGCCATACGGCATCATGAGATATTCATAGTGTCCAGTAGGGGTCACGAAGGCAGTCTTCCACTCTTCCCCCTCACGTATCCGGATGAGGTTGTACGCGCTGCGGAGGTCCAACTTGGTGCAGACAGTGGCACCACGGAGATGTTCTAGCGCAGCTTGGATGAGAGGAAGGTGGTATCTGAACTTGACTGGGATGTTGTTCAAAGCCCAGTAATCAATGCATGGCCGCAAGCCTCCGTCCTTTTTTGCCACGAAGAACGAAGCTAGATGCAGCAGGGGAAGTAGACGGACGGATGTAACCTTGCGCCAGAGCCTCCTTGATGTAATCCTCCATGGCCTTCTCCTCTGGAATTGACAGGGGATAGGTTTTACCCCTGGGCACTGACTCACCCGGAAGCAGATCGATGGCACAGTCCCATGGCCGGTGTGGAGGCAGCTTGGAAGCTCTTTTGGGGCAGAAGACATCGCTGAAGGGGGTGTAACACGATGGTATATCCACGGAACGTTTTTCAACTGGGCTTTCAATGGATGTTGCACAGACAGAGAGATGTTCAGAACGAGGAGAGGATGGAACTGGAAACTCAGAAGCAGTTCGTGAAACAAGTGTCGCCCCACTTCAGGATCTCGCTGGTCTTCCAGGAGATGACTGGGTTGTGCTGCTCCAGCTAGGGATGCGCTAAGATCACGTCAGCGGTGGATTCCTCCAGAACCAGCATATGAATCTTTTCCACGTGAAGAATTCCAACTTGCAGCGGAATTGGACCGACACTCCGACGAACTTGTTTCCTACTGAGAGGTCTTCCAGTTATTGAGTGGATCTGGTAGGTAGACGACGTAGACGAGGTCTTGAGCTTGAGCTGACGGCAGAGGGTGCCAGAGATGAAGTTGCCTCCTGACCCAGAATCGAGGAGTGCATTGACTGGAATGGAAACATTAGCAGCAGTAAGGTTTACAACAGTGGTGAGAGGTTTCATCTTATTTATAGAGGGAAAGATGGCACTCACCATAGGACAAGGAGGACGAATTGGGCATGTGAAGATTACATGCCCAGGAGAACCTCAATAAAGGCACAGATTCTGGGTCAGCCGTCTCTGCCGTTCAGTGATCGTCAGTCGAGTATTTTCCAATTGCATGGGCTCGTGGGCTGGTTCTGGAGGGCTGACGGATTCTGGTCGGCAGAGGGAGGTGTTGAACAGTGGCTGGCCCTGGTGCTCTTCAAGACAGGACTGCATACGAGTGGCGAAGCATATTGAGATTTGGATGAAGCATTCTAGCCCGAAGGCATACTCGTATGCAGCGAGATGCAACCGCACTCGAGGGTCCAATCCTTGACGATATGTAGTCAACAGAGCTTGCTCATTCCATCCATTCGTGGCAGTGAGAGTTCTGAATTTAAGAGCATATTCATTCACAGTCATTGTGCCTTGTTTCAAATTATACAATTTCTCACCAATAGACGAATCCCAGGCAGGTTTTCCGAAGACTTCCTTGAAATAAGCGATGAAGCTGGAATATGACTGGGTGACAGGATTATTTTGGACCAAATCGAATCGGCCCACTGAAGTGCTTTTCCATTCAACTGTGAAATTATAACGGCTACCTTGGAGTGTTCGGTGGGAAATAAGTGCAGTTGCATCTCCAGGACCAGCGGACATTGCAGGAGAAATCCGTTGTAATCCTCCGCCGAACCAGAGAAGGGTGCCGGTTTGGCCATGGGACTGGCGTAGACAGGCGGTGAAGAAGTGACGGCAGTGTTGACGGAGGTGATCGCTGGCGGTGACGGTGGTGGATTGGTGGTGAATGCTCTGCGCAAAGCGCCAACGAGCTCTTGAAATGGGTCCGGATGGCTCATGCTGGTGTCAAACGGTCTTGGTCCGGTCTTCTGTTACAATACAGAAGGGTCGGAGAAGGGAGGTAACAGACAATGATTCTTTATTGACACACAGCAGAGTAAATAGTGCAGCAGGTGAGTAAATGGTAGATGTAGAAGTGAATAATGATTTATAGAATAGTGATACTGTCCTTTGTGCATTGTAGAGATGATGATCCTGGATGACAATGGTGAGACGAGACGCTGGAGACTGAAGACACTCACACACAGACTTGGAATACAGGAGGAGACTTGGAAACGCTGGAGACAGGTAAGTGTAACAACAGGAGTCCTTGAGGTAAGCATGGAGATAAGTTGTAATGCGAACGAGACCGGACAGTGACTGAGTTCGTGTGAGTGTCTTTTGTACTGGTGGTGATTGCCGTGCTGATGAGGTGCATGTGCGTGTGATCAGTACTCTGGTGATAGAGTGCGCTGTGATTGGACAGTGTTGGAGCCTGGCGTGTCTGTGACACATGCTCACAGAGGGTTTTTTTCTTTTATCTCATTTGATAATCATAGTGACCAGATATTAGCCCACACTGGACATTCTGAATGAATATTATGGTGAGATCACTGACTGGAAGCAGGAAAGGTTTTTTTTTTTTTTTTCCAGTGCAGAAACACCAAACACCTTGGAATGCTAAGTGATGTTCACATATCTTTGAACAGGTTTATTTCCACTTAAAACTCTATACTCAAAATGTGCCCTCATTTATTCAAAATGTGTCTCATTTATATTGGTAACTATATTCTGAATAAACTACCCAAAAAAAAAAAATATTTTGATTTTTTTAGTTTCTTCATAGCCTTCCTGACTGAAAGGGCTCATTATGCAGATCATTATGCGGATCTTTGTCTTCTCAGGTTTGAATCACAATATTATTCATGAAGATTCATGCCTCCCGCATACTGTCTTTCTTGACAAAAAGTGTCTTACAAAATTTAAATCAGTATATTTTTTTATATGAACGAGTAGGCAGGATCATTTTTACATGCACAAATGTCAGGTTATGTCAAAAGTTCTCCAGGGCCCCAAAAATCCTCAGACTCCAGAGGGTTAATATCGCAGAGCGAGACCTGCCCCGGAAATACGTGCAGAGAACGGCCTTTTCCACGATCTCGACACCTCAGCATGGAGATCGGGAAAGAAAGGGAGGCTCCGACCAGGATTGCAGGAAGCGTTCATCAAGCTTGCTTTTCTTTGCTGCTTCCTGCTTTTCTGATGGCCACTCGATATTTAACTTGGCCACCGCCCTGGTCACAACATCCAGCAGCTCCTCAAAAGTGGGGGATTGAAGTGGCGACTCTTCAATCTCATCTGCCTCAATACTCAAAACTTCTGCCTCCTCAGAGCCAGACATTTCAAGCATTGGATCCTCAGCGAGATTGGAAGAAGCCGCTGCGCGGGCTTCCTATCCCTGCGTGAGTTTAGGAACAAAACCAGCAGCACTTGTGGCGCAGAGGGGTCAAAAATTATTTATTACTAAGGCAGAAGGTGGTACCTGGGCGTGGCAGGGGGGCTTGACAGCGCCCCCTTGAATGGGGTCCTAAAACTTGGCCATATATCAAACACGCTTGCATGTATTAGTATGAATCTCAGTACACATATAGACCTCATCGGGCCTAACAACTTTCGTGCTCTAAGTTATACACCAGCTCAACAGGAAGTCGACTATTATGGGTTGTTTGAAAAACGTACGCTCTGGAATTTGATATACTCCTCCTAGGCGATTAATCCGATCACCACCAAACTCGGTCAGCATGAAGTCAAGAAATAGAGGATACTAAATTGCCAGCAGATTTTTGTTATCTCGAACGGTATGGCCGTGGCGATGCAACAAATTTATAGCAAGATAAGGGAAACAGGAAGTGCGTTATAACATCTGCATACATTAATTGATTTTTATGAAACTTCAGCTGTGTGTTCGATGTAGGAGGCCGATCACATGGATATGACTATTGTGAGTCAAAGTTATAGCGCCACCAACCGGCAACAAGAAGTGTGTCACTTACAAAATGCTTAGAGATTACCCTTTTTTTTTTTTTTACCTGATTTCCTTTAACTTCATTCGAATAATGTCAAGACATGGCAAATGTAGACCTATGAAAATATTTTTGATATTTTTCAAGCACTGTTGCCATAGCAACAGATCAAACTTCAATATTTGTTTTGGATGCTTTTGAGACTCTTAGCATGCTTCAAATTGCATAAAACTCAACACACGTCAGGATTGTCATCCAGTAGACATGGACAAAGCCTTAGAAACAGGCGGGGAGGAGGGCCTCTATAGCGCCACCTTTTGACAAAAGTGGGGGGTTAGTTTAACCTACAGTCACGAAACTCGGTATACTTATTGGTCTCATTAAGCCGGACAACTTTCTAATTTACACTCATTAGCTCCGACCAACAGGAAGTCAGATATTTTGGTTTGAATGTGGATTTTTCACACTCTCTCTGTCTCTGTCTCTCTTACTTTACTTTACTTTATTTATTTATAAAGAGACCAGGTACAATTTTTAACATAAATGTTTCCATTCCATGCATTGTACAGGATTTAGCTAAAAGCTAATTTTCAGCCGCAGTCCCCTGGCAGGTCGACATAAACAATAAAGTAACACACACAATACATATATACAATAAAACATACACATACTATCAGGACAAGAAAACAATTAAACATCCACCATGTCAATGTCTACAAAGCTGATTCAATTTTAAGAAGGATTTTAACTTCATTTTAAAAAAGACCAATAGATTTACACCCCTTTATATCCTCTGGCAAAGCATTCCAGTGAGTAGTAGCTTTCAAAGCAAAAGACGATAGTCCAAAAGCAGAATGGCGAAAAGGAACAACACAATTGCTTATAGATGATCTAGTAGATCGCACAGAATTATTAGGATGAAAACGAACAAAGTCACAGAGTACAGAAGGATCCAGGCCATTTAAAATTTTATAAACCATACACAAATTTGAAAAAAGCACATAATTGTCAAAATTCAATAATTTATGTTTCTCCAAGATCCTACAGTGGTGAAAATTGTTTGGTTTTTTATCTAGAGTTTTTAAAGTCTGTTTATTTATGGATTTTAAAGGCTTAACCACAGTTTCACCAGCTTGACCCCAACATGTAAGACAGTATGAAATATGAGAAAGAATTGTAGCATGCATAAAGGTCTTGGCTACATCGACAGAGAGACATTGTCTAATTTGTCTAAAATTCGCTAAGTTATATTTAATATTCCTCACCATTTTCTTTACATGTTTTTTAAAACTAAGATTTGAGTCCAATATTACACCAAGATAATTGAACTCATTAACTATTTCTTTCTTTTCACCATTTATAAAAATATCAACAGGAGATTGAACCTTTGTTTTTGAGATAAACATTCCTTTTGTTTTACCAATATTCAAGCTAAGACATGATTGCTCCAGCCACTGTGTAATTCTTCCCATAGCAACATGTAGGCTCGATTGCTCCTGTCTGCCTCTGCCTCGCTGCTGGTGTTTTGCGTCTCCGTATAGCTTTGTTTTCTCTTACTTTTATTGAATCTCTTACTTTAATTCATTGTTGCTTATATTATTATTATTGCCTACCACATAAATCTGAGGTCGCTAGCTTGTAATCTTTGAATCTAAATCGCTGTTACAACGCGTTTGCATCTCGCTAGCTTCTTAACTTGTCATCAGTCTCGCGCGCTCCTTTTTCAACGCGTTCATCAAACAGCTGTGGTAACTCGGATCAGTCTACAAACACGGTGAGTCATGTCATCCTTTCCCAGTGTTATTTCGTGTTCAGTTTGTCACATGTTTAGCATAGCTCTCTCTGTCAGCGACGAGGGATTTACATGTCATAAATGTAGGGAAATAATCAGGCTGACAGAGAGAATCTCAGAATTAGAGACACGCATCCAAACTTTTATCGAGGATGCAGGGGCTTCAGATCCTGTTTTGGATGCGACTAGCTTGGTGAACTCTGTACATTGTTCGGTTCCGGCTGTAGAGCCCGCGCAGCAGGGCACTTGGGTAACGGTGAGGCGGCCTAGCCGTGGAAAACACCACCCTTCCGTTCCAGTAAGAACATCAAACAGGTTCTCCCCACTCAGTGACGCACCCACTGAGAATCCTGTTGAAAGTGCCCTAGTAATTGGCGATTCTATTACACGGAACGTGAAAATAGAGACACCAGCCACCATAGTCACATGTTTGCCGGGAGCTAGAGCACCTGACATCAAAGCAAATTTAAAAGTGCTGGCTAATGCTAATCGTAAATACTCTAAAATTATTATTCACGTCGGCACAAATGATGTTCGACTTCGCCAGTCGGAGATCACTAAAATTAACATTAAAGAGGTGTGTGAACTTGCAAGTACAATGTCAGGAGAAGTAATTTGCTCTGGCCCCCTTCCTATTCATAGGAGTGATGAGATAGTTAGCAGATTATCATCACTCAATGGCTGGCTGTCTTAGTGGTGTCCGCAGAATAATATAGGTTTCGTAGACAATTGGAAAAGTTTTTGGGGCAGACCTGACCTGTTGAAAAGAGATGGTATTCATCCCTCTCGGGATGGTGCTGCTCTTCTCTCTAGTAATATGGC
>RJVU01058228.1:49195-73405 GCA_003731715.1 Anabarilius grahami | reverse complement strand
GACGCTGGAGCTGGAGATCGCTGGAGGTGACGGAACACACACACACAGACGATGAACACACTGGGAGAACGGGAACCACTGGAGACAGGTAAGAAGAGTTCAAGGAGTCCTTAGAGGTAAGCATCAACGTGAGTATCTGCGAACGAGACCGGACATGGAGTGCTGTGTGTGCGTGTTATTTATGGTGGTGTTGATAAGTGGTGTAATGACGTGCAGGTGGCGGTGATTAGTACTCTGGTGATTGAGTGCGCTGTGATTGGTGGATGTTGGAGCCTGACGTGTCTGTGACAATATTAGCCCAGTTCTGTCATCACTGCATTGGCTTCCTGTTAAACATCGTATAGATTTTAAAATCTTGCTAATTACTTACGAAGCACTAAATGGTTTAGCTCCCCAGTACCTAAGCGAGCTCTTAATGCATTATAGTCCTTCACGTTTATTGCGATCTCAGAATTCAGGCCAGCTGATAATACCTAGAATATCAAAATCAACCGCAGGCGGTAGATCCTTCTCCTATTTGGCACCTGAACTCTGGAACAATCTTCCTAGCATTGTTCGGGATGCAGACACACTCTCTCAGTTTAAATCTAGACTAAAAACGTATCTCTTTAACCTGGCATACACATAACACATTATCAATTTACATTTTCAAATCCGTTAAAGGATTATTAGGGTGCATAAAATAGGTCAGCCAGAACCGGGAACACCTCCTATAACACCAGATGTACTCGTTACATCAGAAAAAGAATGGCATCTACGCTAATATTAGTCTTTCTGTTTATCCCGAGGTTTACCGTAGTCAACCGGATCCGGGCCGTATCCAGCTGAGACCAAGGACCGGCACCATGACACGACCACAACGCAGCCCTGAAGTATCAGCAGAGATCGAGTCGACTAGATCATCCATTGTGAAGACATCATCAACACGACAGCCAGTGCCACAGTTCCTCAACAAACCGTCCATACCGGCGTGATGAATACGATCCTCAACTGGACATGACCACAACGCAGCCCTGAAGTATCAGCAGAGATCGAGTCAACTAGATCATCCATTGTGAAGGCCTCATCGACTCGAAAGCCAGTAGCACAGTTCTTCAGCAAACCGTCCATACCGGCGTGATGAATACGATCCTCAACTGGATGGAACTGAAATAAACACTTTGATTGTTGCGATCCTATCAGACTTATGATAGCAACCTGATTCATAACAAAGCACTGTTCGCCAGAGGAGAACTGGCCCCCTGACTAAGCCTGGTTTCTCCCAAGGTTTTTTTTTCTCCATTTTAACACCTATTTGCCACCTGTTTGCCACCTGATGTCACCTGATGGAGTTTGGGTTCCTTGCCGCTGTCACCTTTGGCTTGCTTAGTTGGGGACACTTGACATTTGACTTGACATTTGATATTCAACAGTATTCTTGACATTTAATCAACAGTGCTTCTGATCTGCCTTGCATTGACACTATTCTTTAAGAGCTGCTGTGCAGCCAAAATTATGTACCAGTTATCAATGTAAAGCTGCTTTGACACAATCTACATTGTAAAAAGCGCTATATAAATAAAGGTGACTTGACTTGACTTGCTATTGTGTACAATTGATAGGTACATTTCAGAAGGAGGTTGACACATCAGTTTTTTGTCCATTAAATAATGCTATAAAACCTGGGACATAGTAAATCACTTACAGTGAACTTTGTAAGTTGGAATGTGAAAAGGGTTAACCACATTATAAAGCGCAACAAAATCCTTACCCATTTAAAGAGACTGGATGCAAATATAGCATTTCTCCAAGAAACTCACTTAATATCAGCTGATCATCATAAACTACAAAAATCATGGGTGGGGCAAATTTATCATTCAGATTTCCATTCAAAATCCAGAGGGACAGCAATTCTTATTAGTAAGAACACTCCATTCTGTGTGAGTAATGTTCAAAATGATAGAGGGGGAAGATTTGTAGTAGTAACTGGTTCATTATATAATGTTTCCCTGATCCTAGCCAATATTTATGCCCCTAATAGGGATGACGTATCGTTTATAAAATCTTTTTTAACCAATTCCCCAATTTGTCTACACATAAATTAATCCTAGTTGGAGACTTTAACTGTGTGCTCCACCCCACTATGGATCGGCCTTCAAAAACGCCCTACAATATAACTAAATCCGCCATGCTTATAAATACTTTTTTTGGAGACATATACATTTTCTGATCCCTGGCGTTTTTTTATATCCAAATCTTAAGCAGTTTTCATTTTTTTCCCCAGTGCATCGTTCATACTCACGAATCGACTACTTCTTAATAGATGAGAAACTTTTAACTTCTGTTATTGACTGTAAATATGAATCTATCATAATTTCAGATCATAGTCCAGTTGTATTAAAATTAGCTTTTCCCAAATCGCCAATTCGGAAGTCATGGCGCTTTCCAATTCATCCTTTGTGGACTTTATCAATAATCGAATTGATCTTTTTTTATCTATCAATGATACCCCAGACATTAGCAATGCTACACTTTGGGAGTCTTTAAAAGCCTATATCAGGGGGGAAATAATCTCATTTTCATCGTGGGAGAAAAAAAAAAGAAACCAGCTACTAAATGATCTTATTAATCAGATTAAACAATTAGACCTGAAATTTGCAATCAAGCCCTCACTAGAAATGTTTAACGAAAGAACAAAGCTACAATCAGAGACTGATCTAATAACATCTGAACAGACAGAAAGACTTTTGCTACAATCTTGCTCTAAATTATATGAACACTCGGACAAATCTGGGAAAATTCTTGCACAACAAATAAGGCAATATTCAACTACAAATATTGTAAACATCTATCTGTAGAGATGACGGCAGCATCACAAATGATGAATTAGAAATCAATTCGGTTTTTGAACAATTCTATACAGCCCCATATTCATCAGAAATTGACTTTAACCCTTCCGAACGTAACTCTTTTTTCAATTCCATTACAATACCCCAAAATTCTAAATCTAGAAGAACTTAATTTAGCCCTCTCAAACATGCAAAACTCAAAAGCTCTAGGGTCAGATGGCTTTACGGTAGAATTTTTAAAAATGTTTAAAGGGAAACTAATGCCTCTGTTACTTGCTGTACTTGAAGAATCATTCTCTATAGGCCGCCTCCCGCACACATTCTATCAAGCGACAATTTTGGTTTTACCTAAAAAAGGGAAAGACCTTCTAAACTGCAGCTCGTTTCGGCCCATGTCTCTGCTCAATGTGGACTGTAAAATATTGGCTAAGGTTCTAGCCCGAAGACTGGAGAGCATTCTTCCTACTATCATAGCCCCAGAAAAACGTTTCTCTTTCTTCAATATACGTAGAGTATTTAATATTATTTATTCTCCTGACTCAAATAAGCATATACCTGAAATTTTAATATCTCTAGATGCTGAAAAAGCTTTTGATAGAGTGGAGTAGAGCTATCTTTTCAGCTGTCTAGAGAAATTTGGTGTGGGTCCAAATTTCTTGACTTGGGTTAAACTCTTATATGCATCTCCTTTTTCTTCCGTTATTACAAATAACACTAGCTCACAATATTTTCCATTGTATAGGGGAACTAGACAGGGTTGTCCTCTGTCCCCTTTATTATTTGCGATGGCGATTGAAAATCTAGCCATTTTGCTGAGGTCAACCACAGCTATCCAAGATCTAGCTAGGGGGGACAGAGAGCACAAACTATACCTCTATGCAGACGATCTGCTCCTATTTATTGCAGATCCACATAATTCTCTTCCTTATGTTATGACCGCACTCGAGCGTTTCAGTTTCATTTCGGGTATGAACTTAACCTCTCTAAGAGTGAATGATTTCCTATAAATCATGCAGCAAAAAATACTTCTTTTTCTGCCTACCCATTTACAGTAGCCCCTGATAAATTTACATATTTAGGCGTGGTTGTTTCAAGAAATATTTCTGAGCTATTTAAGCTCAACTTCACTCCTCTCTTGGAACAAACTAGGATAACCCTCGAAAAATGGTCTAAGCTCCCCATCTCTTTAATTGGATCAATGTAATTAAAATGAATACGCTCCCTAAGTTTTTATATCTGTTCCAAACCATACCTATTTACATTAAGAAATCTTTTTTTGCTCATTTAAATAAGATAATCTCGTCTTATCTTTGTAACAAGAAACACCCAAGAATACGTCTATGTTTTCTGCAAAACCCTAAAGAACAGGGGGGGATGGCTCTCCCAAACTTTCAGCTATATTATTGGGCTTGCTTCACTTCACTTTCCGGACTGGGTCCAGATAGAATCATCAGCCTGCCTTCCATTCTCACTCCCAGCCCTCCTATTCACACCTTTACTACTGGGCCTTGACTCTCACTCGCTGCACCCAATGGTATGGAACTCTGTATGGATTTGGGCCCAAATTCGCAATTATTTTGGGTGGCAGAGAGGTTCAATTTGTGCTCCAGTTGCCAGAAATCATCGATTTTCTCAGCCTCTGAATGATCAGGCATTCTTATGGCAAGAAAAAGGTATCTTAACCTTTAACACCCTGAGGTCTAAAGGTATCGCCAGCGATACCACCGCGGTTTTTTTCTTACCAGTGTCAAAGAGACTCAAAATACTCCGTCGATGTTGCACATACAATTAAGAGTTATACACCATTTTAATCTGTGGAATATCTTCTTTTATTTGTGTACACTCAGAGTAAAAACAAAAAGTTGTGCTTTTTGAAAAATAAAGAAAACTAACATGATGCGTGATCTCTCGTCTCCCTCTGAACGAAGTCCAATCTGATAGTTCTCAGAAAATGAACTGTCAAATATAATTCCTTCGAAGTGATGGTGCTTTACGTAACATTATGTAAGTTGACATTTGTGCTGGCTACTGTATACAGGCCACCAGGACACCATACAGACTTTATCAAAGAAATTGCCGATTTTCTATCAGAATTAGTACTAGCTGCAGATAAAGTCCTTGTTGTTGGTGATTTTAATATCCATGTAGATAATAAAAAAGACTCATTGGGATTGGCATTTACAGACATTCTAAACTCTATTGGTGTTAGACAACACGTGTCAGGACCCACTCATTGTCGTAATCATACTTTAGATCTAATATTGTCACATGGAATCGATATTGATGCCGTTGAAATTCTGCAGCAGAGTGACGACATCTCAGATCATTATCTAGTCTCGTGTATACTACATTTAGTTAAAGCGGCTAAACTGCCTCCCTGCCATAAATATGGTAGAACCATCACTTCTACCACTAAAGATCGCTTTATAAATAATCTTCCTGATCAGTTTCATCGCCTTAGCATACCAGACAGCTTAGAAGACCTCGATGTTGCAACAGAAACTATTGCCTCTGTCTTTTCCAGCACATTAGACTCAGTTGCTCCTTTGCGTTTAAAAAAGATTAAGGAAATTAATCCAACGCCATGGTACAATGAGCACACTCGGGCCCTAAAAACAGCAGCTAGAAAAATGGAGCGCAGCTGGAAGAAAACAAAACTAGAAGTATTTCGCATTTCGTGGAGAGAGAGAATGATTGAGTACAGAAAGGCCTTAAAAACTGCTAGATCTGCCTATTTTTCAAAACTTTTAGAAGAAAATAAACACAACCCTAGGTATTTATTTGATACAGTGGCTAAATTAACAAGAAATAAAGCTTCAACTTCTGATGTTTCCAAAGAGCACAGCAGTAATGACTTTATGAACTTCTTTACTTGCAAGATTGATAATATTAGAGAAAAAATTATAACCATGCAACCGTCTACTACAGTATTGTGTCAGACAGTGCATTGTAGTGTCCCTGAAGAAAAATTCAATTCATTTACTGCTTTAGGAGAGGAAGAATTGTCTAAACTTGTTAAATCATCAAAATCATCCACATGTATGTTAGACCCTATACCGACTAAGCTATTGAAAGAGATGCTTCCAGAGGTCATAGATCCTCTTCTTAATATTGTTAATTCATCTTTATCACTAGGATACGTACCAAAAACTTTTAAGCTGGCTGTTATTAAACCTCTTATTAAAAAACCACAACTTGATCCTAGAGAATTAGTCAATTACAGGCCGATTTCAAATCTCACTTTTCTGTCAAAAATACTAGAAAAGGCAGTTTCATCACAACTATGTTCCTTTTTAGAAAGAAATAGTATCTGTGAGGATTTCCAGTCAGGATTTAGACCGTACCATAGTACTGAGACTGCTCTCATTAGAGTTACTAATGATTTGCTCTTATCATCAGATCGTGGTTGTATCTCTCTATTAGTGTTACTGGATCTTAGTGCTGCATTTGACACTATTGATCACAATATTCTTCTAAATAGACTCGAAAACTATGTTGGCATTAGTGGAATTGCATTGGCATGGTTCAAATCATACTTATCTGACCGTTATCAGTTTGTAGTAGTAAACGATGAGATGTCATATCAATCACAAGTTAAATATGGAGTACCGCAAGGCTCAGTACTAGGACCGTTGCTTTTCACTCTGTACATGCTACCCTTGGGAGATATCATTAGGAAGCATGGCGTTAGTTTTCATTGTTACGCTGATGATACTCAGCTCTATATCTCTTCGCGCCCTGACGAAACTTACCAATTCGCTAAATTAACAGAATGTATAGCTGATATAAAAAACTGGATGACCAGTAATTTCCTACTACTAAATTCAGAAAAAACAGAGATTCTAATTTTTGGACCGAAAACTTCTTCACGCAATAACCTAGAATACTGTCTAACACTTGATGGCTGCTCTGTTAAGTCTTCGTCGTCAGTTAGGAACCTGGGTGTGCTCTTTGATACCAATCTTTCATTTGAAGGCCATGTTACTAGCATCTGTAAAACCGCATTCTTCCATCTTAAAAATATATCTAAACTACGACATATGCTCTCAATGAAAAATGCAGAACAGTTAGTTCATGCGTTCATGACCTCAAGGCTAGATTACTGTAACGCTCTACTGGGTGGTTGTTCCTCCCGCTTGATAAATAAACTACAGCTCGTACAAAATGCAGCAGCTAGAGTTCTTACTAGAACTAGGAAGTATGACCATATTAGCCCAGTTCTGTCATCACTGCATTGGCTTCCTGTTAAACATCGTATAGATTTTAAAATCTTGCTAATTACTTACAAAGCACTAAATGGTTTAGCTCCCCAGTACCTAAGCGAGCTCTTAATGCATTATAGTCCTTCACGTTTATTGCGATCTCAGAATTCAGGCCAGCTGATAATACCTAGAATATCAAAATCAACCGCAGGCGGTAGATCCTTCTCCTATTTGGCACCTAAACTCTGGAACAATCTTCCTAGCATTGTTCGGGATGCAGACACACTCTGTCAGTTTAAATCTAGACTAAAAACGTATCTCTTTAACCTGGCATACACATAACACATTATCAATTTATATTTTCAAATCCGTTAAAGGATTATTAGGCTGCATAAAATAGGTCAGCCGGAACCAGGAACACTTTCTATAACACCAGATGTACTCGTTACATCTGAAAAAGAATGGCATCTACGCTAATATTAGTCTTTCTGTTTATCCCGAGGTTTACCGTAGTCAACCGGATCCGGGCCGTATTCAGCTGAGACCAAGGACCGGAGCCATGACACGACCACAACGCAGCCCTGAAGTATCAGCAGAGATCGAGTCGACTAGATCATCCATTGTGAAGGCCTCATCGACACGACAGCCAGTAGCACAGTTCCTCAACAAACCGTCCATACCGGCGTGATGAATACGATCCTCAACTGGACATGACCACAACGCAGCCCTGAAGTATCAGCAGAGATCGAGTCAACTAGATCATCCATTGTGAAGGCCTCATCGACACGACAGCCAGTAGCACAGTTCCTCAACAAACCGTCCATACCGGCGTGATGAATACGATCCTCAACTGGACATGACCACAACGCAGCCCTGAAGTATCAGCAGAGATCGAGTCAACTAGATCATCCATTGTGAAGGCCTCATCGACACGACAGCCAGTAGCACAGTTCCTCAACAAACCGTCCATACCGGCGTGATGAATACGATCCTCAACTGGACATGACCACAACGCAGCCCTGAAGTATCAGCAGAGATCGAGTCAACTAGATCATCCATTGTGAAGGCCTCATCGACACGACAGCCAGTAGCACAGTTCCTCAACAAACCGTCCATACCGGCGTGATGAATACGATCCTCAACTGGACATGACCACAACGCAGCCCTGAAGTATCAGCAGAGATCGAGTCAACTAGATCATCCATCGTGAAGGCCTCATCGACACGACAGCCAGTAGCACAGTTCCTCAACAAACCGTCCATACCGGCGTGATGAATACGATCCTCAACTGGATGGAACTGAAATAAACACTTTGATTGGTGCGATCCTATCAGACTTATGATAGCAACCTGATTCGTAACAAAGCACTGTTCGCCAGAGGAGAACTGGCCCCCCGACTAAGCCTGGTTTCTCCCAAGGTTTTTTTTTTCTCCATTTTAACACTTGTTTGCCACTTGTTTGCCACCTGTTTGCCACCTGATGTCACCTGATGGAGTTTGGGTTCCTTGCCGCTGTCGCCTTTGGCTTGCTTAGTTGGGGACACTTGACATTTGACTTGACATTTGATATTCAACAGTATTCTTGACATTTAATCAACAGTGCTTCTGATCTGCCTGCATTGACACTATTCTTTAAGAGCTGCTGTGCAGCCAAAATTATGTACCAGTTATCAATGTAAAGCTGCTTTGACACAATCTGCATTGTAAAAAGCGCTATATAAATAAAGGTGACTTGACTTGACTGTAACTTAGTGAATACTAATCACAAAAAAATTACACTTATGTCAAAAGAAACATTGAGATGTCAGCTTTTAAATCGTGCAGTATGAATTGAAAACACCATTCATGGAATAGCCTCTTCTTCTTTAGATTAATTTGTGGACTAAAAATGCACAGAGAGCGCCCTCCGACTGCAAGTATGAATTGAAAACACCAGCGCTCATAGTAATGACAATGAATATTAAATAAATATAACTCCTCTGTATAGAAAATTGACATAAACATATGAGAATCCAATATTTCTCCAAATGTGCATGCTTTTAAACTAAAAGCCTATATTCAGACTCTTTGCATCACAGAAATACATCATATTTTAACGTATAATATAAAACCATTACTTTATATTGTAATAATATTTTTCTGTATGTTTAATATACCATGATGAGCTTGAGACATCACAGAAGGTTTTTTTCACAGCCTACCTGACTGAAATGCCTCATTAATATGCAAGTCATTTCAGCTCATTACTATGCAATTCTTTTGTCTTCTCAGGTGAGAATGACCCATTATTCATGCTGATTCACGCCTCCACGCATACGGTGTTTCTTGGCAAAAAGTGTCTTACAAAAACTAAATCAATATATTGTTATAAATGAAAGAGTAGTCAGCATAATTTTTACATAATTTTGAAGCAAAAACTCTAGTCTACAACCTCCAATACCCTAAAGTATTGTAAACACAGATTTACTATACTTTTTTTGGCCTTATTTCAGTGACTTAAGTTTTTTGTTTTTTCAATAACCACGCATAAATGTTATTCCTTCAAAAACACAAACATGTACATACATGTTCCTCACATATTATGGTAGCCTAGTTTGTGCTGAATACAGTGTAATGACACTTGTGTCATTAATATGTTTATGAACAACTGAAAAAAGCACAAATGTCAGGGCATGTCAAAACTTCTCCAGGCCCCAAATCAGCCTCAGACTCCAGAGGGTTAAAGATCTTTTTGTTGATGGCTGCTTCTTATCTTTTTCGCAATTAGAAACTCAATTTAAAATGTCTAAAGCACACTTTTTCAGATATCTACAGGTACGCGATTTCACACGTAAGAATTTTACATCTTTTCCTTCCCTCCCCGATCCAAATCCTATTGATCAACTTTTTCCTGATGACCCAGAGCTAAGAGGCACCATCTCTAGCTTATACATAAAACTTACATCATTATTATCCATTTCTGTTAATGCACAAAGAGATTCCTGGCAACTGGACCTTAATATCTGCCTGACGGACGAGGAATGGAATGAGGCTATATATAGAATCCACAGCTCTTCAATTTGTGCTAGACACAGCCTTATTCAGTTCAAAGTTGTACATAGACTTCATCTATCCAAGGCCAAGCTGGCAAAGATGTATTCCTCTGTAGATCCCATCTGTACAAGATGTAAGCAGTCCTCTGCTACATTAGCTCATATGTTTTGGTTATGTCCAAGTTTGTCTGTTTTTTGATCACAGATTTTTGTAACTTATTCTAGAATATTTTGGAAAGATGTTTGTGCAAATCCTTTAACCGCCATCTTTGGTATTGTGTGTGAAAAAAACACTTTTTCAAAAAGTGAATTGGACTGTATAGCCTTTACTTCTCTGTTGGCAAGGCGCTTGATTTTGATTAATTGTAAACAGTCCCTTCCTCCTTTTAAACAGTGGGCCAGAGATGTGTTACAATTCTTGAGTTTGGAAAAAATAAGACTTAATTTAAAGGGCTCCAGGTCTAAGTTTACTGCCATGTGGTGTCCTTTCATAAATTATCTCCAAAACCAATTATAACTGTATGTGGACGAACCAATGCTGATGTCAGATTTTGCTGATTGACTGATGTGATTCTTTCATTTTTTTTTTGGTACACATGTTGAAAAAGCACAATATCTGTGTATATGCAGGCTATGTGGTTGTTTGTGTTGATATGTGAATATGTATGTTGATTGTTGTGTGAATAAATAAAGAGAAAAGTAAAAAAAATAAAAAAATAAATAAAAATAATTTTTAAATTAATTATTTATTGATATAATTCAAATTTATTAAAAACCCCTGTTTCAGTAAAATTTCACATGATTATACAAGTGGCTGTTTAAAATAAACTTGCATAAATGAGCAGAAAAATCTAGACATGTACCTTAATTATTACCTGAGACTGACATTAAAATTGTCTTTGCAGGTTCTGTGATTTGGCTCTATTTATTAATTTTTTCACTTTATTTTTTATCTTATACCACGCATATTAAAATTAAATAAAAGCATGCTTTTGGTGCATAAGATTGGTGCACAAACAACAGCTCAGGGCGGTCAAAAAACACATGAAAAGAAGTGTGAGGATTATACAACATCAGCAATCACAGACTTTCGCATTAAGGCTGGATTCGTTTTTTCAGAGCACTGTGGAGTTTGCACAAATAACAGTATGTAATTTGGTCTAGAATTGTTATAGGGGTTGTCTGAAGCCGTGTTTAGACTGCACGATTTTCAAAGTAGTCTGGTCACTGTTCTTTCAACACTGCATGACTATCTTGGCCAGCATTCAGTCACTGCTGTGTTCAAACTGCACGATGGATCGGCGACAGAAGGTTTCACACTGCATGACTTTACAATAGGAAGAATCGCCGACAACTCTGTCTGGCACGCAAACGAGGTCTCACAACCAAACACACGGGAGATGTGACAAGGAAACAACGCGATATCATGCATGCAAGACCGGAGTTCTCATGTTAGACTGGGTTTATTATTAAAAACGGTAGCCCGCAAGAAGCATGCAATACGAATTGCCTGAGCGCTGATTTGCAGCGAAAACAAGAAAAAGAAAAGAAGAATATGGAGGAGGAAATGGTTGGAGAGACTATGGATTGTGTGTTCTGCAACGAGAGTTGGAGGTAAATACATAACTTTTTAATGTGCTGCTGTTGCGGATGGTCAAGCAAATGTTTGTGCTTTGGTTCTGTTTGATAGAATTGTAATGTTTATATGTATGAAGCCATGCTTGCTGATATTGTGATCTATAACTCCTCCCCGAACTCCCCGCTGCTCTGTCTCTTGCTCTCTCATTGGCTGTCAGTCACTGCCGATGTAGTTTTCAGTCAGAACACTTTTCACACAGCAGGATTTTGAATCGCCGACCGGTCCAGATATTTAGCATGCCAAATATCTCACGGGTGTCGGCGACTCGTCGGCGATTCTCTCAGATCGTGTCGTGAACGAGCACCGATTTGCCTGTGATTTCGGGCATTTGTCTGCGATTTCACAAAACCTGTCGGAAAGCCAAAATCGGGGCTAAAATCATGCAGCCTGAACTCGCCATGAGAAAAAACCCAGACATTTCAGATTATGATGATATTCTGCACTCATTTGAAATTGACTTATAACATTCTGTGACATGAAAGTCATCTCAATTTAAACAATCTCATGCATGTGGCTTTTGTGGTTTGTCATCATAGGAGCATCAGCCGCTGCAGTAAATGTGGTGTGAAATTGACATAGTCCTTTTATGTTTAACCATTTTAAATGCCCATTGCCCACCGTGCACAGTTGACCTGAAGCCACCGTGCTTTGGCCCGTCATCGCTGCTTGCAGCTATATTCATTATTATTTTTTTCTACGTTTTTGGGACCCTTAACGTGCTCAAAAACTCTTGAAAATTTACACACGGGTCAGAATCCGCAGCCATCAGGGGCAGGCAGAAGCTGGTACCCAGGCGTGGCAGGGGGGCTCGACAGCGCCCCCTTGAATGGGGTCCGAAAACGTGGTCTATATATCAAACACGCTTGCACATACAAATATAAAACTCGGTACACATATAGACCTCATCGGGCCGAACAACTTTCGTACTCTAAGTTATACGTCAACTCAACAGGAAGTCAGCTATTATGGGTTGTTTGAAAAATGCATGCTCTGGAATTTGATATACTCCTCCTAGGGAATTAATCCGATCACCACCAAACTCGGTCAGCATGAAGTAAAGACATTGATGATAAAAAATTGCCAGCGGATTTTTGATATCGCGAACGGTTTGGCCGTGGCGAGGCAACGAATTTATGGCGAGAAAAGGGAAACAGGAAGTGTGTTATAACTTCTGCATACATTGATTGATGTTTATGAAACTTCAGCTGTGTTTTCGTTGTAGGAGCCCGATCCTATGGAGGTGACTATTGTGAGTCAAAGTTATAGCGTCACCAACTAGCAGGAAGTGTTTCACTTTCAAAATGCTTTGAGATCACCCTCTTACTTTTACCCGATTTGCTTCAAACTTCATCAGAATAATGTCAAAACATGGCAGATGTAGACCTGTGAATGTATTTGCCCGGTGGCACCGCCACCCCGGTGGCTTCAGGGCAACTGTGCATGGCGGGCAATGGGCATTTAAAACAGTTAAACATAAAATAACTATGTCAAATTCACGCCACATTTACTGCAGCAGCTGATGCTCCTATGATCACAAACCACAACAGCCACATCCATGAGATCGTTTAAAGTGAGATGACTTTCATGTCATAGAATGTCATAAGTCAATTTCAAATGAGTGCAGAAAATCATCCTAATCTACCATGTCTGTTTTTTTCTCAGACAACCGCTATAAAAATTCTACAGCAAATGACATACTGTTATTTGTGCAAACTCCACAGTGCTCTTAGAAATCGAATCCATCCTTAATGCAAATGTCTGTGATTGCTGATGTTGTATAATCCTAACACTTCTCTTCATGTGTTTTTGTCCTCCTTGAGCTGTTGTTTGTGCACCAATCTTATGCGCCAAAAGCATCCTTTCATTTAATTTCAATATGTGTGGTATAAGATAAAAAATAAAATTAAAAAATGGAGCCAAATCACAGATCATGCAAGGACAATTTTAATATCAGTGTCAGGTAACAGTAAGGTACATGTCTAGATTTTTCTGCTCACTTATGCAAGTTTATTTTAAATAGCCACTTTTAAAATCATGTGAAATGTACTCAAACTGGGTTTTTTAAATAAATTTGAATTATATCAATAAATAATTCATTTAAAAATTCTAGCTGTAATTGTAAAAATAATAATTGTAACTCAAACAACATTTAGAAAACTAGTCCTGTCCGAATAGTGATATAGTGTCATGGTTCAATTACAAATGAGTGTGTGTGTGTGAGAGAGAGATAGACAGATACAGAGAGAGAACCACACACAAGACACCCCCCACCCCCACACACCACACACACACAGACAGACTGAAGGAGTGAGAAGGGAGAGCAGGAGGGAGGGTGTGGGGCATTTGGACAGAGAGAGAGTCTATGTCTGTGTGTGTATGTCTGTGTGAAAAATCCACATTCAAACCAAAATATCTGACTTTCTGTTTGGTCTGAGCTAATGACTGTAAATTAGAAAGTTGTCCGGCTTAATGAGACCAATAAGTGTACCGAGTTTCGTGACTGTAGGTAAAACTAACCCCCCACTTTTGTCAAAAGGTGGCGCTGTAGAGCCCCTGCTCCCCGCCCATTTCTAAGGCTTTGCCCATGTCTACTGGGTGACAATATTGATGTGTGTGTCGAGTTTCATCCAATTTGAAGCATGTTAAGAGCCTCAAAAATGCCCAAGAATATTATAAAAGTTTGACGTGTTGCCATGGCAACAATATTTAAGATATTACAAACACATTAACAGGTCTACATCTGCCATGTTTTGACATTATTGTGATGAAGTTTGAAGCAAATCGGGTAAAAATAAGAGGGTGATCTCAAAGCATTTTAAAAGTAAAACACTTCCTGCTGCCAGTGGGTGGCGCTATAACTTTGAGTCACAATAGTCACATCCATGTGATCAGACTACTACAACCAACACACTCGTGAAGTTTCATAAAGATCAATCAATGTATGCAGAAGTTATAACACACTTCCTGTTTCCCTTTTCTCGCCATAAATTCGTTGCCTCACCACGGCCAAACCGTTCGAGATATCAAAAATCCGCTGGCAATTTTTTATCATCAATGTCTTTACTTCATGCTGACTGAGTTTGGTGGTGATCGGATTAATTCCCTAGGAGGAGTATATCAAATTCCAGAGCATGCGTGGCATCGCCACCCCGGTGGCTTCAGGTCTTTGCATGATAATTTTAATATCAGTGTCAGGTAACAGTAAGGTACATGTCTAGATTTTTCTGCTCACTTATACAAGTTTATTTTAAACAGCCACTTTTATAATCATGTGAAATTTACTTAGAGTGTTTTTAACCCTCTGGGGTCTGAGGATTTTTGGGGCCCTGGAGAAGTTTTGACATGCCCTGACATTTGTGTTTTTTTCAGTTGTTCATAAACATATAAATGACACAAGTGTCATTACACTGTATTCAGCACAAACTAGGCTACCATAATATGTGAGGAACATGTATGTACATGTTTGTATTTTTGAAGGAATAACGTTTATGCGTGGTTATTGAAAAAACAAAAAACTTAAGTCACTGAAATAAGGCAAAAAAAAGTATATTAAATCTGTGTTCATAAGACTTCTAGGTATTGGAGGTTGTAGACTAGAGTTTTTGCTTCAGAATTATGTAAAAATTATGCTGCCTACTCCTTCATATAAAACAATATATTGATTTAGTTTTTATAAGACACTTTTTGTCAAGAGAAACAGTACGCATGGAGGCGTGTATGATCGTGAATAATGGATCGTTCTCACCTGAGAAGACAAAAGAATTGAATAGTAATGAGCTGAAATGACTTGCATATTAATGAGCTCTTTCAGTCAGGTAGGCTGTGAAAAAAACCCTCTGTAATCATGTCTCAGCTCAATTTAAAATAATGGTATTCTATTATATTCTTTAAAATATAATGTATTTCTGTGATGCAAAGTGTCTGAACAATTATGTTACCTCTATGGCATTTCATATAGGCTTTTAGCTTAAAAGCATGCACATTTGGAGAAATATTGATGATTCTTATATGTTTATGCCAAATTTCTATACAGAGGAGTAACATTTAGGCTATTCTATATTTATTCTCATCACTATGAGTGCTGGATACTGTGTTTTCAGTTCATACTTGCAGCCGGAGGGCGCTCTGTACACCTTTAGTCCACAAATCCATATAAAGAAGAAGAGAACCAGGAACTAACTGCATGTTTTCTAGAGCTCACCATGGCTTTAACTTCCAGATAAACACTTTTCAAGATAATAAATACACGATTGAAACTATGTCTGCATGTATTGACTGAATTTGCGTCTGAATAGCACTGGCTCCGTGAGCGTGGCCGCATTAGCGGATAATGAGCTGAATCACGGAGTTCTGACATGGCTCTCTTCTCATACAGATTACATAAACACAGAAGGTTTGTTTTCGATTTGACTTACACGATTTAAAAGCTGACATCTCAACGTTTCTTTTGACATAAGTGTAATTTTTTTGTCATTAGAATTCACTAAGTTACAGTTCATTTTCTGAGAATTATCAGATTGGACTTCGTTCAGAGGGAGACGAGAGATCACGCATCATGTTAGTTTTCTTTATTTTACAAAAAGCACAACATTTTGTTTTTACTCTGAGTGTACACAAATAAAAGAAGATATTCCACAGATTAAAATGGTGTATAACTCTTAATTATATGTGCAACATTGATGGAGTATTTTGAGTCTCTTTCATACTGGTAAGAAAAAAACCGCGATGGTATCGCCGGCGTGACCGTCAGACCTCAGAGTGTTAAAAAAAAAAAAATTGAATTATATCAATAAATGTTACATTCACACCTTCCCGGACTCCAGTTCCCAGAATCCTCCTGTTCTCCACACCTGTCTTCACTTCCCGCATCAGTCTTCCTGCCATCTCCCTGGATTCCCAGCACCTGTTGTCCTCGTCAGCACTCCCTTTAAGTTGGACTCACGCCCTGCACTCTCTGTCCGTTCTTGTTGTTGTTTCATGAGTGTGATGCTATGTATATTCCTGGATTGTCTATTAAAGCCTATTGCATTGTGGATTTCTGTATTCGCCTCGTCTTTACAGCAACACCGGTAACAGAAGAACGGACCATACCACTGGATTTCCACAAACAAGATGGGCTTGTTCATTGTCTCCGTGGCTCCTACTTCTCCCGTGCCTCCCACGGCAGTTTCTGCCGCGGACCGCCTCGTTGGGCTCCTGCAGGACGGTAGTTCACTGGAGAGGTATGTGGAGGAGTTTGTCGAGTTGGCTTATCTGACGAATTGGCCAGATGCCTGTTTAAACGCCCTTTTTCTGGAGGGGCTGGACAAGAGCACGATCCGCTTTAAAGAACCTGCCGGTTATCTTTCCTTAGACGATACAATTAATTTGATTTTGTCTTTAAATTGTTCTAAGTTTGTTATCGCAGAGGTTCTTGATAAATCGTGCGATCCTCGTCCAGTCCCCCCAGAAACACAGGCGGCCTGGCCGGTTCGTCAATCTCCATCTTCCTCTGCATGCCCCTCCAGTGAGCTTTTCCCCGGTGTCCTGCCGGACCCAAAATCCTGCATGGCCGAAACTAAACCTTCCGCTGAGCCCAGAAGGCCAAAGAGAAGAAGGAGGGCTGCCAAGCAGTCTCAGTCTCCTGAGATTTCTGCCTCCGTGCAGCCTAAGTCTGCTGAGTTTTCTGCCTCCGTGCAGCCCAAGTCTTCTGAGTTTTCTGCCTCTGTGCAGCCCAAGCCTCCTGAGTTTTCTGCCGCTGAACCAGCTCCAGTTCCAGTGGGGCTTTTAAATGAGTTTGAGGGGATGGACTGGACCCCGTTTCCAGACCCCGCTCCAGTCCTCGCCGAGCCAGCTCCATGCTTCCCCGAGCTAGCTCCATGCACCGCCGAGCCCGCTCCAGCCTGTCACGATCCCGCTCCAGCCCTCGCCGAGCCCGCTCCAGCCGCCGCCGAGCCCGCCTTAACCGCCGCTGAACCCACTCCAGTAGCCCACGAGCCCTTTGAACCCCTGAGTTTTCCAAATATAATTTTTTTTGGGNACCCCTGAGTTTTCCAAATACATTTTTTTTTGGGGGGGGGGAAGGGTACCAGTGGGTGAGAAAGATGGGGGTGGGCTCGGAGACCCGCCATGGCCATCCCTGGCTCCAGACCCGCCATGGTCTTCCCTGGCTCCAGACTCGCCATGGTCTTCCCCGGCTCCAGACCCGCCATGACGGCCGAGGATCTAGTATCGCCCTGGAGACCTTCGCACCTGCCTGTAGGTCTCCAGGGTGCCCACCCGCTCCCCGTTGTTTCATCTGAGGCGTGAGGACATGCCTTCCGGGGAGGGGGAGGTAATGTTACATTCACGCCTTCCCGGACTCCAGTTCCCAGACTCCTCCTGTTCTCCACACCTGTCTTCACTTCCCGCATCAGTCTTACCGCCATCTCCCTGGATTCCCAGCACCTGTTGTCCTCGTCAGCACTCCCTTTAAGTTGGACTCACTCCCTGCACTCCCTGTCCAGTCTTGTTGTTGTTTCATGCGTGTGATGCTGTGTATATTCCTGGATTGTCTATTAAAGCCTATTGCATTGTGGATTTCCGTATTTGCCTCGTCTTTACAGCAGCACCGGTAACAATAAATAATTCATTTAAAAATAATTTTAATTGTAAAAATAATAATTGTAACTCAAACGACATTTAGAAAACTAGTCCTGTCCTAATAGTGATATAGTGTTATGGTTTCATTTCAAATGATTGTGAAGTTATCATTTGCTGTTGTTTAATAAATGGGTAATGAGTAAAAGGGTTAAAGACCACTAATCAAGATTGTAACACACACTCACACAAACACACACACACACACACACACACACACAGACAGAGACCCACACAAAGAGACCCCCCCACCCCCACTGATTGATTTCTATGAAACTTCAGCTGTGTGTTGGTTGTAGTGGTCCAATCACATGGCTGTGACTATTGTGAGTCAAAAATATAGTGCCAACAACTGGCAGCAGGAAGTGTATCACTTTTTATATGCTTTGAGATCACCCTCTTTTTTTTACCCGATTTGCTTCAAAATCACAAAAATGTCAAAACATGGCAGATGTAGGCCTGTTAATGTATTTGTGATATATTAAATATTGTTGCCATGGCAAAACGTCAAACTTTTATAATATTCTTGGGCATTTTTGAAGCCCTTAACATGCTTCAAATTGCATGAAACTCGACACACACATCAATATTGTCAACCAGTATTCATGGGCAAAGCCTTAGAAACGGGCGAGGAGCAGGGGCTCTACAGCGCAACCTTTTGACAAAAGTGGGGGGGTTAGTTTAACCTACAGTCACCAAACTCAGTACACATATTGTTCTCATTAAGCCAGACAACTTTCTAATTTACAGTCATTAGCTCTGACTAACAGGAAGTCAGCTATTTTGGTTTGAATGTGGATTTTTTTTTACACATACACACACGCAAACATAGACTCTCTCTCTGTCCAAACCCCCTTACCCCCTCTCACTCCTTCAGTCTCTCTCTCGCTCTGTGTGAGTGTGTGTGTGTGTGTGTGCGATATATACGGTTTGCACAGTATAAAAACCATTACGCCTATGGAATGTCCCCACAATTCACAAAAACGAACATGTGTGTGTGTGTGTGTGTGCGCGCACATGTTTTTGTGACATATCAGGACACAAATGTGAATAATGACATGGGTATGACATAGGTATTACAAGGAGAGGGTGACTTATGAGGACATTACCCATGTCCCCACTTTTCAAAAGGCTTATAAATCATACAGAATGAGTTTTTGTGAGAAAGTAAAAGTGTGCACAGTTTCCTGTGATGGTTAGGTTTAGGGGTAGGGGTAGTGTAGGGGGATAGAAAATACGGTTTGTACAGTATAAAAACCATTACGCCTATGGAATGTCCCCACAATTCACAAAAACAAACGTGTGTGTGTTGTATTGACTACCCATTTATTGATGAACTTATAACCAGCAGCCATATCACCCTGTAGCCCAAGACTGGTTGCCCACAGAAGCTAAGCAGGGCTGAGCCTGGTTAGTACCTGGATGGGAGACATCCTGGGAAAACTAGGTTGCTGCTGGAAGAGGTGTTAGTGAGGCCAGCAGGGGGTCTGTGTGGGTCCTAATGCCCCAGTATAGTGATGGGGACACTATACTGTCAAAAAGCACCGTCCTTCGGATGAGACGTTAAACCGAGGTCCTGACTCTCTGTGGTCGTTAAAAATCCCAGGATGTCCTTCGAAAAGAGTAGGGGTGTAACCCCGACATCCTGGCCAGATTTTCCCATTGGCCTCTGTCCATCATAGCCTCCTAATCATCCCCATACTGATTGGCTTCATCACTCTGTCTCCTCTCCACCAGTAAGCTGGTGTGTGGTGGGTGTTCTGGCGCAATATGGCTGCCGTCGCATCATCCAGGTGGATGCTGCACATTGGTGGTAGTTGAGGAGATTCCCCCTACTATATGTAAAGCGCTTTGAGTACCCAGAAAAGCGCTACATAAATGTAACAAATTATTATTATTATTATAAAGATTTTGAACTGCAAATGATAACTTCACACTCATTTGAAATTGAACCATGACACTATGTCACTATTCGGACAGGACTAGTTTTCTAAATGTTGTTTGAGTTACAATTATTATTTTTTACAATTACAATTAGAATTTTTAAATGAATTATTTATTGATATAATTCAATAATTTTTTTTATTAATTAAAAAACCCAGTTTCAGTAAATTTCACATTATTATAAAAGTGGCTGTTTAAAATAAACATGCATAAGTGAGCAGAAAAATCTAGACATGTACCTTACTATTACCCGAGACTGACATTAAAATTGTCTTTGCAGGTTCTGTGACTTGGCTCTATTAATTATTATTATTATTATTTTTTTTCATCTTATACCACACATATTGAAATTAAATGAAAGCATGCTTTTGGTGCATACGATTGGTGCACAAACAACAGCTCAGGGAGGTCAAAAAACACATGAAGAGAAGTGTTAAGATATTACAATCACAGACATTCGCATTAAGGCTGAATTATATTTCTCAGGGCACTGTGGAGTTTGCACAAATAGTATGTAATTTGCTCTAGAATTTGTATAGATGTTGTCTGAGAAAAAACACAGACATGGCAGATTAGGATTATATTCTGCACTCATTTGAAATTGATTTATGACATTCTATGACATGAAAGTCATCTCAATTTAAACGATTTCATGGATGTGGCTGTTGTGGTTGGTGATCATAGGAGCCTCAGCTGCTGCAGTAAATGTGGTGTGAATTTGACATAGTCCTTTTATATTTAACTGTTTTAAATGCCCATTGCCTGATGTGCACAGTTGCCTTGAAGCCACCGGGCTTTGGCCCGTCATCGCTGCTTGCAGCTATATTTATTCTTCTTCTCCAAAATAAATCGCATTTTTGAGGGCCTAAACCTGCTCGAAAACTCATAAACTTTGCACACGCATCAGAAGTGAAAATTTACGTCTGATATGGGTTTCAGAATTAGGTGTGCCAAAATGGCTCGATAGCGCCACCTACAAAATTTCAATCAAGTGCCCTTTGCGCTACGTTTCTCGTACAACTATGAAATTCGGTAGACAGATGTGACAGCCCAATACCTTCAAAAATGTCTGTGGGCGCAAAATCTGAAAAAACAACAGGAAGTGAGATATTTTGAGTTTTCTCTGCAAAATCTTTGCAGTTTTTGCCATTTACAGATGTTGTACTTTAACAAACTCCTCCTAGAGCTTTAATCAGATCAATATCATATTTGGTCAGTCTAATCTAAAGGCCTTTGTGGCGTTAAATTGCAACGATCTTAAGTTTTCGCTGAAGGGCGTGTCCGTGGCAGCCTGACAAAATTCAATGTTTTGCCATGAAACAGGAAGTTGTTGTAACTCGGGCATACAATGTCTGATGTTCCCCAAACTGCACATGTGTGATAAGAGTCCTGGTCTGAAGACATCTATATGCCAATATTCAGTTAGTCATAGCGCCCCCTGCTGACAACAGGACATGGCATGCTTTACATTGTAATTAACTCTCAGAACACATTTCAATATGCCACAAAGTACCAAACATGTTAGAAATGCATTAAATAATGCAATACTTGGCTAAGTTCTAAAGTATGCAATTAACGCCACAAAACAAGAAGTTGTTGTAACTCAGGCATACAATGTCTGATCTGCTCCAAACGTCACATGTTTGATAATAGTCCTGGCCTGTTTTAGAAGAAGAAACAAACGCACTGCCGTCTGAGGTGCCAGTCAGGAGGGATAGGTCCAAATGAATATGAAAAGATATGACTGCACACTCAACTTGCAAATAGTTTATTCACCTATAGTCCTGGCCTGAACATGGCAATATTCTGTTATGGTCAAAGCGCCACCTGTTGGCAGCAGGAAGTGTTGCACTTTGAAATGACTTTGCTATAATTCTCCTGTATTTACTCACTTACATGCAATTCGCCCACTGTTCACTGTTTTCCTAAGGCCAATGGGTGGCAGTGACCCCAGGTGTGCAGGCCCTTTCATCGCTGCTTGCAGCATTAATTTTTCATTGTGTTTCCTTCTGGACCATCAGTGATTGTTTGAACCTTTTGTAATACTTGCGTACTAGTATCTTAGAATGTTGGTCAACCAATCAAATTTGAGCATTCAACAGCCACGTAGTGTGTGTGTATATATATATGTATATATGTATATATACACACAAAACTGTTCTTTCTGGTTCTCAAATCTGATTGGCTGAGAGGTCCTTCCAGCCATGCGATATTCTACCAATATCACACGGAATGTAGTTTAAAGAGATTTTTAGGCAAGAATATAGTTGTTTAGACCTCAGAAGGACACTTTCAGAGATGCGAGCTCCAGGCCGAAAGCGAACATTCAAAGCTCATGTTCGCGCAGAGAACAGCTTCATCTCAGCCAGTCCTTCGGGAATTTGTCACTGACTCTATAGATAGTGTTTAACATGAGGTATAATTTGTTTTGGGTAACCACTTCAGAACCACTTCTGATCATGAAATCGAAAACAGACTCAATTTTATGACAGCACTATTTATTCAGATACAGAGGTAACATTTCTGTATTTTATTTTACCTTTCTTTTTGTCAGCATTGAAAACTCCAACAGTCTTCCTTAATTTGACAGAAACACCACTTATTTTTATCGAGCGGCAGAGATTTTCCTCATCCTTTTGATGCATCTTTGAACTACAGAGAAACTGTGCTTTAACGGGAGCAACACCACGAACGCTGCAGGCTATAGGCCAATTCTGTCATGTGACAGCAAATTTATTTGCATTAAAGCCCTTTTTTTTTTTAAAGTGCTTCCAAACCAATTTTTTCGACATTTGAAGTATCGACATAGAATTTATGCGCTAAAGATAAACTGAAAAATATTGTGAAATTTGAGAAATTTATCGACAAATGGCCATATTACATGGCTACACTCTAAAAATTGCTGGTTTAAAAACAACCCAAGTTGGGTTGAAAATGGACAAACCCAGCAAATAGGTTGTTTTAACCCAGCAGTTGGGTTAAATGTTTGCCCAACGTGCTGGGCAGTTTTATTTAACCCAACTACTGTTTAAAAATTACTATATGGCTGGCTTAAAATGAACCCAAAATAGGTTGGAAATTAAAAATCAGACACATAATTACAAGAGGCAACAATGATAATCAAAAGGTAAATATTTATTTATAGCAATTTAATAAATGTTTATTGTTTAATCATTATTCATTGAACATAATAAATGTTGATTTATTAAATAATAAATAATAAATGTTAATTTCCAACATAATTTGGTTTCATTTTAAGCAAGCAATACAGTAAATTTTAAACAGTAGTTGAGTTAAATAAGACTACCCAGCAGGTTGGGCAAAAATGTCACCCAATGTCACGATCAATAGAGTGAGTGCCCTATCTGCCACTTGAGGGCACTCCATCCTGGACTCTTTCACCCATTGACTACACTACCCATAACGCACTGCCGGACTCATTATCCCTTTATCACATCATTACAACCAGCTGTCTTGTATTATGTAATCAGTGTCTGTCTATTTATACCCTGTCTGTTTCTGTTCACATCCTGGAGTTTTCAGTTCACATTCCCCGGTCTGTGTTGTTTCCTGTTCCCGTGTTTTGTTCTTGTTTTTTGATGGACTGATTACCTGGCCTTTGACCCATGCTTGTTTGTGGACTACGATTTTGGATTACCCTAATAAAAAAACACCTGTACTTGGATCTGTCTCTCGTCTCCGTGTGTGAGCCACCGTGACAGAAAACTCCAGCATCTAAGGATCCAGCAGGATGGGGATCCACATCACTCCTCCTACCACTGTGAGGGAACGGATGGCTCGCCTGAGCAATCTAATCACCCTGCGGCAACAGGGTCATCAGGTCGGTGGATTGGCACAAATGTTTTGGACCCTGGCGGCAGGGCTAGGTTACAATGATGCGTGTCTGATTGACCTTTTCAACGGTTGTCTGGATGACTCGTTGCCGTC
>RJVU01058228.1:18838-45598 GCA_003731715.1 Anabarilius grahami | reverse complement strand
TGTAGCAAATTAGCTCAAAATAAATATGAATAATTAATCATAACTAGTTATAATTAATTATTAATATTTGGATCAGTTAATAAAATTAACTTAATGTAATAAAATTAATATTACAATCAATTAACCCATTGTCCAATGAACGCACAGTGTTAATTGTTCATTAATTCTAAGAAATGTTCATTTCCAGGTTATGGGAAATAACAATATTATTGTACAGTACTACTCAGAGCATGTAATTCAAGATCGACATGAATAGGGACTCCAGTATATGAGAGCAAAACACGGACAACTTTACGTGTGACATGAACAAGACTTTATTAACTAGACTAAACACTTAACTACTCTAACATTCACACACATACATGCATACAGTTTACCAAGAGAGAGAGAGCTAAAGCAGAGTACAGGAAGCAAGAGGTTACAGCATTGTTTGACATTCAGCAGATCAACAGCCTTGAGCAAACCATCAGTTTAGTTTTAACAGGCCCTTCTTTAAAAGGGGTACGGATACTCAATGTGTCCGATGATGAGACTAAGTTTGATACTTGCATGTCTCTCCAAGTTGAATTAAAACTGTCCTGATGCAATTTGTGGAGGCTTCCGTTGAATCTTTGCTGATATTGTCTTGACGAAAGAGAACCAGGTGGATTCAGAGGATCTTTGGTGAATGGAAGTTTCTAGGCCGAAGCCTGGCACAAGCTTGGGGTTCCGTAGAAGCTTCTAGCTTCTACAGCATCATCTTAACATCAATATTTGTCAGTAAAAGAGAAGAAGAGGAGGAAGAGAAGAGAGGAAGAGGCAAGCTTTGATCTTGTGATCAGTGAATATAAGGGGTGAAGATGTCACACCCTCTTGAGGTGTCTGAGCCAATAAGGAGTTTCCCTTTCAGAGGGAAGTTTTACGAGTCTTTGTTCTGTAGCAAGATATTAGCATAAGACACGGGATTGGATGAATGAGAGAATAACCTTCTAGATTCTTATAATACTAACATGTCACAGAGTTAGTAACATGTAACATAAATTACCAAATAGGAAATGAAAGTTGGAGTCCGTAGATACCAAACATGCTGCCAATGTGATCTCAGTTAACTATAAATTCCAGCTCTGGAATATATTAATACCCAAAATAGTTCAAAAGAGAAAATTAACAAATAGAATAAAGCCTATAAAAGGAAAGTCATGAGATGGGAAACTTGGATACATGTTTATACATTTCCTAAGTGGTTATATAGAGAATACATAGGATTAAGACAGTTTATTTGTCCTTCTCAGGAAGAGGGAGTCACTAACATTCTTTCTGATCATATAAGTACCCTGTATCTGTAACAGGACACCTAGTTCTGTCAGTGTGTTAGCTACATTTGGGATGTTGGTTGCAGTTTTAGGGGGATGGGTTCACAGAACTTTGATAGTGGGAGTGAGTTTATGGGTAATTCATTAAATACAATGAATAATTGTGTGGCTGATTGATCCAGATGCTACAATATTGTGATCAATAGTGTCAAATGCAGCACTAAGATCCAGTAACACTAATAGAGAGATACAACCACGATCTGATGATAAGAGCAAATCATTAGTAACTCTAATGAGAGCAGTTTCAGTACTATGGTACAGTCTAAATCCTGACTGGAAATCCTCACTTCCAGAAATACTATTTCTTTCTAAAAAGGAACATAGTTGTGATGAAACTGCCTTTTCTAGTATTTTTGACAGAAAAGTGAGATTTGAAATCGGCCTGAAATCGTCAAGTTGTGGTTTTTTAATAAGAGGTTTAATAACAGCCAGCTTAAAAGTTTTTGGTACGTATCCTAGTGATAAAGATGAATTAACAATATTAAGTAGAGGATCTATGACCTCTGGAAGCATCTCTTTCAATAGCTTAGTCGGTATAGGGTCTAACATACATGTGGATGATTTTGATGATTTAACAAGTTTAGACAATTCTTCCCCTCCTAAAGCAGTAAATGAATTGATTTTTTCTTCAGGGACACTACAATGCACTGTCTGACACAATACTGTAGTAGACGGTTGCATGGTTATAATTTTTTCTCTAATATTATCAATCTTGCAAGTAAAGAAGTTCATAAAGTCATTACTGCTGTGCTCTTTGGAAACATCAGAAGTTGAAGCTTTATTTCTTGTTAATTTAGCCACTGTATCAAATAAATACCTAGGGTTGTGTTTATTTTCTTCTAAAAGTTTTGAAAAATAGGCAGATCTAGCAGTTTTTAAGGCCTTTCTGTACTCAATCATTCTCTCTCTCCACGAAATGCGAAATACTTCTAGTTTTGTTTTCTTCCAGCTGCGCTACATTTTTCTAGCTGCTGTTTTTAGGGCCCGAGTGTGCTCATTGTACCATGGCGTTGGATTAATTTCCTTAATCTTTTTCAAATGCAAAGGAGCAACTGAGTCTAATGTGCTGGAAAAGACAGAGGCAATAGTTTCTGTTGCAACATCGAGGTCTTCTAAGCTGTCTGGTATGCTAAGGCGATTAAACTGATCAGGAAGATTATTTATAAAGCGATCTTTAGTGGTAGAAGTGATGGTTCTACCATATTTATGGCAGGGAGGCAGTTTAGCCGCTTTAACTAAATGTAGTATACACGAGACTAGATAATGATCCGAGATGTCGTCACTCTGCTGCAGAATTTCAACGGCATCAATATCGATTCCATGTGACAATATTAGATCTAAAGTATGATTACGACAATGAGTGGGTCCTGACACGTGTTGTCTAACACCAATAGAGTTTAGAATGTCTGTAAATGCCAATCCCAATGAGTCTTTTTTATTATCTACATGGATATTAAAATCACCAACAACAAGGACTTTATCTGCAGCTAGTACTAATTCTGATAGAAAATCGGCAATTTCTTTGATAAAGTCTGTATGGTGTCCTGGTGTCCTGGTGGCCTGTATACAGTAGCCAGCACAAATGTCAACTTACATAATGTTACGTAAAGCACCATCACTTCGAAGGAATTATATTTGAAAGGCTTCTGGCTGATACTGTAAATATTACTATAAATTACAGCAACACCTCCCCCTTTGCCTTTCTGTCGAGGATTGTGTCGATAATCATAACCTTGAGGGCTAGACTCATTTAAAGTAATGTAATCGTCCGGTTTTAGCCAGGTTTCTGTCAAACACAGCACATCTAGATTATTGTCTGTGATAATATCGTTCACAATCAGTGCTTTTGAAGAAAGTGATCTAATATTTAACAACCCAAGCTTTATCATTTGTTTATCATTATTATCTCTATTTTTTATTTGTTGAACATCAATTAAATTTTTACCATTAAATGGGTTTGGAAGTTTATTGTTTTTACTAATTCGGGGTACAGACACAGTCTCTATGTGATAATATCTAGGTGCGAGAGTTTCGATGTGTTGGGAATTATCTGATTTCTGTAACGTGAGGCAGCTAGCAGACGGTCGGTTTAGCCAGTCTGTCTGCTTCCTGTCCTGGGCCCCAGTTTGTCATGTTTCAGCTCTAAGACTATGTGCCATATTACTAGAGAGAAGAGCAGCACCATCCCGAGAGGGATGAATACCATCTCTTTTCAACAGGTCAGGTCTGCCCCAAAAACTTTTCCAATTGTCTATGAAACCTATATTATTCTGCAGACACAACTTAGACAGCCAGCCATTGAGTGATGATAATCTGCTAACTATCTCATCACTCCTACGAACAGGAAGGGGACCAGAGCAAATTACTTCTCCTGACATTGTACTTGCAAGTTCACACACCTCTTTAATGTTAATTTTAGTGATCTCCGACTGGTCGAAGTCGAACATCATTTGTGCCGACATGAATAATAATTTTAGAGTATTTACGATTAGCATTAGCCAGCACTTTTAAATTTGCTTTGATGTCAGGTGCTCTGGCTCCCGGCAAACATGTGACTATGGTGGCTGGTGTCTCTATTTTCACGTTCCGTGTAATAGAATCGCCAATTACTAGGGAACTTTCAACAGGATTCTCAGTGGGTGCATCACTGAGTGGGGAGAACCTGTTTGATGTTCTTACTGGAATGGAAGAGTGGTGTTTTCCGCGGCTAGGCCGCCTCACCGTTACCCAAGTGCCCTGCTGCGCGGGCTCTACAGCCGGAACCGAACAATGTACAGAGTTCACTAAGCTAGTCGCATCCAAAACAGTATCTGAAGCCCCTGCATTCTTACTATCCTCGATTAAAGTTTGGATGCGTGTCTCTAATTCTGAGATTCTCTCTGTCAGCCTGACTATTTCCCTACATTTATGACATGTAAATCCCTCGTCGCTGACAGAGAGAGCTATGCTAAACATGTGACAAACTGAACACGAAATAGCCCTGTCTGTGAAACAGGGCCTTGGAAAATTAGATCTAAATTCTGCTCGACTTTGCATGAAAATGTACATTAAAAAAATAAATAAAAAAATAAATATGAACTCTCTTGTGACTTTTCAGACTTTGGAGTAAGATGGTTGGACTGACATTTTCTTTGTGATTCAGTTTGTGTTATCATGTGTCATGGGGTAAGTCTAATGTTTCCAAAATTTTTCTTTATTTAAAGATCAAGTATGTGAGATTTTTTTTTTTTTATTGGTAAAATACATTCTCTTCTTAAACTAGTTTATTGTTCATTGACTACTGTTAGGCTTACTACTGGCATATTCATGGGTTTATCTCCCCAAAAAGTGTATACATTGAGCCCCCCAGGCACCATCAAAAGATTGAGAGTGGTCTGCTCAAATAAGTCAATCACTTTCCAGCTCAACCTTCTTATAAGTGAGATGCTTACATTCGCTCTACAGTGTTATCTTACTCAATCACTTACTCATGACACATAGCAACACAGCTAAAAGTATTCATAATATGTTGGACCTTTCATTAAAATTAGCCTACTTTTACCTGTTGAGACATGCCCTCACAAGCACCCATAAGAGCTGTATTTGTAATGTTTGAGTTGGGGGAGGCACGACGTGCGAAAGGGGTCTTTGCAAAATATGCTGTACTTTTCTAATTCCGATAGGTGCTACTAGTGCAGCAGAAACTACATACTTCACCTTTAGGCTGTGTTTTTAAGACGCTTGAAGTGTGTAATTTTTTGAGATTTAAAAAAAAATATTTTTATTTTATTTTTGTGATTATAATATCATTGGTTGTTGGTAATTAAGTCATCACCTTTATTTATATAGCGCTTTATACAATACATATTGTTTCAAAGCAGCTTTCTTAACAGTGTCTTGGTGATTGAGAAGTGTACTGTAAATATGATCAGTTAAGAGTTTACTGTGTTTCTTTTAACCAACCTGTTGTGGATGAATCTTGCGGTTAGAGGTAACGAGGACAACAGGATTTCCGTTTGATGCCCAAAAATTTATTTCACAAAACGTAGAAAAAAAAATCCCACGATACTGAAAAAATAAACAGTACTACAAACCAAAAATAAACCAAAAAAATAAATAAAAATTATACAAAACACGTCACCAAACAGACTTAAAAGTGGCGGTACTCCGACCACGCTCACACCAATTTTACCACACCCACCACTTTATATTCCGGTGGCCATCTTAACACCATGGCCCCATATGTTGATGCAGACAACATACATTCACCTCAAATAATTACATGTTTACACAACTCCAGATATTTTGCCCCCAACATATCTCTTCCCAAAATCCCAGAATTGTAAATGTATAATGTGTGCATGTACATGTAAAATGAGGGAACGTGCCCCATAGTCCGCACATGGTCACGGAGTATCCTCGTGACATCTCCTCCCCCTTCCTTTGGACACCGCTTGTGGTGTCCTGGAGAGGAAGTCAGCTGTACAGTTTTGTGGGCCCTTATGATAGCATACTTCAAAGTCAAATGGTTGCGTTGCTAGAAACCATTGTGTAATGCGAGAGTTGGTATCTTTCATTCAGTCCAACCAAGTTAAGGCTCGATGGTCTGTCTCTAGACTGAATTTCTTACCTAACAGGCAGTACTTAAAAGAGTCCAGTGCCCACTTTACAGCCAGACACTCTTTTTCAACAACAGAGTACCTTGTTTCCCTTGGCAGAAGCTTCCTGCTGATGTAGGCAATAGGGCATAACTGACCATGCTGTGGTTGTAAAAGCACTGCACCCAGTCCATACTCTGAAGCATCAGTTTGTACTGTGAATGGTTGGTCAAATTTTGGACTCTGCAAAACAGGTTCAGCACACAAAGAGTTTTTCAAGTCCATAAAAGCATTATCAATGTCCTTTAGTCCATACAATTTTACTGGGTTTGTCTTTTTTTGTGAGGTCAGTGAGAGCCTTTGCCCTTGAAGAAAAGTGTGGGATGAAACGTCTGTACCACCCCAATCCCAGGAAGGATCGTACCTGTTTCTTTGTGGTTGGCCGTTCAGCATGTTTAACAGCCTCGATCTTCCCCACTTGTGGTCGTATGACCCCATGACCAAGGACATGTCCCAGGTATGTAGTCTCAGCTTTAGCGATGTTACACTTACCTGGCCGTATTGTCAGTCCTGCTGCTTTGATTTTAGACAGTATCTCTTTCACATGCTGCAAATGCTCTTCCCAGGTCTCGCTGAAGATAATTATATCATCCAGATACGCAGCTGCAAAGTCCTGCGTGCCCCTCAGAATCTGATCCATCAACCTTTGGAACGTTGACGGTGCCCCGTGAAGCCCAAACGGTAAGACCCGGAAATGGTAGTGTCCTAATGGTGTTTTAAAAGCAGTCAGTTCTCTGCTCTCTGGACTGAAAGGGACCTGCCAGTAGCCTTTTTACAAATCCAAAGTGGTGAGAAACTGTGCTTTACTCAGCCTTTCTATAAGCTCATCCACTCTGGGCATTGGATAAGGGTCAAATTTGCTCACTGCATTCAATTTTCTAAAGTCCAAACAAAATCTTATTGTCTTTCAACAAAGGCAACCGTTTTTGTGGTACCCTATATGGGTGTTGGTGGATCGGCTTATTATCATTCAAGTAGATACTGTGATCAACAAGGTCTGTCTTACCAGGTGAGTTAAGAAACAGTTGGTGAGGGATGCTCTCCAGCAGTTGTCCCCAACTTTCCTTCTCACCTTAAATGGGCCTTGCCATTTTGCCAATAACTTATTCTCCGATGTTGGCAGGAGTAGAAGTACTTGGTCACCCGGCTGGAACATCCTTGCTCTGGCTTTCTTGTCATACCACACTTTTTGTTTTCTTTGGGCTTGCTGTAAGTTGTCACAGTTTCTTTGTCTGCTCTATCCCGGCAATCAGCCAACGTCTCATCATTTCTTTGCAACTCTGCTAGCTCGTTGGATATGTCAACATCTGCATCAGCAGTATCTGGCTCTTCCAGACTCACATTAGACAGTTCTGACATATGCATAACATCCTCTACCCACTGTCTACATTTCTGCAATCTCTCCTCAACATCTAACTTTGAGTCAGCTGTTGTTTCCTTATTAAAAAATGGCATGTCATGAAGGGTCTGTTGTGCAAAATTTTGGGATTGTGACAGATCAGCCATACTAATAGCTTGTGGTCTTGTTACGACACCAGCCCAGACCGTTTCTTGCACCAAGTCAGCTAAAATGGGCATATCCGTACCTAAAATAACTGAATACGGCAATGTAGCGGCAACACCAACTTTCATTAGATATGGTTGCCCATTAACTTCAATGTACACTTCAGCAATGGGTAAATCCGATTTATCGCCATGTACACAACATACAGAGACAGTGTTCTCTTCCCACAACTCTCTGGGCACATACTGCTTTTGCCCCAACGTTTGAGCACAACCCGTGTCTACTAAAGCTTCCACTGACTTGCCATTCAACAGTACTGAAACAATCAGGTCTTTGGTTGCTCTTGCTGTCATTACAGGGGTAGGTAAATAACACAATCCAGCTGATTTAGGCTTCCTAAGCGGACACTGAGAGCTTATATGACCTGGTTTTGTACAATTGTAACACACAATCTCATCTTTAGATACTGACTGCTGTACTGTTGGTATGAACTTAGGTTGGGCGGGCTTTAAAATTTGGGCTTGCGACTGCAAGTGCACACTACCCCTCAATCCCCCAGACTTACCTTTATAAGACTGCAGGCTGCCAGCATATCGTAGTATTCCAGAGGATCTTTTTCTTGCCGCAATGTAAGCCTCCACAAAGCTCGCTGCCTCTGCTGCAGTCACAGGATTTCTCTCTTTAACCCAGGTGCGTATTTCAGGATACAACACACGCATATATTGTTCTAACACCGGCGTTTCCATCATGTCCGTTTTAGTTGTAGTATCAAATCACACCCATTTGGAAAACAAGTCCTTGAGTCGAACATACAACTCTACAGGCGTTTCATCAGCTGGTGTATCTAACGCATGAAATCTCAGTTTATAAGTCTCTGCGCTAATTTCATATTTCTTGAGTATTACCTGTTTAAGACTGTCGTAATCAATTATCGAGGCTGGAGGCATAGAAACGAACGCAGTTCTTGCTTTTCCCGTGAGTAACGGAATTAGATGGACAGCCCAATCCTCCCGTGGCCAAATATAAACTTGTGCCAGTCTTTCAAATGTGGTAAGTTAATTCTCAATGTCATCGTCATCTTGAAGTTTTGGCAATTGTGCACCCAAAGTCGGCGCTGACGCAGTTAATCGGTCTTTTTGCTGACGCTCCGTGTCTGGTATGTTCAACATCCATTTGTAACTGCGTAACTTGGTGTGTGAGGACTTTAAATTGCTGCTCTCGTCGCGACAACTCTTTATCCTGCCATTCATCCCTCTCTCTCTGATACTGAAGAAAGGTTTGAAACATATTCGCCAGCGCCACGAGGGACGCACCTCCCCCTGCCGCGGAGGTTTCACTTGGTTGTAGCACATTTCTATCCATGGCATTACCTGTTGCTTTCTGCCCGTCGTCGGATTCCATCGATGTAAATTGTTGCACCCTTGTCTTTGGTGGCATTCCAGTCACCCATTAACTTCCACGCTTGCGGAGTAACTGCTGTGTACCTTGTTTACTGCAGCACCACGCGTTGTTCAGGTACGCTGCTCTTTCCGCCTTTACTTCTGACACCATATGTTGTGGATGAACCTTGCGGTTAGAGGTGACGAGGACAACAGGATTTCCGTTTGATGCCCAAAAATTTATTTCACAAAAAGTAGAAAAATTAATTCCACAATACTGAAAATATAAACAGTACTACAAACCAAAAATAAACCCCAAAAAATGAATAAAAATTATACAAAACACGTCACCAAACTGACTTAAAAGTGGCGGTACTCCGACCACGCTCACGCCAATTTTACCACACCCACCATTTTACATTCCGGTGGCCATCTTAACGTCATGGCCCCGCCTATGGAAGATACCATAATGCAGACAACATACATTCACCTCAAATAATTACATGTTTACACAACTCCAGATATTTTACCGCCTTCGGAAGATACCATTATGCAGACAACATACATTCACCACAAATAATTACATGTTTACACAACTCTAGATATTTTGCCCCCAACATATCTCTTCCCAAAATCCCCGACGTCAGTGTAAATGTATAATGTATGCATGTACATGTAAAATGAGGGAACGTGCCCCATAGTCTGCACATGGTCACGGAGTATCTTCGTGACACAACCCAACAGAATATCTTAGTGACATACATCGGAATGGTGTTTGGTGGAGATTACATCTTTACTTGGGTTAACTTTGTCGGCGTAAACATCAGGTAAAATGGTCCATTGTAAAATGACAGTGAAGAAACTGATTTCTTTTCCACAGATTCCTTTCTCAGTATGAGGGTCATTCTCAGGAAAAGACTCAGGAAAATGTACAAAATGTGATGTCTTTTCCTTGAATATGTTGTCAGAATGATCAAGGTCCAAGAACATTGACAAATACTGGTTTTCCTCAGAAAACATAAATTTAGACAAATTAAGATACTAAAATGTGATGAAATTTAGATCAAAAAGTTATTCTTTATAACCAATACATAAAAAATAAAAATAAAAATAAATAAAAACTTATTTTTTCTTAACCTTGAGTGCAACAGTGACCAGCGATTTTTTCAGCAACTTTGGTATTTTTTATTAACCAGTTCCTGTTGACAGTTCCTGTAAATGAATTACTGAAATGTTTTTTTGTTTTTGTTTTTTTACATTGAATAATGTTGATTTTTATTTTTAAAAAAAGAGAAAGATTTTGCATGATCTAAATCATGCACAGCATTTCTAGTTTTTTTTTTAAGGGTTTAATGATATTTGGAAAGATGAATGTTACAGTTTTTCTCGATTGCTTAAACACATTTCTTGAAACTATGCCACATATTCTCAAAACAGTAAACACAAATCCATAACGTCTCACCCAATTCCCCAAACATCCTATTTCAGGTCAAAATGAAGCTCTACACTCAAAACCTTTCACTCTTGCTGAAAAAACAAACTTTGCCCTCAGACATCACACACAAGCCCTCAAAAACACATACACTACAACATAGTCTTACACACTGGTGAGATAAACTCAAAACAATACTACAAAAACAAAATTGTATACATTTGAACATTTTTTATTCCTTAATGTAATATACAGTACAATACACCAAGCAACAACAAAAAATATTCTGCCCCAGCATCACATCTTTGGTCTGGGACAGGCCAGAGAATCTCGTCAACATCACAGTACTGGCCCTATCCAGTCAGCGGGGGTAAAATCCTCTTGCATGCCTGATCCACCCCTGGCACGCATCAACTGAAATGTCTAGTCAGGTTTCTTCCATTCCATCGTCTCTGTGTCCTACAAAAGTAGAAGTACTGATTACTGTAACTCATCCTTTTAAAAAAATGGAAGCAGACAGAAACTCTATCTGTATGTAAGGCAATTTGATGCATGTGTTGTAACAGAGTACAGCACTCAAAAGTTACAGAAGAGTACACTGAGGTACACCTACCTGTTATCCTCGCTGAAGGTTCTTATGATCGAGGCGACGGTGAAGCAACTTAAGTTTGGCTGAATTGCCCAGCCTCCCTCATAGTCCAGCCTCCCTCATAGTCATACCATGAAATAAAATAAACTAATTCCAAATAAACTGTTATCTGACATTTTATTATAACCTCGAATTTAGGTTAGAATGCCAATTTATTATTGATCATTTATATGATAATTTATCTAGACATCTGATTATTCTATTTAACCCTTAATGGATCCCTGGGGTCAATCTGACCCCGCTGACAGTTTCCTTCGTTTTTAAAAAGTGTTCCCTTCATCTCNTCTCAAAACAGTAAACACAAATCCATAACGTCTCACCCAATTCCCCAAACATCCTATTTCAGGTCAAAATGAAGCTCTACACTCAAAACCTTTCACTCTTGCTGAAAAAACAAACTTTGCCCTCAGACATCACACACAAGCCCTCAAAAACACATAACTGAAGACAGTTTCCTTCGTTTTTAAAAAGTGTTCCCTTCATCTCAGGGGCATGAGAGTCTGTGGCCACGTACGTACGTTTCAGGAGTGACAACCGCATTTAAATGCGGGAGTGAATCCCCTAAATTATCATTACGTGTGTACGGAAATGCGATGAATGACAGCTTGGAAACCATATCGATGTTCTGGAGTCTCTCGTGTTTGGTATCCGTTATTGTGACCAAAGCAATATTACAGTGACAAAACACTCTCTATTTTCAGCAATTTAATAAACACACTTAAACACATTCGACGGAGGCGTCGTGTTTTGTTTATGCTTGTACAGCCTGTTTCACACAGACCGTGCTCTTTCTGTGTTGCCATGGTCACTCATTATAAGCGTATTTAGGCTTGTTGTTTAAGCTCGTCTCATAAAGCTAACGGGTTTATGGAGCTATTAAAGTGAGCAGACATTAATTGCGATATTTTGGTCTTATTTTCAGCTTAAAGCATTTGGATTTATTTCGGTTTATTATGGGCTTATTCTTGTTCGCCGATTTTTCTAGCAAGATCTGGCAACACGAATGAGTCAAGGCTCGCACATACAGAAGAGAGACACAAGCTACACTGGTGCACGTTAACGTCATTAACAACTAGTTGTTCAGTTCGGTTTCGTACACACTGCATAGAATTTTTGTAAATGCGGTTTACCTGTATTTTTCGGGAGTTAATACGGTTGCAGAATGCGGTTGTCAATCCCGTATTTTACAGAACTGTGTGTGTACAGAACGTGATTAAGCACTAAAAGGTGAACTGACAACCGAATTTAGCTGCAGTGTATACGTGGCCTGTGACTTTTCCTAAATAATCTATCTAAACATGCACAAAAAATCTGGGCTTGATATGGTTGTTCTAAAGGTGTGTAAAAAAACCTTTTGAAAATAAATGGGAAGATTAAAAAAATTTACTTTTTTTTCCATTTCATTTGTCAAAAAAATAAAAAATAAATCCAGTATAAATCTGAAATGTTCTACATTTAAATAAAGGTCTGGTCCTAGACCATAAACACAAAGTGGAATGAACTTTCTACCTCATACACACACACACACACACACACACACACAAACAAACACACACACACACATGTGAGTGTGACTGCAACAGAGAGCATTTTTATAGAAATTGGCAAATTAAATCAACAAAACTGGCCTAAATCTGAAAAATTTTACATGTAAATAAAGGTCTGGTCCTTGACCATAAACACAAAGTGGAATGAACGTTCTATCTCATACACACACACAAACAAACACGTGTGTGACTGCAACAGAGGGCATTTCTGTAGAAATTGGCAAATAAAATAAAATTTTTCTACATTTAAATAAAGGTCTGGTCCTAGACCATAAACACAAAGTGGAACGAACTTTGTATATCATACACACACACACACACAAACACACACACACACACAAACACACGTGTGTGACTGCAACAGAGAACATTTTTATAGAAATTAAAATCAAATCAAATCCTCAAAACTGGCATAAATCTGAAAAATGTCCATACATAAATGCAGGACTGATACTAGAGCACAAAGGCAACATGGAACAAGCATGCTCACAAATTATATCATAAAGTTGTGAGAAGTTGAAGCATCAAGAAAAATGAAGTGAAAATGAATCCCTATTGACCTCTATTGGATATATGTGGTCATTGCACTTTCTTTATTTAACTATAATTCCTAAAGTTTTTCCACAAACCTGTAGATGGTAGTCTATTCCTAACACATAATGCAATGTCCAAATACAATTTAGATGTAATTAAGTTCGTCATTAAAGTGATTTTTTCATTAAAAATAAATTTTTCATAAGCCAATTTATGGCATGGTTAAGTAATTGTGCAGTAAATAGGTAAAAATAAATACAAAATATCCACAAAAACACAGCATAAATGCATAGATGAGAAGTAAATAAAAACAATGATATATAGTTCATCGTATAAAAAAAATTATATTTCCTTATGCAATCGCTCTGTAAAAGTTTGGAGTCAATCTGACCCCAAGGGACTAAATCGTCAGTCCAATTAAGGGACGATTAAGGGTTAACTCTTTACTCTTATTGTACTCGTTCATTAGGAATCTATGTCACATAGAGAGCCTCGCGATGGCTGTTTAATGTGGGTCTCAAAGTCACAAATTCACCAGTCCGATCATTAGTCAGAGGTTATGGCTAAAGCTACAATGTCATCCATTGGTAAAAGGTACCCATGTAGCCCCCTACAGTTGCCTACACTCTAAAAAATGCTGGGTTATTTTTTCAACCCAACTGCTGGGTTGAGACTGCTGGGTAAGGACGCTGGGTTAATTCAACCCAATTTCGGGTTGAAGATCCTTCTTAATCTTAACCCAGCAGTGCTGGGTTGGGAACGCGGACGTGAAGGAGAGCATGCACATCATGTTAACAGCACTGAGGACTCCGGTGCGAGAAGCCGCCATTTTCATGTCTCAACAGCCTCTTTTATTGAATCAAAGAGACGTTTTTAAATATAGTGTGTTTCTTGTGTCAAGTCAAGTCAAGTCACCTTTATTTATATAGCGCTTTTTACAATGCAGATTGTGTCAAAGCAGCTTTACATTGATAACTGGTACATAATTTTGGCTGCACAGCAGCTCTTAAAGAATAGTGTCAATGCAGGCAGATCAGAAGCACTGTTGATTAAATGTCAAGAATCATGTTGAATATCAAATGTCAAGTCAAATGTCAAGTGTCCCCAACTAAGCAAGCCAAAGGCGACAGCGGCAAGGAACCCAAACTCCATCAGGTGACATCAGGTGGCAAATAGGTGGCAAACAAGTGGCAAATAGGTGTTAAAATGGAGAAAAAAACCTTGGGAGAAACCAGGCTTAGTCAGGGGGCCAGTTCTCCTCTGGCGAACAGTGCTTTGTTACGAATCAGTTTGCTATCATAAGTCTGATAGGATCGCAACAATCAAAGTGTTTATTTCAGTTTCATCCAGTTGAGGATCGTATTCATCACGCAGGTATGGATGGTTTGTTGAGGAACTGTGCTACTGGCTGTGTCATATTTACAAGTTTCTTGAAGTTTGGAAGGTTATCAACAGATTCACGTTTTAATTCATTATTTTACTTTTTTTTTTATCTTCGAGGTTAACCCGAATGTAACGACCTAGTTTTCTTTAAGGAAATGAAACTGCGATATTTAATAAAGGTTGGTTTATTTTGATGGTGTTGAAGCGATAGTTGTTAAAATTAATGTTTTGCATGTAATATTTCAGACTTGTTGCGCTTTGTGTGTTCATTGGCCCGCACCGGGAGTAAACGACAGGCGACTGCTGTGCGAGCCGAGGATGAGCGGTTTTCACGGCTACAGAAGAAGAGACGGAAAGACGATTTATGGTAAGTAATTTAAAATTCCACGTCATTATCAGTTGTTTTTTGATAAAACCATGTTTGTTTTTGTAGATCAAGCCAGAGACCTAGGAGTGCTCCATTCTTTTGAGTTTATGTGAGTTTATTGTTAGAAAATGAATGTTTATGTTGTCTTCTGCCTGTTTAACGTTAATTAAAAAGTTTATGCAACAACAGTATGACTTCTTGACATTTTTAAAATAATTGATGTCCGTGTTATTCATTGCAGAACTCAAACCAACTGTGGAGAGGAGCCCTTCTCCTTGGTCTTTCTTTCTTAAAGGAATAGTGCACACACAAAAAAAAATTGTCACTATTTACCCAACCTCATGTCTTTCCAATCCCATAAGACTTTTGTCCATCTATGGAACACAAATGAAGATATTTTTAATATTCTCATCTTTATTTATTTATTTTTATCCATTTACAGTCTAGATAATCAGCATTTTTAAGCTTCACAAATGCAAAGCTATTGTAGTAATCCATACCAATATTTATATGTGAATACAATTATAAATTATATCTGTTCATATCATGTAAAGGAATCATGTCTGTTCAGAAAATTCAAAAATGTTGGACTCCCAGACTTGCAATGGATGGACAAACAATTAAGAGAAAATTAAAAATATCTTCATTTGTGCTTCAAAGATTAGCAAAAGTCTTATGGTTTTCGAATGACATGAGGGAGAGTAAATTATGACAGTTTTCTTTTTTGGGTGAACTAATACTTTAAAGAGCAGCCCTCCAAGTTCATCAAAATGTGTGTCATGTCTGTATTAATACTTCAACAAAAAAGTAGTTTTTTTTTTTTTTTAAAGACTTTTTTTGGCATGTTAACTGTTAAAGGGTTAGTTCACCCAAAAATGAAAATAATGTCATTTATTACTCACCCTCGCTGAGTAACAATTAAATTTATGGCTAAAAAAGTAAGATCTGGACATTTTTACTGTATATGGATTAATCTAATCCATCTGCAGTCTCACTGTATGAGGACAATCCACTTGAACATCTCCAGAGCTGCTCTTGATTCACTTCACAATAATGTGGATGCACCTGTCTGAAAATTATTCAGTTTTAACCATCAAATGTTTTAGGAATTTGTTTTGTGTTCCCTAGTAATTTTCTTTTTCCTCTTTTTAACCCAATGATGAACAGGTGGTGACAAGGATGAATACTGGTCAAAAAGGAGAATGACCTTCCCCAATGAAGATCACTGATTTGACCGTGCTTTAAGGGAGAAGATTGTCCTGGACAATTTAAAGGATGTTGCATGCCTTTGCTGTGCTGATGGAGCTTCTTCATGACTAGACATCAGTTATCCTAAGAAGGTCATGAAAATTGGCAGTGATGGGTGTTCTGTATGTATTCATGGACTCAACGAACTTTTAGAGGAATTCACTCCCTCATTCAAACTCACATTCTTTCACATGTATACTTGCCTTCGAGAATTCTATAACTAACAAATGTTATAATGTCAGTGTTAATGTTGTGGATTATTTGTGTTCAGTCATGTTTGTAAAACAAACAAAAAAACTTTAGTGATGTTAAATTGTTAGTTATTAAAATTCTTAGATAAGATTTCAGATAATTATTACCAAGTAGTTTTGTAAACAACTTAAGGTTGTGGATTTATAGTTATAAGTTTGAAATTTAGTGAACTTTGGAAGTTAACTTGTTACCTTTGTTTGCTTGAATAAATTATTGCAATATTTAATACAATTACTTAAAGTTGAATCTAGTAAATAATTTTAGTGTTTTTGTTGCCGGTGGATAATATGCTAAATAAAAGTCTCATTTGGTCTTAAATGCCAGTTATATTCATCAATGTGCACTGAAATGTGAAAAACAATTTAATTTATCTGTATAAAATGTGTGGCTGTTGATTTTGCAGTTCTTTTCTGATTTTCATCTCACATGCATGTTGTTACTTTTGATCATGTTTGCCCTTGTCTTTAATACATTTTTACCTTTTGATAGTCATTCTGTGTGTACAAGTGATTTTATAATGTCTAAGATTACTGGGTTTAATTAAAAACCCATTTGGGTTAATTTAAAGACTGCAATGTAGTCATTTTACACCAAAATGTAGGTTACAAAAAACAACCCAGCATGCTGGGTTAAATATTTAACCTAACTTGCTGGTTCAAAACAACCCAGCGCTGGGTTCGTCCCTTTTTGACCCAGCGCTGGGTTGCCAAAATAACCCAAATTGGGTTGTTTTTAACCCAGCATTTTTTAGAGTGTATATAACAACTTAGTTAAAGCTCAAACAGTAATCAGAGGTTATGGCTAAAGCAATTTAACAATGCCGCCCATGCTTGTTATTGTTAAAAGGTACCCATGTCACCCCCTATAGTTAATAAGATAACTATATAACAACTTGAATAAAGCTGAGACAGTAACCAGAGGTTATGGCTAAAGCAATTTATCAATGCTTGCTATTGTTAAAAGGTACCCATTTAGCCCCATATAAGCGACTGCTTAACAACTTAACTAAAGTTGAGCAGTTAGCCAGAAATCTAGAATCTCACTTGATGTGCTCTATACTCCATCTAATGTGAGATCTAGAATATACTTAACCCTGGACACAGATTTGCAGAAACATAAGTCTTCACTTAAACTACTTGAGAAAATAAGTAAGTGAGTAATTCAGAATAAAGTCAAATGTAAACATTTATTAGTCAGGTAAATACATCATGCCAATTACATAATCAATTCAAAGATAATCGATACAAAACATCAAATGCTCAGAAATAAAGAGTAAAAGATGAATACCTGACATCAGAAAGATATATAATGCTCAGTGTCCGAAGGATACACAGCATTAAGGGCTGACCTGGCTATAGAATCACACCTTAAGCCTCCTGCAACATCTCTTTAAATACTCAGACCAAGCTAGACATTTTTTCATATGGAAACATATGCTAACAATGGGAATTTGCATTACTCAAGTCCAGACCTGGGTAGTTTACACCTTTTTGGGGACAGAAAGCCATTTGCATGAAGGACCTTGTGAAAGGGGTCACACCTACCACAGAAAGCAAAATATCTCTAAACTCTTAAAACCTTGTTACTTTCTGGTTTACTTCTGTGGGAATGAGACTTTTGTGCCAGTCGCACTTAGACATTTCAAATTATACAAAACATGTATAGTTTTGTATGATAATTGTTCATATTAAACCATATAGATTATTGGGTGAATTTCAAATGGTTTTAGCTTGTGGAGAGAAGAGATGGAGGAAGAAGGTAGTAAAGGGACAGAAATGTAAATTAAAAGTGATTTACTCAGTGTGATTGCATTTCGGATGGGAATGCTAATTTCGCAATAGAGAGTCCAGATGTTAATTTCCAGAAACGTCCTTTGTCTGCTTGAGGAGTATTCATTCTTCAACCAGACGGCCCTGCATTTTACAGTTTCTCCAGTCTTACACTGTGCTGCGGTGTCATGGGAACATCCCAGCTAAAGATAATGAAGAAATTACATTGTCTTTCATTGCTCCCTTCGCCAAGTGCATTCCAAATGGTTACATAATGGCACGCAAGTGCCCTACTCCCTCCAAAGTCCCCTTCGAAGGGAGTAGGGCATAGGGATGTTCCCTTCCGTTTGGAATTTGCCCAGAGTTTAGCTCCAACCTTGATCAAACTCACCTGCCTGTAGCTTTCTAGTTATCCTGAACAGCTTAATTAGCTGGTTCAGGTGTGCTTGATTAAGGTTGGAGCTAAACTCTGCAGGACAGTGGCCCTCAAGGACCAGGGTTGAGAGAGCCTGTGTTAGTGGGTGGGATATTTTAGGCAGCAAGTGAACATTTTGTCCTCAAAGTTGATGTGTTAGAAGCAGGAAAAATAGGCAAGCGGTGTTGTGGGGTGTTCCCGGTCTGCAGTGGTCAGTATCTATCAAAGGTGGTCCAAGGAAGGAACAGTGGTGAACCAGTGACAGGGTCATGGGCGGCAAAGGCTCATTGATGCACGTGGGGAGCGAAGGCTGGCCCGTGTGGTCCAATCCAACAGACGAGCTACTGTAGCTCAAATTGCTCAAGAAGTTAATGCTGGTTCTGATAGAAAGGTGTCAGAATACAGTTTGTTGTGTATGGGGCTGCATAGCAGCAGACTAGTCAGGGTGCCCATGCTGACCCCTGTCCACCACTGAAAGCGCCAACAGTGGGCACGTGAGCATCAGAACTGGACCATGGAGCAATGGAAAAAGGTGGCCTGGTCTGAATCATAACATTATCTTTTACATCACGTGGATGGCCGGGTGCATGTGCGTCGCTTACCTGGGTAACACATGGCACCAGGATGCACTATGGGAAGAAGGCAAGCCGGCGGAGGCAGTGTGATGCTTTGGGCAATGTTCTGCTGGGAAACCTTGGGTCCTGCCATCCATGTCGATGTTACTTTGACACGTACCACCTACCTAAGCATTGTTGCAGACCATGTAGAAATGTACAGACCTGCAATTACTTTTATAATTACACTGTTGTCCCATCCCTTACACCTTAGCCCATCCTTAAACCTATCCATACCACCAAACCTATCACTAACCTTACCCGTATACCACCTCAATAGCAGCAAAAGTATTTTGCAATACAATATGAGCACAAGTACATTGTACTTATTTTTTGACACAAGTACATAGTAGTTAAGGCCACTTAATATAAATTGGGACCAGGAAGCCTTCTGTAACCCCACTAAAATTGTCATTACATTCTGATGTAGTATTTCCATTGCTAATTAAATTCACAATAACATTTATTAGATATATCGCAACTTAAGTCTATTCATGAATTTAAATAAACAATGTTCATCACCAATGAACCAGTGTGGATTCCAAAATGCTATTTAAGATGTGTTTAATGTATTCTGATCAGAATGAGTGCATACATCCCACCCTAGACCATTTAAAACAAGATTAATGCTACAGTCACATACATGAAGCTAAGAGAACTCTTAAATGGTGACAAACACTACAAATTACACTAAAAAAGGGAAAGAAGATGACCAGAGGAAATATAGCACCATGATTTCTTAAGTGTAAATGGACGACTGATACATCTGCAGGACGAGGTGAAAAGTGAACTTGTTTCTATAAGCCGAGTGGATGTTTATAAAGGAGTACTGGAGCTGTATTACAGTGAATTCCTGTGAACAAAATATTCAAATATTATTCTTAAAATAAGATCATTTCCATGTTTCATTATATTAAACATATTTCAATAAACATGGTTCTAGGGAAGTACAACTTATTAAATCCAACTGACCCACATAAATTAAAGATTTATATTAAAAAAAAAAAAAAAAAAACTTGTTTTTGGTCAAAGACATTCCATTACTTCCTCTTTGAATTCTATAACTATTATTTCTGCCTGCTTTTAAAACTGTATGCTTAGTGGTGATTATATTATAGTTTGTTGGCTACAAACCTTATAATCATCCATTTTATCTAATTGCAAGTATCCGAGTTCTCACAAACAGCTTCTGAATTGCATTTACAAAATACTCAAACAGGAAAAACTAAAGATGGATTTACAGTGTGAATATCAAAACAACCTGTGCAAAAATCTATGCACCTACACATCATGTCTCTTTTACCATCATAAACAATGAGAAAAGCCCACAAGAATTGTCAATAGCATGACCTCTAATCATTTTTAATATTCATAAGAAAAAAATTATATTTTGCATAATAAAAATGAAGCCCATTTTAGAGCTATAACGTTTTTGTGCCACTAAGCACATTTTACCTCAATATTCTTATTGTATTAATGTGAAAATATGTACATAGAAAAGTATTTCCATATCACAGTAGTATTTTTATTTTATTTTTTATTTTTTTTTACTTTATTTCAGTTGTAGTTTTAAATCAATCATTGTGTTCAGACTGGGTGATAATTTTCATTAATGTATTACAGTAATCTATGAGAAATGAATGAGAATGCCTAATGACTATAATGCTAAATTATGATCCCAAAAATGGGCTTCATTTTCCTTACACTATTAAAAAAAAGAAGGAAAAAAAAAGTAAACAGATTTCATTTACTAGAAAATACAATTAACGAACCAATTTTCTGGACACTTGACTAAAACAAAGCTTAGAAGGAGTGATTCCATTGGCTTATTTATTTTTACTACATCTGTCGGCAGTACGCCTCCACTAACACAAACAAGCTGAGCAGTGAACCATTAGTATATAATGTAAACCAAAACAGCTTGATTTGCCTGGAGACATACTGGCCCCGCCCTAAACACAAGAGACCACACCCACCAGCATTCATCCTCATGTATTACGTATAATGGCTTATACAGCATATTTACCCATTGTCAAAATGTTTCAATAAAAAATATAAATATCTCGTTGGTAAAAAAATATCAGACAAAGTACGTTACATATAGAATATACATTTCTCTGTAAAATGGTTTCATGAAAAAGGCGCATTAATCAGCTGTAGTTGGGTTTGGAGGGTGGTGTTTTTGGAGCAGCTCAGCTTTAGGTTTAAGGTGGATGGGGTGAGAGGTGTCACAATGCTGTCCCATCTCCCCAGTTTAAGATTTTGGCCTGACCTTTGGTCTTGTTCAGTCTTCTTTTATCCTGGAAGGGTCCATCTCAACCTGGGCCAGAGACTCTGATTCTGTCCAGCACTTTTTTGTTGGCCTGTCTAGACTCTGGCAGTCATGTTGGTGCTTCACTGAGCCATTTCTGTCTGAGTTGTGGGTGTCTGTAAGTTTACATCCATTGGAGTCCAGATGATCTGCGAGTAGACTGTGTTTAGATGCTCCATTTGACTGGACAGATTCACTCTTCATCTCATTCACACTACTCAGCATCTGTGTGGCAACTGCACTGGAGCTGTGACTGGTGAGTCCTAAATTGGGAACCACAGAGATTTACTATAATGCATAGCTGTAACAAACAATTCAAACACATCACATACAACTTTAATCCAACCTGATTTCTACAAAATATCCTGAATTAAAGCTGCAAGCAGCGATGAAAGGGCCCTCGCACCCGGGCTCACCGCCACCTGTTGGCCTAAGGAAAACAGTGAACGGTGGGTGACATGCACGTAAGCGAATAAATACAGGAGAATTATGGCAAAGTCATTTCAAAGTGCCACGGTTCCTGCTGCCAACAGGTGGCACTTTGACCATAACTGAAAATTGCCATGTAGATGTCTTCAGACCAGGAGTATTATCAAACATGGGAAGTTTGGAGCAGATCGGACATCGTATCGAAGTTTTTGAGTTACAAAAACTTCCTGTTTCGTGGCGTTAATCGCATACATTAGCACTTAGCCAAGTGTTGCATGATTTAACGTGTTTCTAGTATGTTTGGTACTTCGTGGCATATTGAAATGTATTTCTGGGAGTAAATTACAGTTTAAAGCATGCCATTTCCTGTTGCCAGCAGGTGGCGCTATGACTAACTGAATATTGGCATATAGATGTCTTTAGTCCAGGACTCTTATCACACATGTGAAGTTTGGGGCAGATCAGACACTGTATGCTTGAGTTAAAACAACTTCCTGTTTCATGACGATAATAGAATGCTTTAGCAGTCAGCTAGGTGTTGCTAACATGATTTAGAATGTTTCTAGCATGTTTAGTACTCAATTGCATATTTTAGTATTTTGCTAATAGTGCATCATATTGTTAAAAACATCACTTCCTGTTGCCAGTAGGTGGCGCTATTACTATAACCAAATATTGTCATGTAGATGTGATCAGGGAAAGACTCTTATCAAATGTGTGAATTTTGGGGCAGATTGGACATTGCATGACTGAGTTACAGCAACTTCCTCTTTCACTGTATTAATAGCATGCTTTAGCACTTAGCTAAGTGTTTTGCTAACACTTTTCTAGCATGTTGCTAGCCTGTTTAGAACTTGCTGGCACATTTTTATATGCTGTCAGAAGTCCATAACAGTGTTAAACATGTCACTTCCTGTTGCCAGCAGGTGGCGCTATGACTATAACTGAATATGGGCATGGACATGTGTTCAGGACAGGACTTTTATCAACTGTGTGAAGTTTGGTGCAGATCGGACATTGTTTGCCTGAGTTACAGCAACTTCCTGTTTCATGGCGAAACATCAAAGTTTGTCAGGCCGCCAGGGACACGCCCTTTTACGAAAACTCAAGATCTTCGCAATTTAGCGTCGCACAAGCCTTATGATTATACAAACCAAATTTGAAGATGATCGGATAAAAACTGTAGGAGGAGTTTGTTAAAGTACGAGGCCTGAAAATGGGAAAAACTGCACAAAAATCGCACAGGAAATTCAAAATAGCTGACTTCCTGTTGTGTTTAGGACTTAGGTCCAAAGAGTCATTTTTGTAGGTAATGGGACGGTATATGTATGTACCGAATTTCGTACATGTACGTGAAACGTAGCCCGAAGCGCACACTGTTGAAGTTTTATAGGTGGCGCTATCGAGCCATTTTGCCACACCCATTTCTGAAACCTATATCAGATGTCAATTTTCGCCAGTCCTGATGCGTGTGTAAAGTTTCGTGAGTTTTCGAGCATGTTTAGGCCCTCAAAAATTCGATTTACTTTGGAGAAGAAGAAGAAGAAATATAGCTGCGAGCAGCGATGGCGGGCCCAAGCCAGGTGGCACCGCCTCCCCAGTGGCTTCAGGGCAACTGTGCACAGCTGGCAATAGGCATTTGAAACGGTTAAACATCAAAGGACTATGTCAAATTCACTCCACATTTACTGCACTACAAGGTGGCGCTATAGAGCCCCTCCTCCCTGCCCATTTTCAAAGGACTAAATGTGCCATGTTTTAACAATATTCTGATGAAGTTTGAAGCAAATCGGGTAAAAATAAGAGGATGATCTTAAAGCATGCTGAAAGTGACACACTTTCTAATGCCAGTTGGTGGCGCTATAACTTTGAATCACAATAGTCACATCCATGTGATCAGCCTTGTACAACGAACACACAGCCAAAGATTCATCAAAATCAATTAATGTATGCAGAAGTTATAACACTTTGTTTCCCTTTTCTTGACATAAATTTGCTGCCTCGTTACAGCCAAACCGTTTGAGATATCCAACATCCGTTTGCAATTAAACAACTTCAATGTGATAGCACCAAGTTAAAAAAGTTTGGTGTAAATTGCATAAACCCTGTAGGAGTAGTAGTATAAAATTCATAGTCTGTTTTTTCAAAAAATTCACATTTAAACCAAAATAGCTGACTTCCTGTTGGTCTGAGCTAATGAGTGTAAATTAGAAAATTGTCCGGCTTGATGAGATCAATAAGTGTACCGAGTTTGGTGACTGTAGGAAAAACTAACCCACCCACTTTTGTCAAAAGGTGGCGCTACTGAGCCCCTCCGCAACGTCCATTTCTATATCTTTGTCCATGTCTACTGGTTGACAATATTGATGTGTGTGTCGAGTTTCATGCAATTTGAAGCATGTTAAGAGTCTCAAAAGCCCCTATAAAAATTCTAGACCAAATTACATACTGTTATTTGTGCAAACTCCACAGTGCTCTGAAAAAAATAATCCAACCATAATGTGAATGTCTGCGATTGCTGATGTTGTATAATCCTCACACTTCTCTCTTCATGTGTTTTTTGACATCCCTGAGCTGTTGTTTGTGCACCAATCTTATGCACCAAAAGCATGCTTTCATCTAATTTTAATATGAGTGATATAAGATAAAAAATAAAATAAAACAAAATAATAAATAGAGCCAAATCACAGAACCTGCAAAGACTATTTTAATGTCAGTCTCAGGTAATAATAAGGTTTGTCTCGATTTTTCTGCTCACTTATGCAAGTTTATTTTAAACAGCCACTTTTATAATCATGTGAAATTTTACTGAAACATGGGTTTTTAATAAATTTGAATTATATCAATAAATAATTAATTTAAAAATTCTAACTGTAATGGTAAAAAATAACTGTAACTCAAACAATATTTAGAAAAAATTAAGATTGCAATGCACACATAAACATACACAGAGAGAGATAGATATATACGCAGACACCCCCCAAACACCTCCCTCCCACCCACACACACACACACACACACACACACACACACACACACACACATGCCTGAATGAACCTGAGGTAGTATGGGGGAGGAGAGAGGGATAGAGAGAGAGAGACAGACAGACTGAGAAGATAATTTTAAACAAACAAACAAAAACAAAAAAAACATCTTAATTGTGACAAAGTTGTCTGATACATTTTTAAATATAAATAGGTATATGCTGCCCTCTAGTTGTTACTCTTTGTATGACATAAAATATATATTTGATAGAAAAATTGATTAATCTGCCTATTTTTAACTTACACATGCTTTTTGAATTGGAAAAAATGAATAAAATGTGTTTATTTCAAACATCTGTATTATTCTATATATAAATTAATTGTGTATAGTGTTTTTTTATAGAGAATATGAGTCATTCCGTTTCCCTTTTTTGACATTACTTCAATCTATTACCATGGCAAGACGGTTTGAGATATCCATTATCCGTTCTCAATTTAACATCTTCAATGTCTTAGCAACATGGTAAAAAATGTTTGGTCTGAATTGAATAACCCCCCTAGAAGTAGTAGTTTAGAATTCAGAGGATGTTTATTAAAAAAATCCACATTCAAACAAAAATATCTGACTTCCTGTTGGTCGGAGCTAATGAATGTAATTTAGAAAATTGTCCGGCTTAATGAGAACAATAAGTGTACCGAGTTTGGTGACTGTAGATTAAACTAACCCCCCCACTTTTGTCAAAAGGTGGCGCTACTGAGCCCCTCCACAACGCCCATTTCTATGGCTTTGTATATGTCTACTGGTTGACAATATTGATGTGTGTCGAGTTTCATGCAATTTGAAGCATGTTAAGAGCCTCAAAAACACTCAAGAATATTATTAAAGTTTGACGTGTTGCCATGGCAACAATATTTAAAATATTAAAATCAGGTAAAAATAACAGAGTGAACTAAATGCATTTTGAAAGTGACACACTACTTGCTGCCAGTTGGTGGCGCTATAAATTTGATTCACAATAGTCACATCCATGTGATCGGACTCCTATTTGTATACTTTATTATTTAAATATAATAACTGCTCTTGAGCCCTTTTGTCACTTTAATCAGAATGAATAAGCCAATCTTTATCTGCACTGTTTGTTCACTGGTTTGCACTCTATCTGCCATGTGCCTTGCGCTGCTCTATTTAACTTTATTTATTTATTTTTATATATTTTTTTTTATTATGTCTTTTTTTTTACATCCCCTTATTGTATAGTTATATCTTATATTTTATATTGATCTAGATTCTTAAGCTCTACTATTAGTGTTATCTGTATGCACCGGGGGTCTGAGAGTAACGCAATTTCGATTCTCTGTATGTATGTACTGTACATGTGGTAGAATTGACAATAAAGCAGACTTTGACTTTGACTTTTGACTATAACGAACACACCGCTGAAGTTTCATAAACATCAATCAATGTTATAACACATTTCCTGTTTACCTTTACTCGCCATAAATTCGTTGCCTCGCCACGGCCAAACCGTTCGAGATATCAAAAATCTGCTTGCAATTTTTCATCATCAATGTCTTGACTTTATGCTGACCGAGTTTGGCGATGATCGGAATAATCGCCTAGGAGGAGTATATCAAATTCCAGAGCATGCGTTTTTCAAACAACCCATAATAGCTGACTTCCTGTTGAGGTGACGTATAACTTAGAGTATGAAAGTTGTTCAGCCCGATGATGTCTATATGTGTACTGAGTTTTATACTTATATGTGCAAGCGTGTTTGATATATGGACCAAGTTTTCGGACCCCGCTCAAGGGGGCGCTGTTGAGCCCCCCTGCCACGCCCGGGTACCAGCTTCTGCCCGGCCCTGATGGCCGCGGATTCTGTCCTGTGTGCAAATTTTCAAGAGTTTTTGAGCACATTTAAGGGCCCCAAAGTGCCCAAATAGTCGAAAAAAA